>CM025784.1:11604124-11622696 GCA_014636745.2 Centella asiatica | reverse complement strand
TACTGATTCACAAAGAAATCAAGACATAAAAGTCATAGCCTTGTACGCATGTCGAATCAATTGATCATGCGCTTAACTGAAATATGCATAAGAGTGAGAATATACTTGCCTCGGTCCTTTGCAACAAAGATTCAATTTCAACTTACTGGTGAGTGAAAGATTCTGTAAATTATGCAAGTAATATTTTAATACCTTAATAAGAATTTATTAAAGAAAATGTGTATGTGATGTCCTTAGACTTTTACTGTCTTAAATAATAACATCATAAAATAATTTTAAGAAAATAATGTTTTATAGTCTTGATGACAGACTGCGCATCAGGGGATAACTGGTCATCAGGGAAAAAACTACCCGTCAGGGAATGTCTCGCCCATCAGGGGATGTTTCTCGGCCATCAGGGGATAGCCTTCGACCATCAGGGTATCATTCACTCATTAGGGAATAGTCATCAGGGAATGACTTACCCATCAGGGAATAATTTTCTCACCGCCAAACTCATCGGGTGGTAACTTTGACTATCGCCAAACTCTCTTGGCTGACAGGGGATGATTTCTTCATCGCCAAACTTAGTAAGTCATCACTGAACTCCTCGGGGACTAATATCTTTAGCCATTAGAGACTAACATATTTTGCCCATCAAAGACTAAGGATGACGTCATTAGAGACTAAACTTAGCCTGTCGGAGACTAAAGATGACGTCATCAGAGACTAGGATTTTTAAAGCATCGGGGACTAAAGAACATCTCATCAGACACTAACAACATCTCATCAGAGACTAACATTAGAGCTTGTTGTTGCTACCATGGAAGGCTTATCATGAACAAACTCAGCCTAGGATGCATAATAAAAATGCAAGAGAATATAAACTTAGCGTAAATCTTTGTTGCTATGCACGAAAGAAACTAAGTAGAGTACCAGGTTCTTATCTCTTCGTTCTTAAGGGTGAAATCAAAGCTTGTCTGAGAATAATTTTTCGAAAGAAGAACTTGGAAATTTATGGAGATGATAAGTTTAAACGAAACTCTTAAAAGAGAAATTTTGGTAAAGGAATCAAAATTTCATCTCGAATGAGGTATTTATAGAGTTGAAGAGCAATAAGCTAAGGTTAAGCTTTAAGATAAGATGATTGGTTAATGTAGACGGTAAAACGGTTGCTTATCATTACTCTTTAACAGCTAACAACTGTTGTCCTACATGCACAATGCCTTGATCGACTACTGCCACTTAAACAACTCTTTGATCAACACGTAAGTATAACACTTACGTAATTCTCTCACCCTCTTCCAAGCTGATCAATATAATCTTATGTGGAATTTGTTAGTCCCCTTTTTAATATATTTTTAAGGAACTTAACCTCATAATCATGGATATCACATCATCATAAAAATTTTCATTGTAGATATGAATTCATCATTCATATTTAAAAAGGCTAACCTCCATGCAAAAATAAAATAACACAAAATAACATTATTTCTTATCGTAAAATACATTTAAAATTTTTGGATTCTCACAACTTTTCCTTGTTACATCAACACACAGCCTAGTCCTAGTAAGGATGCATCACTATAAATAGTAAAGTTTCCTGTGTCATCGGTTAAGGTTAGAACTGGTGCCATCGTTAACCTTTTCTTTAATTCATTAAAACTCTCCTTACATTTTGAAGACCATGAAAACTTTACTACATTCTTGGTAAGGTTAGTTAGTGGTACTACCAACTTTAAGAAATCTTTTATAAATCGTCGGTAGTAGCCGGCTAATCCAAGAAAACTTCTTAATTACCTTAGCCGGAGTAGTTGGCTGAGGCCATTTAGTCACTGCCTTAATTTTTATCGAATCTACCAATATTCCATTTGTATCGATGATATGTCCAAGAAATTGCACCTTTTGTAACCAAAACTCACACTTGGAAAACTTAGCGTACAATATTTCTTTTCTTAAAGTCTCCATAGCAAGTCTAAGGTGCTCTTCATGTTCTCTCTTAGTTTTGGAATAAACCAAATTATCATCTATGAACACAATAATGAACTTGTCTAGACAAAGTTTAAACACTCGGTTGATTAGGTCCATAAATGTTGTAGGGGCATTCGTCAAACCAAAAGGCATTACTAGGAACTCATAATGTCCATATCGGCTACAAAATGTTGTCTTTAAAATATCATCAGCCTTTACCCTTAATTGATGGTAACCTAATCTTAAGTCTATCTTAGAAAAGTAGGTTGCATCCTTCAATTGATCAAAGAGATCATCTATTCTTGGTAAAGGGTACCTATTCTTAATGGTTACCTTATTCAATTCATGGTAGTCAATGCATAGGCGCATTGATCCATCCTTCTTCTTTACAAATAAAACAAGGGCTCCCCACAGCGAAACACTAGGACGAATGAAACCTTTATCTAGTAATTCTTGCAATTGGGTCATCAATTCTTTTAACTCTACTGGAGCCATACAGTATGGTGCCTTCGATATAGGTGTCGTACCAGGAGCTATTTCAATGCCAAATTCTACTATTCGGTCAGGGGGTAAGCCTGGTAATTATTTGGGAAATACATCCTTATACTCGTGAATTACTGGGATATTTTCTACTGTAGGTTTCTCTTTTGAAGTGTCTTGGACATAGGCTAGGAAAATTTCACATCCTTTTCTAACTAATTTCCCGGCTTGCATGCTAGTAAGGATATGGCTAAGACTTATTGGTTTGGTTCCATGGAAAGTTACCTTAATGTTTTAGGTTGTGTTGAGCAAAACACGTTTCTTAAAACAATCCACCTTGGCCTTATATTTTCCTAGCCAATCCATACCCAAAATGATATCAAATTCTCCTAGTGGAAAAGGTATCAAGTCTGTTGGAAGCTCATACTTTCCTACTTGAATGATACACTGATTTAAAATCTTTGTAAGGTAATACTTCTCTTGATCAGCAATCATAACTTCTACTAGATTAGACATTTCTTGCGGTTCTAGTTTTAGTTCCTCAACTAAACGCATAGAGATAAAAGATCTAGTTTCTCCTGAATCAAATAATACGTATGCTAGTATAGAATTGACTGGAAGCATACCTGTCACTAAGTCAACAGATTGTAATGCATCACTGACAGTCATGTTATAGGTGTGTGCCATGGGACATGCAAGAATTGCATTGAGTCCAGTTGTTGCTCTTCCTTCTCCCTCAATAAGCTTCTTTGCTTTTTGGGGGCAGTTTGGGGGAATATGACCTCTCATGTCACAAGTGTAGCATATGGTATAGGTAGATCTTTCCAGGTTCTATTTTTGAAATCTACTCTGGTTTGTTACAAGAAGGTTGGGACAATTTTGTATCACATGTCCAAGCTATTTACAGTGATAACAGACTCCCAATCCCTTCAAGCAGGGTTCCTTCCCATGATTCCTATTACATTTGAGACAGACACTTCCTTTTCCTTGTCCACTATTTTCTAATACGTCTCTACTCCAATGTCGTTTATTCGTATTAGAATTGTGGCTAAGAAAATTTCCTATTCTAGGTTCTTGTCTAACTTGAGAATTCACTATTCTAGGTTCTTGTCCACCTTGAGGTCTATACTTTTTCCATGTGGTGTCACTCTTCTTTCCTCTGTCACGATTATACTTTGCAAGGACTTCAGTTCCTCGTTCTGCTAGTTTAGCTTTTTCAACTATCGCACTAAAATCATCTAATGCTAAAATTGCTACTTTATTATAGAGCCACAAATTGAGTCCTTGCTCAAATCTTCTTGCCTTCCTTCGTTCAATGTTCACTTGATGTGGAGCAAAATGGGACAGCTCAATGAACTTCGCTTCATACTCGACTACTGTCATACTTCCTTCTTTTAAATTAAGGAAATTGATTTCCATTTCATCAGACATACTTAAAGGAAGATACTTTGCGAGGAATATTTCAGTGAATCTTTCCCAAGGAACTTCCCTATCATTACTATGAGTAGCCTGCTGAGTTAATTCTAATTGCTCAGCACTTTTCCACCAGAAGTTTGCTTCCTCTACTAGCAAGTAGGAGGCAAAGGTGGTTTTCTGATAGTTGGGAACCTCACAAATCCTAAAAGCTTTTTCTACTTCTTTGATCCACTCACGGGCTACTATTGGACCTTCCTTCCTAGTAAAAATAGGTGGTTTTAGATCTTTAAAATCTTTAAAAGTAACTCAGTGTATATGGTTATTAGGTTGAGGACTTGGTTGAGAATTTCCAAATGCTTCTTTCAAGAGGTTCACAAGGTCTTGCGTAGGGTTAGTAGTACTATTACTTGTTTAGTTTTCTTGTTGGCGGGGCCTTCCTTGTCTGCTATGGCTTCTCCTATTCATTTTTTTGTTTTTATCAACATATGTTATTATTAAATTTAAAGTTTCTTCTACTCTTTTAATTAATCATTACATATAACATAGTAACCTAACACCTAGTTTTGTTAAAATCTTTTATTTTAAATTACCCTGTCAACAAATTATCACATAGGAACATAATATGTCACATAAAGTAAGCAAAAGTTACATAGACTTACATTTATCATTATTTGTACAAGATACAAAAATTCATAGTCTAGACTAACTTTAAGTTAATATAACAAAATCATTTATTAGTTTAACAAAACGTACTCCCCGTTCCCAAAAGTTATTGCAGTATTTTACTAAACTTGTCAAAATTAACTTCTGATTCTTAGAATAAGTATTCCTCACTGAGTCCTGAATAGACACAACTTACTGTGACATCCTCAAAAGAATGAGTTAACCTTAATTGATAATCAGAAAAGGCCATCAGGGCTTCCATTGATGCCTCAGAAACTGGTGCAAAACATTTTGTATCAGATATTAGCTGATCTACAACTTGTATTGCCATTCTATATTGTGCTTCTACCCGACCCTTTGCTTAACGCCATCTTTCCAACATGTACCTACAATCATAAGCTTCCCTAACATGATGAAAAGTTTCCTCTTCCCTATCTCTTATATCTGCTTCATAATACCTTAGCTGGTTTCAGAGTTTTTGCTCTGTATATATAGTTGGAACTGGTACTACAGGTGTTGGTACCAAGGTTGAAACTGGAGCAGATAGGGGTACAAAGGCTAACTCAGAAGTAGGTATGGTGAAACTGAAAGCATTTGTGGGAATATGTGAGTTGGATGGAATGTCTGGTACAACGGTGAATGGAAATATAGTGGGTGTAGTTTGTGTTGGTATTTCTTCCCATGAATTCTCTTCTGTAAGATCATTTTCATTTTCTGATTAAAGGTTATTATTAATAGGCTCAGAAACTTTGGTTTTAACTGGCATAGGTCGGGGTGATGGGATATCCTTTAGGGAACACTTATCTGTTTTAGCAGTTAATGAGGTATTATTAAGTAGGTGTGTATCTGACATTTACAGAATCATGCAAAATTTGGTTAGCAAATATATAACCAATAACATATATTTTACCTGAAAAAATATTAGATAGATTTCTCATGACATCCCTACTACTTAGACCGTAACGTTTTATTTAGGACTGACTCAACATTTGTTTTATTTTGACTCTTCTAATTTGGCTCATAAATATTCTTTCTGATGCTTTGCTCTGATACCATCTGTGACAACCCCGACTTTCCCAACCAAAGACCAATGTCATCAGTTTAATATTAACTGCCATGACATAGGCTTTTGGAGGAAAACTGAGTTGCCAACGGGGAATTTCAAAGAGCTATTACACCAAAAACTCTTTTCTTTGTATTAATAACTCAAAGTGAAGCATACAGTAACTATTACAAACGTTATTTTGAAAGTTTTCAGTAGCGGAATAACATATTTTATACTTGATAACAAAACAAGATCAAACCAACCGAAAGTCCTATTTATGAGCCTTGGACTGCCAAATTTACTAATACTAATTTGACTTTTCTTTACCCTTTGAAGCCTCTTCTTTCATGGGTTGAACTAAAAGAGAATCAAACAAGTATGAGCAACAAAGCTCACCAAGTAATATAATATATAACAAATATAATAAATCTGGTGAAGAGATCTGTTCAAAATACTGTTTTCAAAATAACATAAGAATATTAAAGTCTCATATGTTGGATTCAGATGGGGAGAACTCATATCTTCAAATAGAAGAAATATTGGCAATACTATGCCTCTGAAATCAAGAAATAAGGAATATCCACATAGCTCTCGGATGTCTTTCAGTACTATGACTTACTTGAACATCTCTCTCAATGACGTTTTTCAGTACTATGACTTACTTGATCGTCAATTCTGTTCAGCACAAGGGCCTACTGAGAATATTATTTACCACATGACAATAACGGGCCAATGTTATTTCATTGTGGTTTGCTATGTACATACGTATGACATTTAGTACACTTAATTACATTTACTTTCTCATAGGCCTAGGAGAATAGAGCATCCCATTCTCATTACCCAAGTTGATTCCCCTACTCATATATATATATATACACAAGGGCCCGAGAGAATAGAGTATCCCATTCTCATTATCTGGGTTGTTTCCCTTGTAGAGATAGTGGATAGATTTTGACACCTTAATGAAATTTACCAAGGTGATTATATAGCATCCTTGTAATCTCAGTGACGGTCATGACACCTCAGAGAATTGTCTAAGGCGATCACACAACACCCTTGTAGTCTTAATGAAGGTCACAAGGTATTTATTACCTTTATAAGCTGATTTGAATAACTCAAGATGTCATGTATTGACATAAAACAGATAAATACTTGTAAACAAGATATTAAAATCAAACATTTCTCAAAATGATATTAGCTTCAGTTGAGTAAATAATTCTCTGTCAGTACGCATACGAAATAATTATGTACACGTAAGAAGAAAGGTTTAAGCATCTACCATAGCTTGATACAGATCGAATTAATTGATCATGTGTTTAATTTGAGATATACATCATACTTACCTTTATATCTGTATAAATAATTGTGTGATATATTGAAAGGATGATAAATATATCACTTGGAAATAATTTATGTATAACTTGAACAACTAAGTTATACATTGAAAGAATAATAACAAATACATTACTTGCCTTGATCGCGATGATAACGGTTGGTAGGTCTGCGAAATCTGTTTTATGAATCATAAATGATTAACATAAGTTAAAACTACTATAGTATGCTTTATAATTTTTAAGTCGTGTTATGTTTGTGTCAAGGAACGGATTCTACTTGTCAGGGGATAAGCTTTGTTTTATCAGGGTATAGCTTATAGCCAACAGTGGATACTTACAGCCATTAGGAGATAGCTATCAGGGGATATGTTGTTCATCAGTGGATATTTATCATCGAGGATAAATTATCCGTCAAGGGATAACTAGTTGTCAGGGGATAATTTACCTATCAGTGGGTAACTAGCCATCAGGGGAAACATTGCCTGTCAGGGAATAGACTACCCTTCAGGGAATAACTACCCGTTAGGGGATAGCCCTCGACCATCAGGGAATAATTCTTCGACCATCAGGGGATGAATTTTTTCATTGTCAAATTCGTCAGTAATTCATTTGACTATCGCCAAACTCCAAACTCATCGCCAACTAGCTAGCGCCAAACTCGTCAGTGGATAATTGTTCAGTGCCAAACTCCTCGGAGACTAGCATTATTTACTCATCAAAGACTAACATTAGTAGTCATCGGAGACTAACATTATTACTCATCAGAGACTAAATTATTCTCTGATAGCTAGAATAACTCATCAGTGGATAAGTTATTCATCAGAGACTAACATTTTATTCATCATAGACTAACTATTTTATTCATCAGAGACTAACATGTTTTGCCCATCGGAGACTAACATTTAGTCATCAGAGACTATCTATTCATCAGAGACTAACAATATGAAGTATATAGAGATTATCCAAGTGATTTATCTCTACAGGGACAATGTAATCTAAGGTTTCATGCAGGTTCTATTCATACTGAATGACTAGATAATGAAAATAACTAAATAACTTAATAAAAGCTCTTAATATTTACTTGACAAGCTTCTGATACAACAAAATAGGCTAATAGAAATATTATCGTGGGTTTAAGGAGTTTATATGTTTGAGGGAGTGTTGTGAAGAAAATGAGTAGTGGAGGTCTCTTTTTATAGGTGCCTAGGATTTGAAAATATCTAAGATATTTCTCACGACGGACCTGAAATTTACTAAACTACTATAATATGCTAACAATTACGGTTACACGTAAGTATGAGCTGATGGGTGTCAGACTATGGTATAACTTACTAATGACTCAACTTAGTAATACACTTACTCATTGGAGAGGCTTCAACACCTGTAATGCTTACTCATTACAGGGTTATTACTTATCTATTACGGAGCTATTACTCTCCTATTACGGAGTTGTTTTCCATCATATCAATAGTAACAATTTATGTTACTCTTACATAAATTAGTTCCGATGACACCAAAGCTTAAAAAGAATAATAGTAATTTATATCGCCACCTAAATTAAAAAACTACAAATTATTTTTGTTAATAAATAATTTTTTTTAATGCACGCAAATAAATTTAACCAAAATTTATTTGTTAGTAGTTTTAATATTATAATAGTAATTACCTATATTTGGGGTATTACACAGGTTATCCCCTGACAGACTCAACTGTTGACAGTATGCCCTAATGGTATCCCCTAACGGTCAAGTTATCTCCTGATGATATCCCTTGACAGTCAAGTTATCCGTTGATGGATTTATCCACTGATGACATCCCTTGATGCAGTATTTAAGCAAATTCATTTCTTCACTTCAGCATTAAATGTTGATGTCAAAAAAGGGGAGAATGATAAAGTCAGGTGGAGTATAAAGTAATTATAATGAAGACAAGAGGAGAATTCTTAATGATGTTAGCAGATTGATGGTTGAGTTTAAAGAACTGTAGAAAGCCAACAAAGCTGTCAATGCAGTCATCACTGTTAGCAGAACTGGTACAATGAGGTTTACACATCTTCAATTTCAATTCTAAGTAAGTGAAGTTATAAGGTTATGTTTTGTCATTATCAAACCTTGATTTATGCTTATTATATTGATAATCGTAAATAGGGGGAGGTTGTTAGGAATTATAACATTTGATGATGATGTAAAATACTTATAATTGTTAAAACTTGGTATTGTACTAGAATCTGTAGTAATGTACTATCAGACACTACCATCAGAGACTGCAGATGACCATCAAAGACTACCAGGAATGCTTTGGGAGAGTTCAACAAATTTGAAGTTGGTCAAGCAGTTTTGGCCTATCGGAGACTAGGATTTATCCTATAGGAGACTAATATTTAGTCTAACGGAGACTAGGATTTGGCCTATCGAAGACTAATATTTAGCCTATCAAAGAGTAAGGTTTAGCCTATCGGAGACTAAAGATTAGTCTATTAGAGACTAAGTTTTTGGCCTATCGGAGACTAAGGTTTAGCTTATCGGAGACTAAGCACTAGCCTATCGAAGACTAAGGATTACACTATTGGAGACTATTATTGAAACTATCAGAGACTACGGAAAAAACTCTCCATTGCATTGAAGCAACAAAGCTGGTCAGGGGATAAGCTATAAATGAACAAGTCATCAAAGGACAAGTCGTCAGGGGATAAATATCCACTGATGAACAAAGTCATCAAGGGAAAAAGATTCACTAATAAATAAAGTCATATCAAGAGATACACATCCATTAATGAACAACGTCACATCAAAGGATGAATGGCTTGACACATCACACCTATTTGTCTTGTGGAGTAATTGTAGAAGGGTGGTTGAATGTAATTACTAACTTTTCCTTGAATTAAATTGGTTAGTACAGTTTAAAACTTAAGAACAGTTAAAATAACTTTACTGAAAAGATATGACAAGTGAAACAATAAAGCAAATTGCAAGATAAGAATATCAATCAACAATATGTATTTTTATTGTTAATCAATTTGAATCTTTACAATTCTTTGTGGTAGTGATTACCAGCTGCAAACAACTCTGTTTAAAATAACAGCTACACTATAGAAAAATGATTTATAGCTTCTCTCAAGTTATAAAAACTTGCTACATTTTCTATAATATAATTACAACTGCTATATGATCTAAGATTAGATGTATTCTTCTTGTTGTTCTCAATTATTTCTCAGATTTCTTTTTGCATATCTCATATATCTTTACCTCAGCTGCTCTGTGTCTATTTATAGACACAACTTCCATGTTCTCCAAGCTTCTATTCTGAGCTCTTACCAAAAATATCTTTGTTGTTCATTGGTACTTGTAGCTTTGTCACATAACTTTCTTCTTTGTACAACCTCCCTTGCATGTTAGCCTGTTATGTGACTTTTCTAGTGTATATTCATTGCACCAACTCCTTATTTTCTTCTTGGAGTTCCCAAGATAAGTTATCAACATTATGTAACTTATTTGTGTGGGCTTCTCTATACTTTATTGGTCCAACTTCAATGTTTTTCAAGCTTCATGTTTCCATAAGTTATTTATAAAGTTTTCCCACTTTGCGGCTTGCAGTGTTTACACTTGTGGCTTGTAGTGTTTACACTTGTGGCCTGCAGTGCTTATATTTGTAGTTTTATATGCATGTGTGTGTATGTACAACTTATTTTCTTGAAGCTTCTTTGGTAGTCAATCTCTCTTTATTGGTCAATCATCCTTATCTTAATTCTACTACCTTAACTGTATCAGCCATATATCATCCTTTATGCCATCTTTAGTCTCTAATCATTTTATCCCCTGATGGATAGTCTTCTACTAGTAGGTAATCATCTATTGACGAGTAATTCATCAGGGGATAAAATAACCACTGTTGCTTTTTATAAGCTGATAATTTAAAAAAAAAATATCTACATCTTTATTTTATTAGACTTGCACAAGATTTTCAAGATTTTATTAACCAAAGTTGAGCATTCCTAACTCAGTTACCAACGTGTTGAAGGTGGCTTCGTCTAGTGGTTTGGTGAATATGTCTGCGAGTTTCTTCTGAGTGGGAACAAAATAAAGTTCCACTATACCATTCATCATATAATATCTGATGAAGTGATACCTTATGTCTATGTGTTTTGTCCTATAGTGTTACACAGGATTCTGTATAATGGCAATAACACTAATGTTATCACAATAAATAGTAATTTGATTACACACCATACCATAGTCCATTAGCTAAGTTCTCATCCATAAGATCTGAGCACAACAACTCCCAGCAACAATGTATTCAACTTCAGCTGTTGAGGTTGACACAAAATGTTATTTCTTGTTAAACCTTAACACTAGTTTGCTTCTAAGAAATTTATAGCTTCCTGTTGTGCTCTTATCTATTTTGCAACCTATATAATTTGCATATGAGTAGCCTATCAGCTTGAATCCAGAATCTCTAGAATATAAAATGTAAGATTTAGAGAACCCCTAAGATATCTTAATATTCTTTTAACAACAATCAAATGAGATTCTCTAGGGTCAGTCTGAAATCTAGCACACAGACATGTAGAAAACATTATATCTAGTCTACTGACAGTTAGATATAAAAGTGAACCTATCATTCTTCTATAACTTGATATATTAAATTTTTTTCCTTTCAAATCAGTGTCAAGTTTAGTGGATGTTGCCACAGGTGTTTTAGTAGTTGAAACATCTTCCAAATTAAATTTCTTTAAAAGATCTTTGATACATTATGATTGACTGATAAAAGTACCATCAGTGGTCTGTTTAACTTGTAGGCCTAAAAAGAAATTTAGTTCACCCATCATGCTCATCTCATATCTACTTTTCATCAGTTTTGAGAGGTTAGAACATAACTTCTCATTAGCTTAACCAAATATGATATCATCTATATACACTTGAACAAGTATTATGTCACCAGCATATTTTCTATGAAAAAGGATTTTATCTACAATACCTCGTGTGAAATGATTTTCAAGTAAAAATTGAAATAAAATATCATACTATGCTTTTGGTGCTTGTTTAAGTTCATAGAGCACTTTGTCTAACCTATAGACATGATTGAGAAATTTTTGATCTTCAAAGCCAGGAGGTTGCTAGACATACACTTCTTCTTGTAGTTTCCTATTTAGAAAGGCACTTTTTACATCCATCTAGTACACTTTAAAATTTGCATAAACAACATAGGCACCTGATTACTTCCAATCTTGCTATTGGTACAAAGGTTTCATCATAGTCAATCCCTTCTTCTTGTGAATAAAATTTTGCAACCAGTCTGGCCTTATTCCTTATCTGTGAGAACCCAATAATTCAAAAGTAAAATTTTGAGGATTATTTATGAATTTATCGTCCAGTAAATATTTTTTTTTATGGTTACGTGTACGTAAGGATTACGTAATTCATTACGCACACGTTCGTTAATATTTATAACGAATGTTATATTTTTAATTATTGCGAGACAATAAATTGTGACAAGATATTTATCTTAAATTTACTAGATGTTAATTTTGATAATAATTTTATAAACGCATTTTTTTTTCGCCGAGGCGGATTAATTTTTTTCGGTTAATGCAATAAATAAATGCATAACCATTAAAAATGTAAATTAGTGAGTAAATAAATTTTTACTAATTACTCCCATGGTAAATAATTTATTTACATCAGTTACAATAATAATTACCATGCAATTAGTATGCAATTAATTAGGAATTTAAATTTGAAATTCAAAATTCAAATGGTGCATTTATTAGGTAGTAAATTATTCCTTAATTTCCTTCCTTGCATGGTTAGTAATCTCACTACAGCAAAATCACTATCACATTTTCACAAACTCTCTCTCAAATTCGGAGCATTATTCTTCCTCTCTAGCAAGGTTTTGGAATTTTCATTTGAAGCTTTTAAAGGTAAAAAAAAAATTCTGCACTTTTATTTTTACGTTGAAATTTTTTTTTTCTAACTATACCATGTTGTAGATAATATTTTTCAGTACGATTTTCATATATTACACTTGTTCATATCATTTATATATTGTAAGTTATGAATTTTTGAAGTTTAATCATTATTTAAATGAAAAAAAAAACCCTTTAGAGACGATAGTTTATTCTTTAGCCACGATTTTTCATATTACAAGAACCCTAACAACCGAAACTTGGACCCTTCAATTCGTGCAGTATAGACCATCTTAGCTCGAAGGGTTTATATCAATGAATTCATGTAAATCTAAGCTTCATTTTGCCTCTAACAATTTAAGATATGGTTGAGTATATATGATTTCGTGTTCATACGAAAATCTTATATAATTCCCGAAACTTTAATTCGATCTAGAATGCGTTATAGTTGATGAAAATCGAAATTGATTGCATGTATGAGTTCCTTGAGATCTCTAGTTTCATTTTCATGTATAGATCGTTAAAAATGATGTCGTAATGGCCAAAATGGCTAAACCCGAAGGTCTCGCCGGCGGTTATGGCGAGAAGTTTTTTTTTCTGGCGAGTCCTTCGGCCGATTCCTTGAGTTTCAGGCCGTGGCATCAAGCGTAGGGGTATGTTCTCCTATGCTAAAGGTCACGGTGTTGCCCGTTTTGCGAACCAGTGCATGTGTGTGTGTGTTTGTTCGTTGAACAGTGTGTGTGGCCGGAATGGTGTTGTCGACGGCAACACTGCAACTGCAGTGTTGTTGAAGGTGATGGGTTGAACCAGATTTGACCCGGTTTTAACCCGGTTTGACCCACTGTTTTGACCCAGATTTCAAAATAAAATTTTTGACTTTGATCCAATAAATTTTACCCACTTGATTTTAAAATTTCAACCCATTTTGAAAATTATTTTTGACCCAATCAAAGTTTTCAAAAATAAAATAAACACTTACATATTTTTTAAAATATTAATAAATAATTTCTAAATGACTAAATATTAATTATTATTTAATTAAAATAATGAAATAATAATTAATAAATGAATTTTAAATGATTAAATATTAATTATTATTTAATTAAAGTAATTAAATAATAATTAACAAATGATTTTTAAATAATTAAATAAATCATTTAAACTAAGACTTAATTAAGAAATAATTCTTAATTAATTAAATACCAATTATTATTTAATTAAAGCAATTAAATAATAATTAATGAATAATTTCTAAATGATTGATAATAATCATTTAAAGCTTAAGTTGATTAATTAATATTTATTAATTAATTCAAGGCCTCCTATAATTAATTTAAATTATCGAGGACCTACGAGTGACGTTTAACCAAGTCCACTAATCTCTTGGACTTCGATTCGGTTCCAACCGAATCCCAATATTACGAGTGACGACATAAGTAGTTAAGTATAGACTTGAGAATTTCATTAACACTTCGCATGAACATTTATCATGTGTATTTAAGTGGAGAATTCTCATAGTTTTATCTATACATGTTTTACAGAATTATCTGCTTTCACGAGTTATTAAGCGTGAGCATTCTAAGGACCAAATGCAAGTATATCTTCACTCTTATGATTATTTCAAGATAACGCGTGATCAATTGTTTCGATATGCGTATGATATGTTATGAAATGATATGCATGTACATATCTCTTTTATATTCATGACAAATATGTTTTCAAATAATTTAAATTTCAAACTGATGCGTATAATCAATTTTTCAATATACGTACATGATATTGATATTATGTTGATATTTATTCAAAGTTAAGTAACGTATGATCATTCGATCCGATGTACGTGAAAAAATATTGTACTAGATACAAGTATTTCTTGGGCGGTTATTAGCTGTTTAAATTCGCTAATACGCCAATCTTATATGGATATAGAAGCCTTATTCTATACCCCATACTTGATAAGTATATCCGTGTGAGATACCGGTTACGTGGATGCATATGCTTGTCATCCCTGACATCCCGTGCCTATTATGGATTACTGGTTATATGGATGCATATGTCTAACATCCCTGACATCCTGTGACTATTATGGTAGGGAACGGAAACCAAGGCATCGGTAACCGAACCCTTGCAGACAAATATTTCTGCATCGACTATGTATGTCATTATGGTTAAGTCAAACGATCAGGTTGGCCATCTGATATATCGTTTGATTAAGTTAGTTCTTAAGGGCACCTGCGCCAAACAGATAGCGTTATGAGGCGCATGTGAGTTATTCATGATTCCTTCAAGAAAAGGGTCAAATCCCTCGCTATCACTCGGGGACCCTAGAAACTATTTTTCTTCTATATTATTCAGAGGTGTTGGACATTGTTTTCGTCCAACCTCATAAACACTTAAACCATTATTTTCCATCGTTTAAGCTTGCCCAAATACTATCGAATATATACTTGCTGAGCGTAAATCGCTCATGTTGCTATGATTATAATTTTTGCAGGTTATGGCGAGACGACCGATGCGTCTCATAAGGGAAAAGAAAAAAATGGAATTCTGAGAGCTTCTTGATATCCCTCCTATGGATGGGTTTCAAGGGTAGGGTGAAGAAGGAGAAGATTATAGAAATGTTTAGACTTTAAGGCCTGTGTGGGCCCTATTTTAAGACTTCCGCTGAATTAAATACTCTTTAATGGATAATGTAATAGAGATTCGTTATTTATCTCTTATTTAATGTTATGCATGCTTGGATGTATTAATTATCTTTTGTCAATTATTGATGGTGCCCGAAATCTGTTTTATGATTTTTGGGGCCATCACATTATCACTGTAGCAGTTTCATCCAGCTTGTTTCTGAAGACTCATTTAGTACCAATTATTGATTTGTTCATTGGTTTTGGCACTAGTCTCTAGACCTTTTTTTCTTATAAAATGATTGAGCTCTTCTTGCATGGAAATCACCCAATTAGCATCTTGTAATGTTTCATCAACCTTTTTAGGTTCAATCTATGACAAAAAGTTGTGGTATAGGCATTCATTTTGAGTAGCACTTCTTATTGTCACACCTTTAGTTGGATATCCTATAATCTGCTCCATAGGATGATCTCTTGTCCATTTTGTCTGTGGAGGTAATTTCCTTGATGAATAAGCTTCATTTTTTCCTTGTCCTCCATGGTGTAAAATGCTTTCAGCTTCTTGAGAAGCTCCCCATAAATGAGTGGATATTTCTAGATTGGAGTTTGACATATTCTCTAATTCATTATCCATTGATATTGGATTATCCCCTGATGCAGTGCTATTATCCACTAATACTGTTAGGAATTATAGTATTTGATTATGATGTACAAAATTAGAATTGTTAGATTTGTAATTGTAAAAGTATTTGTAGTAGTGCACTACAAGAAAATACTATCAGAGACTGCAGGTAAGCATCAGAGACTACAAGGACTACATTTGGAGAGTTCAACAAAAGTCAAAGTTAGTCAAACAAAATTAGCCTATCGGTGTGATGACCTGAAAATTAGTTTGTCTACAATTAATTTTTTCCACTTATATTTGTATTAGGAAATTAATTTCTTATTTACGTGTATAGTTAATATTATGATTTTGATGTCTTAGATAGGGCAAGCAATGTATGTGTTAGTGGTGTTTGTAAATTGCTTAAAGGAATGCAAGTATGAAGATTAACAAGTTTCGTTTAGAGCAGCTTGAATGGCTTACGTAAGAGTAACTACCTCATAAGTACGTATGTTGTTTTGATTAGTAAGCTGCTTGTGTGTTATTAGTTGACAAAGCTTATGTGCAGGTGTGACATCAGCTGCTTATTATGTTGTTAGCTGTTAAAGAGTTATGATAAGCAGCCATTTTACCATCCAGACTAACCAATCATCTTATCTCAAGGCTTAATCTTAGTCTGCTATAAATACCTTATTCAGAGGTAAAATTTTAATCTCTTTTCTAAAAATTTCTCTTCTAAAGTCCTTCTCTAAAACTTACTATCTTCATACAATTTCAAGTTCTTTATTTCAGATAATTACTTTCAGGCAAGCTTTGATTCCTTTCGTCAAGTCAAGAGGTAAGAATCTTATGTTCTCCTCTGTTTTTCCTTCTTGCATAAGCATCCGAGAGTATTATCTGTATGTGCTAAGTTTCCAAGAAGGAATAAAGCTTTAAAGGAAAGGCTGCGTCCATTTGCATATTCATGTTCATAAGGCATCCTAGGTTGAGTTTATTCATGTAAGGCCTTCCATCAAAATGGAGACAAGTTCTAATGTTAGTCTCTGATGAGTTAATGCTAGTCTCTGACGAGATAACATTAGTCTGTGATGAGTTAATGTTAATCTCTGATGAGATAACATTAGTCTCTGATGAGATAAAGTTAGTCTCCGATGGGTAAAAGTTAGTCTCTGATGAGCATCTATGTTTTGTCCCTGACAAGTTTGGCACTGAACAAGTGAGTTTGGCGCTGAACATTTATCCACCGAGGAGTTTGGCACTAGACAAATCATCTACTGATGAGTTCAGCGATGACTTGGGGAGTTCGGCGCTGAACAAGTTGTCACCCAACGAGTTTGGCGATGAACAAGATTATTCCCTGATGGGTAAGTCATCCCCTGATGACTATTCCCTGACGGGTGATTTATCCCCTGATGGTCGAAAGCTATTCCCTGATGGCCGAGAAATCATCCCTTGATAATCAAAGACCATCCCCTGACAGATGATTAATCCCCTGATGGTTAATTCAGTCCCTGATGATCATTCCCTATTTTTGCACAGTTTTATATTATCTTTCAAAAGATGAATTTCTCACATTATACCAACAATCATATTTTTCTGAACCTCTCACGCACCAGTATTTTGAGATTGGAAACTAGCTAAGGACCAAGGCAAGTATATACTCATTCCACTTCCTTTCTTACTGATTACGTAGAATCATTATTTCGATTTACGTAAATGAATGATGTTAATGCCTATGCAAGATGATGATTTTTTTTATAATTAAATAACGTACGATCATTGATCCGATGTACGTGAAAAGATGTTGATGTTTAAGCTATGTATTATTGGGTGGTTGCTAGTTGTTTAAAATTCGCTAGCTCACCAAAAGATGATGTAAGGGTGTTGCAGGCCGTGAACTTGAATGCTCACCCGAGCATGTCCCATATAGATATATATATACAAAAGTTATTGGTTGTCACCGCTCTTAATTGGTTGAGCACACCAAAGTTTTTGGTAGTCACCACTATTAATTGGCTGAGCACGCCAAAGTTTTATAGCAAGAAAATGTTTTTAAGGTATATTCATATGGGTAGTAAAAGGGTTGTTGACTGTTTTCTCTTGACATTCCGACCAATGATGACAGGGAATGAGAGGCCGAGGCATTGGTGATCAGACCCTCGCAGACCAATGTTTTCTGCAAGTGACTACGTATGTCAAATGATGTAATCAAACGACTAGGCTGACCAGCTAGGATGAAATTTGAATGTTAAAGGAAGTCAGATAGTGATCATGTTGGTCAAATGATGCATTATTTGGTGAAGAGACGGCGAATCAAGATTTATTTAAAAGAGGGTTAACCCTTTGATATTACTCAAGAACCCTGAATGATACATGTTTATTGATTTATCAAGAGGTGTTGGCATTGCTTCGCCCAACCTCAATGAATATAAAAGCTTTTAAATTATTTGTTCTTCTTGCTTATGAAGATATACTTGCTGAAGATGCGTGTTGTTTTGCACAAAGAGTGATGGATAAACTCAATTTACAACCTTTGTATTAGGCACCTGCT
>CM025784.1:11582413-11604114 GCA_014636745.2 Centella asiatica | reverse complement strand
AGATGTAACTTTTGTTATCTATTATATTTTGATGGTTCAATTTGGAAATTTCCTTTCCTTTTCTTATATGTTATTCTTTAAAGAGGAAAGAGAAAACTTTTAATAGTAAATTTTGTATTTTCTTTGACTTATTGGAAATGGCCCCAAAAAGAAGATCTCAACTCGTTTGAACAAAAATAGTAACCCAACTGATCAAGAAAGCCCCAATCCGAGTAACAATCAAGGAAATAGTAATCAGGAAAATCCTATTGCCTTGTTGGTAAATATGATTAAGGAAGCCCCCCAAAGTAACAACAATCTAGCACTTCCATTTCAAGTACAACCTAGAAGGGTGACGTTTAAAGATTTTACCAATAGTTGTCAACCTACTTTTAATGGTGACGAAGATTCCACTGTAGCTCAAACTTGGATTAAGGAAGTAGAGAAAGCTTTCCGTATCTCGGGAGTAACTGATGACCTTAAGATGGAATATGCTACATATATATTAAAAGGAGAAGCTAGTTATTTGTGGGAAAATACTGAACGATTAGAAATGACTAGGAGATTGGCAGCTAGGAATGAATGAGCAACCTCTGAGGTCGATCAAGTTTTTACCTGGTCCCTATTCAAGGAATTTTTCTATAACCAATACTTTCCAACTAGTGCTGCTGATGAGCTAGAAAAGCAATTTTTAGAATTAAGACAGGGGAACATGACCGTGGAAGAGTATGAAAAGAAGTTTAATGAACTCCAAAGGTATGCCCCACATTTGGTAGATACTGAGAGAAGAAAGACAAGAAGGTTTGAACACGGTTTGAATCCATGGTTGCATGATAAGATTGCTATTTTATGCTTGGACAACTATGTTGAAGTTGTTCAAAGGACAAAGGTAGCGGAGAAAAGTGGCAAGCTACTCCGGGAATTCAACTAGGAGAAACGCAGGGAAGGAAAAAGGAAAGGGGATTATTTTAATAGCAATCTTAATCAAAGGAATGAAGGACAAGGAAAATTACAAACCAGAACAGTTGTGGTGAAATAAGCGGAAGGAAATATGCAAAATAACAATAGAAAAAGGAATTTTAGTACGGATTTAAGTGAGAACAAAAGAAGGATTATAGTTTGTGGCAAAAGTGAAAGGAACCATGACACATCTTAGTGTTTAGTAGGAACTAATTTGTGTTTTAAATGTCGTTGATCTGGGCATACTACCATTAATTGCCCACATCAACCACTCATTGTTCCTCAACCTAGGTATCCTCTACAACCGCAACAATATCAACTGCAAGGTACCAGTCGTGTTGTGACAGTTATAAGAACATGTTTTAGTTGTGGCCAGGAAGGTCACATCTCCACTTCATGCCCTCAGAGAAAGAGTCAGGGTAAACTACCATTGGCAGGACCTAGCATAGTAGCTAGTCAACCACAAGCTAGGACTTACAATATGACTGTGCAGGATGCACTGCAGTCTGAGAACATGGTTGTAGGTACGATACTGGTTAATTCAGTTGAAGTGTATGCTTTATTTGATTCTGGTGCAACTAGATCCTTCATAGCTGAACGTTTTCTTAAGGATATGAACTTTGCTCTTGAATGTTTAGAAACACCTTTAGAGGTTGTGGTGGCTAATCAAGAGGTGTACATTGCCAAGACTGTACTACCTAATTGTGATGTAAAAATAGGAAAGCATGACTTCCCTGCAAACTTAATACCCTTTCCTCTGGGGGAGTTTGATCTAATACTAGGCATGAATTGGCTGCATAAATACCAAGCTAACATAGATTGCAGAAAAAAGAAGGTTTCCCTAAGAACACCCTCAAACAGTAGAGTATTATTTCATGGATGTAAGTCTACCAAACTCTCTCACCTTCTTACAATGTTACAAGCTAATAAAATGTTACGCAAGGGATGCGAATCATTTTTAGCTCATGTTTGTGACACGAGGATAGAAGGATTAAAGATTTTAGACATTCCTATAGTAGAAGAATTTGGAGATGTATTTCCTGAGGAATTACCAGGTATACCCCCAGATAGACAAGTTGAATTTGGAATTGAGCTAGTACCAGGAATTGCTCAAATTTCCAAGGCTCCTTATAGGATGGCCCCTTTAGAATTAAGAGAGCTTATGGTACAGCTACAAGGGTTGCTGGACAAAGGATTCATTAGGCCAAGTGTTTCACCTTGGGGAGCACCCGTTTTATTCATAAAGAAGAAAGATGGATCATTGAGGTTATGCATCAATTATCAAGAATTAAACAAGGTAATGGTGAAGAACCGATATCCTTTTCCTAGGATTGATGACTTGTTCGATCAACTCAAGGAGGCGAGGTATTTCTCAAAAATTGACTTGAGATCAGGATATCATCAACTAAAAATTAAGACTGAAGATGTCCCTAAGTCAGCTTTTAGAACGCGATATGGTCATTATGAATTTATAATAATGCCATTCGGACTTACCAATGCCCTAGTTGTCTTAATAAATTTGATGAATCGAGTTTTTAAGCCATACTTGGATAAGTGCATCATTGTGTTTATTGATGACATCCTCATTTACTCCAAAACGAAAGAAGAACATGTTGAACACTTAAGAATAGCACTGGAAACATTAAAACAAGAGAAACTCTACGCCAAACTTTCAAAGTGTGAATTTTGGTTAAGGGAAGTAAACGTTTTAGGACATATAATCAATAAATCTGGAATTTTGGTTGATCCCATAAAGGTCGAAGCTATCATTAATTGGTCACAACCAAAAACACCAACTGAAGTACGAAGTTTTCTAGGGTTAGCGGGATAATATTGTCGATTCATTCAAGATTTCTCTAAGATAGCAGTTCCATTAACAAATTTAACCAGGAAAACAGAAAAGTATATTTGGACTCTAGCTTGTGAAAGAAGTTTTCAGGAATTGAAGAAAAGATTAACCACCGCCCCCGTACTAAGTTTACCTGATGACAAAGGGGAATTTTTGATCTATAGTGATGCCTCAATGAATGGATTAGGAATTGTACTAATGCAGCATGGCAAAGTTATTGCCCATGCATCTCGGCAACTTAAGGACTGCAAAAAATGATACCCAACGCATGACTTAGAATTGGCTGCTATCATTTTCGCATTAAATATTTGGAGGCATTATTTATATTAAGAAAAATGTGAGATTTACACTGACCATAAGAGCTTAAAGTATATTTTCACCCAAAAAGAATTGAACATGAGACAAAGACGGTGGCTAAAACTAATTAAAGACTATGATTGTTCAATCAATTATCACCCTGGTAAAGCAAATGTAGTGGTTGATGCTTTAAGTAGACATGAAAGGTTAAATGTGATGACAATCCAAGAAGAGGTAAGAATGGATTTGGAGCGATTACAATTAAATGTTATCACAACCCAACAGATGGAAGAGATAGAGCAAGAGCTTGGTGTAAAACCGAGCTTATTAACTATCATCAAGGAAGCTCAAGGAGAACATATAAAAGATAGGGAAAAGTTGCTAAAAAGGGAGAATGGAAAATGTCGAATCCATAATGATGGATTAATGAAATTTGAAAATAGAATCTAGATTCCAACAAAATTGGAATTAAGAAGAAGTCTACTCCAGGAGGCCCACAATTTTAAATTCTTGATACATCCGGGTGGAACAAAGATGTATCAAGATTTGAAACAAAATTTTTGGTGGCCTAACATAAATAAGGAGATAGTTGGATGGGTAAGCACATGTCTCACCTGTCAGCAAGTTAAGGCAGAAAATCAGAAGCCAAGTGGCCTGCTACAACCTTTAGACATCCCAGAATTGAAATGAGAATATATCACAATGGATTTTGTGGTTGGATTGCCAGTAACTCAAAAGGGATTAAACACAATCTGGGTAGTAGTGGACAGATTGACTAAATCTACACACTTTCTACCTATTAAAGACAACTACAAAATGTATCAACTGGTCAAATTATATGTAAAGGAAATCCTCAGTCGACATGGAGCACCAGTTTCAATTGTATCAAATCGTGATCCCCGTTTCACGTCTAGATTCTGGCGAAGCTTTCAAGATTATTTAGGAACAAGATTGGACATGAGTACCCGCAAACTGATGGGCAATCCGAGAGAACAATCTAAACCTTGGAAGATATGTTGAGAGCATTTCTTTGGATTTTGGTGGATGATGGGATGAACATTTACCATTCATTGAGTTTGCTTATAATAATAGCTTTCATGCAAGCATAGGAATGGCTCCATTTGAAGCTTTGTATGGTAAAAAGTGTAGAACACCATTATATTGGAATGAAGTTGGAGAAAGGAAGTTAGAGGGACCATAAATGATTCAACAAACTGAGAATGCAATTCGAACAATCCGAGCCAAAATAAAAGTAGCTCAAGATCGACAAAAGCAATATGCAGACCAACACCAAAAAGATCAAGCTCTGGAAATAGGAGGATATGCATTGCTTAAGATCTCACCTTGGAAAGACATTTTGCGCTTCGGACAAAAAGGAAAACTAAGTCCCCATTTTATTGGACCTTTTGAAGTACTCCGTCACATAGGCGAAGTAGCTTATCAACTAGCACTACCTTCAACTCTAGGTCATGTTCATGATGTTTTCCATGTTTCAATGTTACGGCCTTATAAAGGGAACCATTCAGGCATCATTGATTATCAACCCATTGAGCTTCAACCAAATTTGCATTATGAAGAAGTTCTAATGCAAATTCTAGACCGTAAAGTAAAGATTTTAAGAAATAAGGAGATTGCATCCGTAAAAGTTCTATGGAGAAATCACAATGTTGAAGAAGCAACTTGGGAACTAGAAGAAATGATGATGCAAAAGTACCCACAACTTTTTCACCAGTAAAGTTTCGAGGACGAAACTTATTTTAAGGAAGGGAGAATGTGACGACCTAAAAATTAGTTTGTCCACAATTAATTTTTTTCCACTCATATTTGTATTAGGAAATTAATTTCTTATTTACGTGTATAGTTAATAGTATGATTTTGATGTCTTTGATAGGGCAAGCAATGTATGTGTTAGTGGTGTTTGTAAATTGCTTAAAGGAATGCAAGTATAAAGATTAGCAAGTTTCGTTCAGAGCAGCTTGAATGGCTTACATAAGAGTAACTACCTCATAAGTACGTATGTTGTTTTGATTAGTAAGCTGCTTGTGTGTCATTAGGTGACGAAACTTATGTGCATGTGTGACAGCAACTGCTTATTATGTTGTTAGCTGTTAAAGAGTTATGATAAGCAGCCGTTTTACCGTCCAAACTAACCAATCATCTTATCTCAAGGCTTAATCTTAGTCTACTATAAATACCTCATTCGGAGGTAAAATTTTAATCTATTTTCTAAAAATTTCTCTTCTAAAGTCCTTCTCTAAAACTTACCATCTTCATACAATTTCAAGTTCTTTCTTTCGGACAATTACTTTCAGGCAAGCTTTGATCCCTTTCGTCAAGTCAAGAGGTAAGAATCTTATGTTCTCCTCTGTTTTTCCTTCTTGCATAAGCATCCGAGAGTATTATCTGTATGTGTTATGTTTCCAATAAGGAATAAAGCTTTAAAGGAAAGGCTGCGTCCTTTTGCATATTCATGTTCATAAGGCATCCTAGGTTGAGTTTATTCATGTAAGGCCTTCCATCAAAATGGAGACAAGTTCTAATGTTAGTCTCTGATGAGTTAATGCTAGTCTCTGACGAGATAACATGAGTCTCTGATGAGTTAATGTTAGTCTCTGATGAGATAAAGTTAGTCTCCAATGGGTAAAAGTTAGTCTCTGATGACTAATGATGTTAGTCTCTGATGAGCATCTATGTTTTGTCTCCGACAGGTTAGCGCTAAACAAGTGAGTTTGGTGCTGAACAAGTTCTTCTTGCTTGTGAAGATATACTTGCTAAGCGTAAACGCTCATGTGTACTATTATGAAATGTTTTACAGGTTATGTCAATAAGGCCAATATGCCTAATAAAGGAAAAGAGGAAATGGCATAGTGAGAGTTTCTTAATCTCTCTCTTTTGGATGACATTTAGAGGGAAGGTGAGACAATAGGTCATCATAGAAATGTTTAGATTGTAAGGTCAGATAGGGCATCTAAAGTTTTGTTTCCGCTGCAGACTGTCTATTTGAATTTTGAGGTTTTGTAAGAGGTTCTAAACTTCTAAGTTTTGAACGTGATGTATCTGAGTATATTTCTCATTCTACTTATGTTAATGCTTGGCTATGATGTTTCTGTCACTTTTATGTTGTTGTTTTGTTGTTTCCTGGCGGAGCCCGGAGTTCCAACTTAGGGACCTTGGGGGTCTGTCACCCAAATTGCTGACAGTGCCCGATGCCCGACTTTGAGGGATTTGCAGGACCGCCACACTTTGGCACTGAGCTTTTTTTCTTTTGATCACACACACTTTAGCGCTGAGCTTTTTATCCATTGATGAAGTATACTTTGGCGCATCACAACTTTGTTTTGGACTTTGGCGCTCATTGAGATTTCCTTACAACTATAGCAATAAATAAACTTGGCTCCATTTGGCTTCAGCGGTTAGGAGACTTTGGCACTATTCTTCAGAGTTAACCGTTGAAGCATTTAGCGCCGACTTTGACGATAGTCAAATGACTTCGATGCTATTCATTTAAGTTTGGTGCTTTACAGAACTTATACTTTGGTGTTAGCTTCTTAAGTTAGGTGTTGAACAAACTTGATTTCATTCTTCAGTGTAAAATGCCTTAGAGATATTTTCACCATTTATTTGTTTACTAAGGCATGGACATTTTAATGAACTTCTCTCACATAACTTTATTCCCATGATGAACTTGTATCTCCCTTGACTTTTTAATTTGGTACTGTTATCACAAGTTTGGTGTTGATTAGGACTTTGGTGCAGTTCAACTTGAAGCACTCTGAAGAATTCTAACCTTTTTTTTATCCTAGCCTCTAATTACATTGTCAGAACAACTTCACAGCAACATAGTTGTGCTTCTAAATTTGACAAGACTAAATTAGTTAAGTTATCTATTCCTAAAATACAAATAGGCAATCTCCAAACCCAACAATCTCCCCCTATTTAATTTTATGGATATAAATACAAATTCTATGAATGATAACTTAACCACCTAATGAAGACAAATCATTACAAAGCTTTAGACTTGTACAAATTTTAAATACTGAACAAAATAATACATTTTTCAGTAGATCTTTTGACAATCACAAGTAATTTACTCATCTAGACTGAGTTGATAATCTTGATCTTACTTTGATGTCTGACCTTGCTCCTCTGTTGATGAGTTTTTTTTTCCTTAAAGAATTTCAACATATCTCTTCATGTGAATTTTGAGGATTTCTGAGTAAGTCTATAAAGTTTCTATGGTAGCTTCCTTCTCCATTTTCTGAGAAGACTCAGGAATAGATTTTTCACCCTTATTCCTCATTTGATAAGTCTTCTCAATTTTCTTCTCTTCTTTCTTTTCTTCCTTATTTCTCATATTTCCATCATCATCACCATCATCATCACATATATACCCCTTAAGGTTCATTTTATCCTTCAAGAGCTGAATGACTTTCCACCTCAGGAAATTTGGTTCACTGTTGATTAGGATACCAAACACATGAAGGAAAAGCTTGTTGGAGAATTTATGAGCTTTATCTACTACAAAGTAGCATACTGTGTTATCCTTTAAGTACTTGACACCTAGAGGAATGGTCACCTTAGGAAGCTTAAATCTGCAATGTTTCACTAGATCATGATATAGAATCTCATTCAACATGGATCTAAGGTCCACCTTCTTCAATAACACTTCCAGCTCTGTGAATGATCTGTTGTTAAGGAAACTCTTGGATATAGAATAGTTGATTCTAGAGCTTAATCTAGTGATGATGGTCTAACCTCTCTTTTGATTGACTTGGATAGAGATTGACACCACACTAGCCATGATCCTTCTCTTATACTCCCAGATGTCTATTTGGTTTGATTGCCAGGTGTAGAAAAGCTCCTGGAATTCACGATCTTCATTTGAGGTGAGATCTCCAGAGTTTGTCAAGATAGCTCTAGCACTCTCCCATTCAACTTCTTTTTTCTCTTTTGCCTCCTTATTTCTCCTTTCCTTAGCTTCTTTAGCCTCCTTATATCTCCTAGCTTCATCCTCTTGCAGCTTGACCTCTGATGTTCTACTTGTGGCTTCATCAAAGCAGTAAGCATCATCAATGAACTTAGGAAAGATACACTCCACGGGCATTGGAATATAGGGCTCAACTAAAGGCTCCCCCTGTGAAGGTGTCCCTTGAGGTTCTTCAACACCCATGAACCAGTAATCCTTGGGAATGAGCTTAGTATTAGATGATTAAGTAGATTTGTCTTCATTCTTCTCCTTGTTATATTTTTCTTCATTCTTCTCCTCATTCTCCCTTTTAGTTGAGTTATCATTCACTAGAAGAGGGAAAAACTTGAGGGTGGAAGGACCAACAACAGTAGTAGTAGCAGGGGTGCTTTTTTGTAGCAGTGTCATGATGGTTGTGATCCCTGCATTGGTTTCTTTCAGCTTATCCCTAACATCCTACACCTCATGTCTCAATACATTGAGGTCTTTGATGTCATTAGCAATGAATTGCATTTAACCCTCGAAGTAATTGGCATGGGCCTGGAACTGAAGTTGCAAGTCATCAACTTGTGTTTTGGCTGAAGTGATTGCTGATAGACTTGAAACTTGAATACCTAGTTACCTATGGAGATCAACCTTTATGTAGGTTAGGTTATCCTTCATGGCCTTAACTTTGGATGCCAAATCATCTAAGGTAGATGCCTTGTAAGTACTCCCCCTTATCGCTTCAGCATCTTGATGAGGTACATGAAATAGTAGAATACTGGGCAAGCATTACCCTGGCCTCACCCTCCCAGTGTGTTCTTGACTGATCTTATGAACCCTTCCTTCGCTTAGTTTTGTTTGCCATAAAGGCACAATTTCACTCATTAAAGGGGAATACTCAACCCTCTCACCTTTTCCATGCCCAAGGCATGACTCTCTGTGTTGATTTCTAATTATTCTCTCTCTCTTATTCTTTTCTCGTCCTCATTGGTCCTAACCTGAACTTCATGAGCAATGGAAGAACTATGTAACTCCTTAGAAGGAGGCTCCTCATACACCATCACAATATCATCAGAAGATATAGAGATAGGAGAAGTTGTAGTGGAGGTATGGAGGATTGATGTTGAAGTATGAACTTCTGGCCTAACATCAGCCTCAATGATAGGAAGGTTAAAAAGAGTCTCAGCAACCTCTACTTCCACATCATTTAATGGGACAAAGAATAAAGGGTGGGATACCTATCTATGAGAAGTAATCTCATAGTAGGAACCTTTACCTTTGCAACCTTTCTCTTCATATTAGAGAAGATCCTCTTACTCTACATTACAATGGGTACAATGAAGAGATATTGGACCATAGAGGCTCCATGAAGTAGTTGAGTGTTGGTTGTTCCCTCTGAGTAAAGAAGGGAACATCAAAGGAAGACTCAAAGTGCTTTCCACTCAGGTGTGTTGTTTGGTCTTGTGTATCATCATATGTGGGCACATGTGATGGTGCAGACTCTGTACAAGTTGTCCTGTGAAGAGGAATTTGTTTAATAGATGCATCTTGTTGAGAAGATGCATCTAGGGATGTGTGTTGTCCCATATCATCCTCTACATCCTTTTGGAATTATAAAGCTTCTTGTATCTCTGTAAACTCAATTATAACTTCTGATTTTGAATTATAAATTCAGCTTCTAATTCTATTCGACAATAAAATTCTACATACAATCTGAATAGTTATCTCATTAAAAAAAAAACAACTCTGGTATTTTCCCTAACCAGCTTTGTCTTCAACACAACTTCTTTGTCCATGTTGAAATCAATTTCTAGTTGAATTAGAATTCTGTACTGCATCAGAGAGTAATCCTCACTTTAGTCTCTTATGGCTTCAACAATAGTCTCTGATAGAACAAAGCTTAGTCTCCAATAAACTTAGCTTAGTCTCTGATAGGCTTAGCTTAGTCTCTGACAGGCTTAATCTTTAGTCTCCGATTTAGTCTTCGATTTAGTCTCCGATAGGCTTAACTAACTTCAATAAATCTTCAGTCTCTAGTAGTTAGTCCCTAATAGATTAAACAGAATTATTGACTTTGTTGAATTCTCAAATGTAGTTCTGGTAGTCTCTTATAATACAAAT
Organism: Centella asiatica; assembly: GCA_014636745.2. Taxonomy (NCBI): domain Eukaryota; kingdom Viridiplantae; phylum Streptophyta; class Magnoliopsida; order Apiales; family Apiaceae; genus Centella; species Centella asiatica. Next base: position 11,593,957 of record CM025784.1, on the reverse strand, counting down.
TAACTTAGTCTCTTATAAAAATATATTACAACAATCATAGAGTAAATTACCAACTACAAAAACTCAAATGATATAAACTAGAACAAATTGTACATTTGTATTTCTAAGTATTCTAAGCATAATTATCATCATCATCAAATGTTATAAAACCTAACAATCTCCCCCTATTTATGATTATCAAAGTGATAAATATAAATCAAGGTTAATGATGATGTCAAAACTCTAAACTACAAGAACTACTTAGAAGCAAAAAATTAAAGAATGTATTAATTACAAATGTACCTGAACTAAGATATTTGATCTTACAACTTAGCTTCACCAAGACTCAGGTTTAAATCCTTTAAGTCTGACTTCTTATTCTGAAACAAAAATTTCAACTTCCTTCATCCTCTTTTCTTCCATTACTCCTTAATCTTGATTTCTTTGACCTTATTTTCTAGCAGCTCTTTGAACTTGATTTCATCTTCATCACCGAACCCTTAAATAAGGCAATGAATCCTTCAAGTTTACTTAGGCTTGCTTTGTTGATCTGCTTATCATAGTCAAAGAATACTATGTCTCCATGAAAATTCTTATAAAATAATCCAAAAGGAAGTGCTTAGACTTGTGGTAGCTTGAACAACTTCTCCATTTCTTTAAGCTCCTTTTGGATTAGGACTTCTGAAATCTGATTTACCTAAGAATTCTCTGGAATAATAGTCAACAACCATTCCAAATCTTTGAATGACCTCATTTCTAGACTTGGTTTATTTAGACGCAGAGTCTCTCCATCTTTTTGAATGACTTTGAGATACTTCTTGTCATTTTCATCCTTTTTAGCACTAATGACTTTAACACTCTTCTTGAAAGCTTTCTTGATCTTAGATGTGTTGGCCATTCCAATCCTAAAGATTCTACTACTTGGGACTGGTTTGGATGTTTGTGTTTCAAATACAGTCACCAAAGCAGTTTCCGAATCTTTTTGAACTTCATTTATCACTGATCTCCTTCTTGCTTTCTTTTCAACCTGTTTAATTCCTTTATTCTTTTTCCTTATTTCCACAGACTTTTGAGCTCTGGATTTTTTTGCTGCTGCTTTCTTCTTTTCTTCTTTTTTTTCCCTTTCTACAACCATTTTCTCTTCCCTTTGAAGTTGTTGAACATATAATGCATCAGCTTCTACAAATTTCTGCTTTTAAGGAAAATCATACTCTACCTTCCCATCAATTATAACTTCTACTGGTTTTCGGAAGTAAGCAGTCTTAATGGCATCATCCAACAGCTTAGATTGTCCTGGTTGAGTAGCAGTCTTTTTCTTTTTGTGTTCTTCAACCAGGATACTTTTGCCTTTATTTTCTTTGAGTGGGGTTTGTGCAATTGGAGCTTCCTTGTCAGCTTAAATATTAGTCTTGATGGCTACATCAAACTCCTTATTAGCTTGTTGAATTCTGGTCAGCTCAGCCAGCAAGCTAGCTAATCATGAATCCTTAGTGACAACGTCTCCCTTGCCTAGAGCTTGAACTTCATTCTTTACCTAACTACTCTCCCCCTTTTAACATCATCATCTTTAGGTGGAGGACAAGAAGTAGCCAGAGAAGGGATGGCTTAGAGAAGAAGTTGTTGGAGGCCTTGAATGTCATCTAAGAGCTTGGATTGAGTATGCAAGATGGATTGGACATTGGAATCAAGTGCTTAAAGTCTCTTCTTAGTGTTTGATTACTCTTTAAGTTTCATGTCAATGGGTTAAGCATCCTCTTGAGAAGGTGACCTTCAAGCATTTATGCATTTTGTCAACTTCTAGTTCCATCTTTGTCTCGACATTTTGTAGTGCAGTCTTTAGACCATTGATCATAAAGTGCTGGAGCTTCATAAGTCGCTTGTCAGATTTGATCAATTCCTCATAGACTTGGCCTAGAGTGAGATCAACTGCACTGGACCCCAGAGTGGCCAAATAGTCATGTCGTAGCTATGTAGCTACCTCATCCAATGTGTTTGTGAAGCTTGCATCTAGCCAAGCATCCACATTTTCATCATTTTCCTTTGCAACCTCAGGTTCATTTGTAGTTTGTGTCTTCAATGCTGAGATTCTGTCATGATGCTGTTAAAGACCATATAGTAATTCAAAGTCTTCATTGGGCATGGCAGCTAGCAATTGAAGTTCTGCATCCCTTGGTTGAGAGTTTCTCTCAATATCTTTTGATGTTGGATATGGAGTGGGAGTAGAAGATACTTGAGCTTCATTGAAGGTGGATGGCTCAACATTTTTCAAAAAGTCACCTGCTGAGAATGTAGATTTCTCTTTGTTATTTATTTCAAGGATCTCATCCTTGCTCACACTCTCTCCTTTTTCTTGGAGTTAGACATCCAGACTCTCTGTCTCTACTTTTTCCAAGTTTACTAAAGCTTGACTCTCTGTATTTTGACTTATCTCTCCTTTTTCCAGGTCAGGAGCCTGACTTTCACTAACCATTCTCTCTGCCTCATTCATTGGGGTAAGTGCACTATGTCCTAAAGAAGGAGGAGGTAAAGAAGAATTATCCATAGCACCAAGGAGAGGGGGTTCCCTTAATAATGATCGGGTTAGGGATCTCTCCATGGTAAGTGTCTAAGCCATGGGGTGAAGAATCATATTTTGAAAATTGACTGCAGTTGTACTTTGAACAAGTGGTTCTTGTGTATCAGTCTCTGGTAAAATACAAGCATTAGTCTCTGGTGGAGAACTAGTCTCTGGTGGGTGACTAGTCTCTAACCTGTCCGTTTGAGAACTATTCTCTGATGATCTTGCTTGATCTATCTGGAATACTAGCTCTTCTTTGACAAATTCAAGAAGATTTGAACTTTGAGGTTCTAAAGAATCAAGAGTAGGAGAAGGAGGAGGAAAAAGTGTAGATTGGAGTGTTGGCTGCTCCACAAGAATAGAAATTTAAGAAACATCAATTTAAGTTGACGTTGTGTGTGCACTCCTTGTGTTACTTTTTCATTTTGTTCTCCTCTCAAAATGGCTCTTCCCCTGTGTTTTGTGTAGGGGTTGTGCAAACTCTTTACTTGTTGTTCTTGGTTGGGAACTATCTTTTATGGAAACATCCTTTTGGGAAGATGCTTCCAGTCTGTTGTTGTCCCTTTTAACCTCCATTACCTTATGAGAGGCAATAGATTGCTTTTGACTAAGGGTTATTAATCTCTTCTTTCTCTGAGGAGCCCCTTTAGCTACCTCTACTCCCTCGACCTCACTATTACCCTCATTTGTTTTTCTTTTGATGGGTAACTTTGTGGCTTTCTTTGGTTTTGCAACCATAGTCTTTTGAGAGACTATGGAGGGGGTTGTAGATTTTTATTGTGAAGATGTTGTTGGAGGATCAGTTGGGTTTCTGGTTTGTTGCTCATGATCCTCAAAGAAAGACAAAGAATAAAGGGTGGGATGCCTATCTATGAGAAGTGATCTCATTGTTGGAGGGTAGAATAAAGGAGCCTTTACCTTTGCAGCCTTTCTCTTCACATCAGAGAAGATCCTCTTACTCTACATTATATAGTGAGCACAATGAAGGAATATTGGAAGATAGAGGCTCCATGAAGGAGTTGAGTGTGGGCTGCTCCCTTTGAGTAAAAGAGGGAACATCAAAGGAAGACTCAAAGTGCTTTCCACTCATGTGTGCTGGTTGGTCTTGTGCATCATCGTGTGTGGGCACATGTGATGGTGCAGACTCTGTACAAGTTGTCCTTGGAGGAGGACTTTGTTCAATAGATGCATCTTGTTGAGAAGATGCATCTAGGGGATGTGTGTTGTCCCATATCATCCTCTGCATCCTTTTGGAATTGTAAAGCTTCTTGCATCTCTGTAAGCTCAATTACAGCTTTTGATTCTGAATCGTAAATTCTATTTCTAATTCTATTCGATAATAAAATTCTACATACAATCTGAATAGTTATCTTATTAAAAAAACATATCTGGTATCTTCCCTAATCAGCTTCGTTTTGAACACAACTTCTTTGTCCGTTTTGAAATCAATTTTTAGTTGAATTAGAATTATGTACTGTATCAAGGAGTAATCCTCACTTTAGTCTCTTATGTCTTCAACAATAGTCTCTGGTAGAACAAAGCTTAGTCTCCAACAGACTTAGCTTAGTCTCTGATAGGCTTAGCTTAGTCTCTGATAGGCTTAATCTTTAGTCTCCGATAAGCTTAGCCTTAGTCTCCGATAAGCTTGACTAACTTCAATAAATCTTCTGTCTCTGATAGTTAGTCCTTGATAGACTAAACATAATCCCTTACTTTTTTGAATTCTCCAATGCAGTTCTGGTAGTCTCTTACAATACAAATTAACTTAGTCTCTTATAAAAATATATTACAACAATCATAGAGTAAACTACCAGCTACAAAAAGTCAAATGTTATAAACTAGCACTAATTATATATTTGTATTTCTATGTAATCTAAGTATAATCACCATCATCAAATGTTATAAAAGCTAACAATAGGGTGGCTTACAACAACTGCCTTCTTGCTCTTCTTCTTCCTTGGTACAACTGGAAGTACAGCTGCTGAGGATTGCCTAGCCTTACTTTCCTCTTGTACTGCCTCACTGGTTTGTACCCTATGAGTTGTGGTGTTTCTCTTCTTGGAGCCCTAGGGTTGTTGAGAACCAGAGGGCCTTAGTTCAGTAGCAGTGTGTTCAGAGTGTGGAGGTGGAGTGGGTTGGTCAGCCTGGGCTAGAGGATGGGCGATTGCATTCTCTTGGCCAACATTTTGAGAAGAAGTAGAAGGGGGTTGGACAAGTAAAGAAGAAGAAACTATACCTACCATGTGCTCTGTCAGGGAAAGGCTGACCTCTTCATTCTTCTTCTGTGTGTGATGAGAAGCAGTGATGTTGCTGAGCATTTGCGATGGCTCCTCTTCTTCATTATCAACAAATTAAGTAAGGTCTACCCCCAAATGTAGAGGAATCGTCATGAGAAATCTTGGGTAGTAGCACTTAACATTTGCACCATTTACCAGATTCTTGCTGGCTAAGCTTCCCATTTTGTTGATTATTTCAATGAGTAGTAGCTTGTCGATATTGATCCTGGAGTTGGTAGCTACAACAAATCCTAGTGTTTGCACTAGGCTAGTAAGCCCATTCCAGCCACTAATTTTGGGAGCAAACACTTTGGAGATGGTTTCGAAGAAGAAATTTCACTCCATTCTTAGGTACTACTTCTCCATTTTTCTCAAATTTAACACACCAACATAGTTGATGTGTCTGAAGAAGTTGATTAAATCCTAAGCAGAATGATCATTAACAAAGTTCTCCACTGAAAGATGCAAAGCTTCATTTACAATCCTGTCAGTGATTGTATACTCAACATTCTTGAAGGTGACCTTAATGTTGATAGCAGCATTTGTGGAAAAGGTTTGAGCGGTTTTCCACAGAGTTTGAAGTGTTCCCTTGTTTAATTTTGGACCGTTGAGCATAGCATAACTCACAAATGAATTATTGAAAAACTGCACCCATGGATGAAGCGTTCACGAACAGTTATCTCACACTAGATACTGCAGAAATTAGTCTTTTGGATGACGAATTGGGATGACATTTTTTAATATCAGTTGAAGCTTTGCAAGTTTCTGAAGGTGTTTGAGAGTCTGAGAGAAATCGTGCAGAATAAACCGTTTATATTGAAAACTAACTTTGCGACAAACTCTGCGCCAATTAACTATGCGCCAAACTCTTCGAGATATAATATATAATAGCGCTGAACTCAAATGTTTATCGCCAAACTGAGTTAAGTGCTTAACTTACCTAAGACTAACATGACTTATGCCAAACTAGTCGGTAACCATTAAATCTAACACCAAACTAGAATAACTAGCGCCGAATTTGGTCGAAAACATTTTCAACACGAAAACATTTATTGATTAAATTGTCTGTGCTGAACTTATTTTGAACATCGCCAAACTAAAACAATATTACTGAACTAAAACAATAACTTAAGCACTGAAGTTGGCACTTAAACAAAATAATAGAATGAGTGACTTAAACTAAAAAAAATAAAATTCAATGTCACTAAACTGTTGTAAAATAGCGCCAAACTCTGAAAACAAGTTAGAAATTCGCGTTGAATTTCATTTGACTAACGCCAAACACAGTTGTTAGAAATTATAACATTTGATAAGCTACTTTAATTGAACAAAGTAGTTGTTGAAAAGCAGAAAAGGTCAGAGATAAAAAGCTATGTGGAAAGTATAGAAAATACACAACAAAGATTATAGAATAAAATAACAAAAATAGAGAGAGAGATTATTCAGTTATTCACTCTGTAAAATGCAACAAGTTCATAGAATTTGAGAAGCAAGTTTTTCATAACTTGAGAAGCTAAAATTTATCTTCTAGCTTGCAGTTGTTCACACTAGAATAGATTTCAATAGCTAGTATCAATTTTTGATAACCAGATTGTATTTCCAGATTCAATATCAACAAAATATATTCTTTATTGATTGATACAATCTACTATGTTTTTATTTTCGCAATATATTTTCAGATTGTATTATGATCTGTACATTGGGGAACAAATTTGAAAATTGTATTCGACCCCTCTTCTCCAATTACTCATCTGACAATAACATTAGTTCACTAGCATTAAACTTAGCGGATATATCAATAACACCAAACTAGAATGGTTTGCATCTAAACATAAGCATTCTAACACATGCTAAACAATGTGATTGATAAACTCTCGCTAGACTTGGCGCCAAACCAGAGTTTTGCCTAGCCTTAAACTTGAAAAGACTAGCTCCAAACTTTAGTTTGCTGCATTAAAAAGACTTAAAAAAATAGCTAGACTTACATATCTAATTGGTGATCATATGTGGAAGAAGATCAATCAGATAATGCTCACAACTATAATTTCTCACAACATTTTCTAGGTTGTTAAATTCAACATACCCAGTTCACTAACCAGTCTTGAAAATGAGGATTCATTAAGAGGTTTGATGAGAATATCAACATTCATAACATGTTCTCTAATAAAATGGTACCTAATGTCAATGTGCTTAGTTTTAGAATGATGGACAGGATTACTTGTAATGGCTATGACACTTGTATTATCACACATAATTGGAATTTAGTTCAAGGTCAAGCCATAGTCCAAAAGTTGGTTTCTCATCCATAGGATTTGAACACAACAACTCCCAGCAGCTATGTATTCAGCCTCAGCAGTGGAAGTTGAAACTGAATGTTATTTCTTGTTAAACCATGAAACTAGCCTACCACTAAGAAATTGACAGCTTCCAGATGTGCTCTTCCTATCAATCCTACATCCAGCATAATCAGCATCAGAATAGCCAACAAGGTCAAAATCTGAATCCTTGGGATACCAAATGGCAAGATTTGGAGTTCCCTTAAGATATCTAAAAATTCTTTTGATGGCTAAGATGAGATGCTTTAGGATTTGCTTGAAATCTAGCACACAAAAAAGTTGAGAACATAATATCTGGTCTATTTGTAGTAAAATATAAGAGAAAACCTACCATACCCATGTAGGTTGTGATGTCTGCCTTTTTGCCTTTAAGATCTACATCAAGCTTGGTGGCAGTTGGCATGGGAGGCTTTGTAAGTGCTGCATCTTCAAGATTGAACTGCTTTAGGAGATTTCTCACATATTTTGACTGGCTTATGAATATTCCATCATCTCTTTGGCTCACTTAAAGTCCTAAGAAAAAAGTCAGCTCCCATCATACTCATATCTACTCTGCATTAACTTAGAAAACTTTATGCACAAGCTTTCATTAGTAGAGCCAAATATAATATCATCTACATAAACTTGTACAAGTATGATATGTTGAGCATTCTTTTTTGAAAAATAAGGTTTATCTATGACACCCTTAGGGAAATGATTTTCAAGTAGGAATTGGGAAAGAGTGTCATACCATGCTATAGGTGCTTGTTTTCAATCCATAGAGTGTTTTATCCAATTTATAGACATGGTTGGGAAGCTTGAAATCTTCAAAGCCAGGAGGTTATTGGACATACACCTCTTCTTCCAGCTTCCCATTTAGAAAAGAACTCGTTACATCCATCTGATACACGTTGAACTTGGAGTAGGCAGCAAAGGCTACGAAAATTCTGATTGTTTCAAGCCTTGCCACTGGTGCAAAGGTTTCATCATAATCAATGCCATCTTCCTATGAGTACCCTTTAGCAACCATTCTTCCCTTATTCATTGTTATAATACTAGCTTCATCCATTTTGTTTCTAAAAACCCATTTGGTACCAATGATGATTCTATTTTTTAGGCTTGGGCACAAGTTTCCAGACTTTGTTCCTCTCAAATTGATTGAGTTCTTATTGTATGGAAATCACTTAATCAAGATCCAACAATGCATCCTCAACTTTCTTAAACTCACTTGAGATAAAAAAACATGAGAATAGACACTCATTTTGTGTAGCTCTCCTTGTTCTCACACCACTCTTAGGATCTCTAATGATTAACTCAAAAGGATGACTCCTGCTCCACCTCCTTTGCACTGGTAGATTTCTTTTTGAGGAGGAGGCTTCATTTGTGATATGATCAGCATGAATTAAGCTAGTGGATCCATGAGAAGCTCCCCCTGAGTTGCTTCTTATCTCAACAATTTAATTGGAAGAGATGTTGTTTCCATTAAATTCTAAGGCCATTGGATGAAGATGCATTATCAGTGCTAGCTGGAGTGATGTTCTCCCCTAGATCTTTTGAAATAATAACAAGTTCTAGTTCAACATCTTCTGAGTCTCCTGAATAGGTTTCATTTTCAAATCTCAGAGGCTCATTTTCATCATCATCATGCAATCCTAGAAATTTAAAGTCATCAAAGTTGACACGTACACTCTCAACAACTTTCTACAGTTTGATGATGTAAATTCTTTATGCTTTGCTTGTGAGTGAGTACCCTAGAAAGATCCATTCATCTGCTTTAGCTTCAAACTTTCCAAGATGCTCACTATCTCTGAGTACAAAATATTTGCTACCAAAAACATGCAAGTACTTTAGAGTTGGTTTTCTACTTGACAACAATTTATATGGAGTTTTTCCATGTATCTTGTTGATAATAGACTTGTTTTGAGTGAAGCACGCAGTGTTGATTGCTTCAACCCCAAAATAGGTAGGCAATTGTGCTTCTTCCAACATAGTTCTTGTTGCTTCAATAAAAGTCCTGTTTTTCCTCTCAACCACTTCATTTTGTTTTGGAGTTCTTGGGGCTGGGAATTGATGTGTAATGTCTTTATCAGCACAGAAGTCTCCCAGTTCAGCATTTCTGAATTTTGTTCCATTGTCACTTCTAAGAGTCCTCACTTACTGGCTGGACTCTTTTTCAATTTTCTTGATGAAGTTCATGACTATATGAGGAGTCTCATTTTTCTATGTAGAAACCTCAGCCAAATATATCTTGAATAGTCATCCACCATTACTAAAGCAAATCTCTTCTTGGTAACTATCATGATGTTTGTAGTCCAAATAGATCCATATGGATGAGCTGAAGTGGATATATAATGGATGTAATTATGAGAACCCAAAAAATAAAATAGTTTTTGTTGTATGATTAATTTATATTATGATTAATATATATTATGTATAAATTTTTAATTTACGTTCGGTATGAATATTGAATTCATATCTTGAATGAAAGTTTTTATGGCAATGTGATGTCCAAAAGATTATAAATATATTTTGAGCTCAAATCTTTAAATGATTATTTTTATCCAAGTATTAACAAGGGTAACTATAACTCTTTACGTGGGGAAGGCAACACACAGGTGAGCTACAGTGTCCATTTTCGAACAAGGACTATCGTGAGGCAAGTGATGTAACTATATTATATTAGGGTTGAGTTGCACGTGACCTAACTTGTTAATCAACTCCAATAGTACATTAGATTGTGGGATATGATAGATAACTGACTGACTTTTAGCAGCCGTAACACCGACCTTTCAAACCAATCATTTCATTCTAAAGCTTGTTACTGCCTTTTACAGCCAACAACTGAAATCTACTCACAGATAATCCAACCGCTGTTATTGTTTGGCAAAGTGATATAAATATACCATTTGGAGTACAACCGTAGCCCCACTTTCATAAATTTTCTATACAACTAATCAACCATATAAATCCCAAGTTCACTTTTAAGAGTAACTATCTTTCTCAAAGAACAACCTAAGATTTTAACTTCTTCTTTACAGCCAAAGAGGTAAGAGCACTATATTAAAGTCTTGCTCTGTTCCGTACTATTTTTGTTTTGTTATTTATGTCATGTTTGCAAAATACTTTGTTTATTCACTTCTTAGAGTATGTTTTAAAACACCAAGCCATGTCTTTTTATTCATACCATGACATGTTCGTAAAATACTTTGTTTAAACCCATGCTTGAGCCTCTAACAACAAAAGTTCTTGAAGTCTAACAGTGTCTATAAGAATTAGAAGACAATAAGAATGATACACTGCAAGATAGATGTGAAGACCCCGATTTGTAAATAAATTTCGTTATGAAATCTAATTATTTTTTTGCTTATTTTTTTATGAAAATTATTTTCTTATAAGTTGTGAATATTGAAATTATTTTCTTATTATGAAAAATTTATCTGCAATGTGATGTCCAAAAGATTTATTTTCTAAATGATTTTGTAAAGCTTATAAGGATTATAAGTTGTTCTACCTTTAAGGAGTGTTTTGGCATGAATGCTTCGGGTAGCTACAGTACCCGTTTTTTTTAAAATACTCCACTGATGGGGGGAGGGAACAGCAGCATTAAATGCTCATCATCCCTACCATTACCCTAGAGTCAGCTATGAAAGATGACCGAAGGACACAGCAGCCATTTCAATCACTCTCTCTTTCTTCAGTCATTTCCTTTCTTTTCATAACCAACAGCTGAGATCAAGTTGATCCTACGGTTCTTGTTGTTCAACCAAGTGATATATATACACATCACGCTGTTGTAACCTTGATTCTACCTTTCTAAACTTCCATCAAACTTAAATTTAATTTTCGAGACAGCAGTTCTTCTTGAAGGATAAACCGGAGCATTTATTTCCTTCCTACAGTAAGGAGGTAAGAGCATCTTATTTAAGTCTTGCTAAATTTCTTGCGTCTCTGCTCTACCTACCACCTTTAATACCATGTTCATTTATTTTCAAAAGTATGACTTAATGCATATTCTAACGATAGGAGTAAATGTCATTTATTTCAAGTTGTCTAGTTGGGTGTAGTGTTGTTGACAACCACCTGATGGACAAACCTTTAACTACCAAACATTCTGTTGACAGTAGTCGCAACCCCATGCTTGAGTATTCCTTAACCTGATTTTCTTTACCCTAAACCGTGTTTAGGATGGCATGCAGACCAAAAGAAATGTTATGTATCACTGAGAGAATGATGAGTTTTGACCTAAGTGTGGATATGGTTGAGGGCACCCCACATGGAGGAGTGAGGAAGACGACCCTGTATCTGAGACAGACTTTAACTTAGTCCCCGATGGGTTAATAATCCCCGATGAGTTAATCCCCGACGGGTTAATAATCCCCGATGAGTTAATCCCCGATGGGTTGATAATCCCCGATGA
>CM025784.1:11565863-11582403 GCA_014636745.2 Centella asiatica | reverse complement strand
GATAATCCCCGATGAGTTAATCCCCGACGGGTTGATAATCCCCGATGGGTTGATAATCCCCGATGGGTTATTAATCCCCGATGGGTTATTAATCCCCGATGAGATATTAATCTCCGATGAATTAAAGCGTAGTAATTCCCTGATGCGCAGTTTGTTTTAAAAACTATAACATGCTATTTTCTTAAATTATTTTAAGATGTTTGAATTGATTTCTTAACCTCAATAGTTTTATATCAGATTGAGACGTTAAAAGTTAAGGACATCACATGTGCATTTTTTCCCTCATATTTTAACCCAGATAATAAATTCATTTTTGTGATATGTATATTCTTACAGAACTTTCCACTCACGAGTAAATTAAATTTGGTCGTAAGCAAAGGACTGAGGCAAGTATATTCACAATCACATGCTTATTTCAGTTTAACGCATTATCATTTGTTCCGATATGCGTAGAAGGTTGGATTTATACTTTAATTGTTCTAATGAATGAACATGCTATGCTTTTGATTCTGCTAGCATGATATGAATAATGATGCATGGATATAAATGAGCTTTGAATTTCAGCTATGTTCCCAATCTTATATCTGTGCAATGAGAATGTGAATGATGCCCCTTATGGGGGTTATGCCACATGGCTGGCAAGAGGAAAGGAAAGGTGCTGATGTGTTCTTCACCTGACCAAGAGGAAATGTTATTTGACTACGTAGTCACTCAGAGGGATCATGCGGTCCAGCCTGGCCAGCTGTGTACTGTATGGTTAGCAGATCCACGGGTGTAGCCCCCGTTGGATATTTGAAAAGTTATGATCAGGTGTATACCTGACTTTCTTCAAGGGAGGATCACAAGTTGTATATCATCAGTGAATCCTCAAAGATTTTTGAAGGTTTCCAAGGTCTTGGTATTGCTTCACCAAGCCTCACAAACAGAATTTGAATTTCTCTCCTTTGATTCCAGATGAAATTCGTTGAATTATTCATATTTTTTCCTCAATGTGTATATACTTGTTGGGCGTAAAACGCTCACCCATGTTGAATGTTAATGATTTGCAGGACAGAAAGCTAAAGCTGAACCCTCTGACAAGGGGAAAGCAAAGATGATAAGCTACTGAGTGTTTATCCTTTTGATAGAACTGATGAAGGAACGAGAGGGATGAAGGAAGGAAAGAAGGAAGACGTTTGAGGAATTAATGAAATTTGTTTTGTTATTAAGAAATGATGTTATAGCTTCCGCTGTAATTACTTAATTCTTGGGTTGTAATTACTCTCAAATGCTGTTTTTATTCAGTATTTATTTATGAATGGATGAATGGTTATCTTTACCTTCTTATGATGATGCCCTAGTCTGGTATGGGATTATGGGGTCGTCACAATAGATGATGAGAGAATACCCTAGGTATGGTTATCTTTTGATAACACCACCCTTTGAAGAGTGAAGAAGTCACCACTAAAACTGAGACAAGTTCTAACTTAGTCTCCGTCAGCATGAAACTAGTCTCTGACAGTATAATTACAACTTAGTGTCTAACAGTGTAAAAAATTAGTCTCTGAGTAACAAATTTTATTAGTCTCCAAGAAACAAATTTTGTTAGTCTTCGACGAAAAATTTTTATTAGTCTCTGATGAGCAAATTTCATTAGCCTCTGATGAGTTTGGCGCTAACTTGTTGAGTTTGGCCCTGACTTGTTGAGTTTGGCCTTGAAAATATTATCCGTTAATGAGTTTGGTGCTGACTTATTGAGTTTGGCGTAGAGAAAATTATCCACCAATGAGCTTGGTGACAAACACGAGACTTTGGTGATGGTCAAATGGAATATTACTGACGAGTTTGGCGATGAACAAATTCATCCCCTGATGGTCGAAAGTCATCCCCTAATGACCGAAGACGATCCCCTGATGGTCCAAGATCATCACCTAATGGTCCAAAATCATCCCCTGATGGTCCAAGATCATCCCCTGATGGTCGAAGGTCATCCCTTGATGACCAAAGACCATCCCCTGATGGTTGAAGATCACGACCATCCCCTGACGGGTAAAACATCCCCTGACGGGTGAAACATCCCCTGATAGGTAATTTATCCACTAATAACAAGTCATCCCCTAACGGGTAATTTATCCACTGATGACAAGTCATCCCCTGACGGGTAATTTATCCACTGATGACCAGTCATCCCCTGACGAGTAAATTATCAACTAATGGCTAATTTATCTCCTGATGGTAATTCATAGTCCCTAATGACCACTTTTATGCTACAATGACTACCCACTGATGCGTAGTTTATCTTTAAAGGTATAAAATATTATTTTCTTCAATTAGTTAAGATAATTTTTAATTAATTATCAAACCTCAATAGTTCAAATGTCAAATTAAGACATTAAAAGAATAAGGACATTACATGTGCATTTTTTCTCATATCTTTATCAAATGTATAAATTTCTCATGTTATGTCAATATGCATGTTACAGAGTCTCTCACTCATAAGTGAATTGAATTAGAATTTGCTAAGGACCAAGGCAAGTATATACTCACTCTATTTTTTTTCAATTAATACGTATGATCATTCTTTCGATATACGTAATGCATCCAAGATGTTATTATGCCAATATTCATATTCAATTTCTTCAAGTTAAGTAGTGTATGATCCCTTGATCTGATGTATGTGACAATGTTGTACTAGAATCACGAATTCTTTGGGCGGATGTTAGCTATTCAAATTCACTAACACGCCAAGGTAAATCCTATACGGATAAAAAAATACTTAATTTTTCTTACCCCATACTTGTAAAGTACATCCGTGTGGGTAACTAAAGGTAGTGGGATGCATCTGCTTGGCACCCCGGGCCTAGGAAATGATAGGGAACGGAAACCAAGACATCGGTAATCGAACCCTTGCAGATAAAAGATTTCTGATATGACTACGTATGTCATTATAATGAAGTCAGATGGTGGTCAGGCTAACTAGCTGATATACTATTTGATACGAAGTTCCTAAGGGCACATGGGCCAAACAAACATGATTACAAGGCATATGTGAATTACTCAAGATTCTTTCAAGTAAAGGGTCAAATCCTGGGTGACTTTCAATTTATCAAGAGGTGTCAGCATTGTCTCCGCCTAACCTCACAAACATTTAAGCCCTATAAATGTTCCATCTTTCAAAGCTCACCTAGTACTTGATTATATACTTGGGAGCGTAAATCGCTCATGTCGTTATTATCTAATGTTTTACAAGATATGGCGAGAAGGCGGAACTATCTATTAAAGGCAAGGCGAGAATGGCATGATGAACATTTCCTGATTGCCCTCTTATTGATAGCGTTCAAGGGAAGAGTGAAGCATGAGACTATAATTGAAATGTTTAGATTGTAAGGCCTGTGTGGGATCCTCATAGAATTCTGCTGCTAGAATTATATTTGGGGATGAATGTAATAGAGATTACTATTTATTTCTCTTATTTAATGATATGCATGCTTGGCAATTCTCTTATTTATTTCTCTTACTTAATGATTACTTTTCTTTTGGCAATTCTAACGGTGCCCAAAGTCCAGTATAAGATTTTTGGGGCTGCCACAGTAACAGTCTTGTTTTTGAATGAGGACTTTGTCATCTTTCCTTTTTGACATGCCTTACACAATCCTTCCTAAGAGAATTCAAGTTGGGGCAGTCCTGTCACTAACTTCTTCTTAACAAGTGAATTCATTGTCTTAAAGTTGAGATGTAACAGCTTCTTATGCCTTTGCCAACTCTCACTGCTTGAGGCCTTCCTATAGAAGCATGACACTTTATCTTTGATTGCAAAATTGAGGTCATCTATGTAGATGTTTCCTTTTCTTACTCCTGATAGAGAAAGTTATCCAAACTTCTTATGTGTGATGAAGCACTGCTCATCTTTGAAACTAACAAGGAAGCCTTTGTCACAGAATTGAGTGACACTCAGGAGATTGTGCTTGAAGCATCAACACATGCTACGTTTTCTATGATGACATTCCTAGCTTTCAACTACCATATCCCATTGTGAGTCCTTTGTTGTCATCTCCCAAGGTCATTAGTGGGCCAACTTTCTCCTTTAAGTGTGATAGCAGGACTTTATCACCAGTCATGTGCCTAGAGCAGCCATTGTCCAAGATCCACACATCTTTGCTCCTTTTCTTGCCCAGCATTCATAAAACACTTAAGTCTTCTTTGGTACCCAAACTTTGTTGGGTCCTAGAGCTTTAGTAGGCACAAAATCGTCATCATAACTGCCTGGACAGTCAGTGATATAAACAATTTTAGAAATATTAAGCATATCAACTTTCTTTTGAAGTTTTAAGTCAGCCTTGACTTTCTTCTTCACCCATTTTTGAACAGGAACATATTTAATCTTAGTTTTTGGGATGAAATGTCCTTTCTAACCTTAGGAGGACTAATAATGTCCTTCCTTGCCTTTGGAGGACTAGGAGTCCTACATTTAGCATTTTGCAAGATTTGATATTTATAGGTTTCATGCGAGACATGCATCATATTAAAGCAACTAAATATAACATTTATAGTACATGGCATGCATTCAAACTTGTTACAGAAAGGATAAGCTTTATATTTCAAGGCAATGTTATAAAATTGTTGTTTATGATAGAAATGGTCAGATGTTGTCCTAGGTTCATTGGTACATTTATGTGTCCAGTGATTGACTAAGTTACAATTTCAACACTTTTTTCTAGGAGCATTAGGGATGGAAACATAATCACTATTTTTTTTATTCCTACCTTCCCATTTTTGTTTGGTCTTCTCTTTTTATCATGTGAGTTACTGGGGGAGTTATTGTTTTCATTTACTGTTTTAGCTTTGTCTCTTTTAACAGTAACTACCTTTTCACTCTTGTTTTCTTCCTTCTTCTACTTTGAGCTACTTGAGAGATTCTTGTTTTGCTTTACATTTTGGGACTTGATTTCCCTACCAGGAATATCCTTTTCGCTCACAGATTCGTTTCTTTTGTGAATCTGCTTCTTATCTTTTCTTTCTTTTCTTTCTCTCTCATCATCAAGCATCAACTCATGCTTGATAAGGATATCTTCCTCTTGCACATACTTAGATACAAACTTTTTGTACAAGGGAGCCTCAACCTTTTTAAGGACAAGAGATACAGATTCCTTATCTGTTTGAACAATCTCATCACTCTTCCTTGACACAGGTTTCTTTCTTGTTTTCTTGTCATAGTCATATCATATTCCTACTTTAGATCTTATGACTGAATGATCAAGAATTGCTTTAGTGATGTCAGCAGACTTCTTAAGGGCAACAATCTTAAACTCATTTTTAGACAATTTTTTTCTCAGGAATTCTTCAATCTCTTTGGCACACTTAACTTTGTTTTTCAGATACTCATTCTCCTGCCTTAGAGACTTTAGTGTGACATCTGCTAGTTCAAGTTCTTTATTTCTAGCAGTCAACTTTTCAATTTCAGTTGTTAGTTTGGCATTTTCTTCATTACAAGAAACTAAGCTAGTATGAATTTGAAACAAGTCTACACTAAGCTCTTCAACAGTTCTTTTATACTCTGAATTAGACATTTTAATGCTAGAGAGATTTGGTACCTGAATGTTCTTCCTTGAACTTTCATCAAATAAGTTGTCCATGAGTGCCATGTTGACATACTTATCTAGTTCTTCTTCATCAAAATCATCCCAACTTTTTCCTTCAGCAATATAGGCTTTGCCTTGCTTCTTCAGGAGTGTGTCTTACTTCTTTTTAAGCTCATCATAGTCCTTGCTTAATTTGGATTGCTTTGGCTTTTGATACTCAGTAGCAAGGTGTCCTAACTCATTGTAGTTATAACATTTGATTTTTGTTTTGTCAATGCTCCTAGTTTTATATCCTCCTTTGAAACTAATTCTGGAGGCACTACTTAAGTTGGATCCAATTGCTTGAGAACTAGACTTGGTGAATCTTTAGTTTCTCTTGAATATGAGATTTCTGAACTTTTTTTCCGTATAGACCATAGCTTTGTTCTCAAGTTCATCTAGTTCTTCCAGAGTGTAGTTTTCATCATTTTCGCAATCCTCAATCTCCTTGAGCAGATTCTTCTCTTGACAATCTTTAGGTTCATTTTCCTTGTCTTTTGCAACAAGAACTTTCTCTTCCATTTTACTATCTTCATTTGTCAGTAGTGTTGTACCTGAGCTGGAGCTTTTATTCTTATTATAGATGTTCCTTTTTAAGCTTGCTCTAGCTCATAGGTCTACAAAATTCCATAGAGTTTGTCTAAGGTGGTTTGTGTCTGCGTAAACTTTAGATTAATCTCTTTATTATCATATTTCTTTCCATGTAACTGAAGGTCATACATAAGTTTATTAAATCTTTCAAACATCTCAGTTATGCCTTCATTTGGCTTTTCCATGAAGATTACATACTGAGTCACCAGAATCTGCCTTTGGTTCTTTCTCACTTCTATTGTGCCCTCCCAAGAACCTTTAGGGTGTCCCAAATCTGCTTTGCAGATGTGATGTTCATAACACTATGATACATCACCTTAACTAGAGCTTCAGTATTAGTTGAAGTTGTGTATCCATTGATGTCTTCTCCCTCTATGTGTCAATATACTCAGAGGGATCCTTAGGTTCATAATGTTCTTCTATAACCTGACCATCCTTTGTAGTTTCAGGAATATGTTTCATGGGGATGAAAGGTCCTTTTTCTAGAATACCTCAATACATTGGATTTTGGGTGCTGATAACAACATCAACTTTCTTTTCCACATATTATAGTTGTTCTTTCCAAAAACAGGGATTTTGATGCATGCAACCTTCTTTGTACTCATCTTGGATCTTTTATAGTTAATGAAAACGGTCCTGCTCTGATACCAATTGTTTTTCCCTGAATGAGTATTGTAGAAGGGGGGTTAAATACAATACTCTTAACTTTTCAAACTTTTTGCAAACAATGAACAAGTATTGTATTCTGTTGTAGCTTCTGTGTGTTAAAATGAAGTAACAATAAACTCAAAACAACACAGAAATTTCAAGACTAATAGAGTTTATTAATCTCAAGGTTTTTGCTACAATTTGATATTTCAGTCAGCTTCTTTTTTTGGAACAAGAGTTCCAGCTTATTTTTTTTCTAGAAAGAGAGAGATAAAGATTTTTCTAACCCGTTCTTCTCTTTTTATGTGTGAGAGAGGTTGTCTATATATATTTCTTGTTCAACACTCTCTCTTTACATGAAAGTGTATATTAAAATATACATAAACAGGAGTAGGTACAGTAAAGATATGAAAAGATTGCTTCATGTCCATTCCTATTTTTTTGTAAACTGAGCTTACCTTCTTTTTATTCTTCTTTTTGGTCTCACTCTAGATTAGGTAAAAATATTTCCATTTTTCTCTCTTGATATTTGTTGTAGACTTGTCAGGATTAGAAAAGAAGATGCAAAAGTCTAACCACTTTTCTTTCCTGTTACTGTTGCTCTGACTTGTTTGTGTGATCACATTTCCTTAAACTTTGGTATATGAAATCTATGGACTTTGGCAATGGTAAAAAATAATACTTTGGCGTTGATTTCATTATTCACTAATGGTACTCACTTTGGTGCTAAGTTCTTTAACTTTTGATAGCGCACATTTTAGCACTAAGCTTTTTATCCACTGATGACACACACTTTGGTGCTAAGCTCTTCATCCACTAATAGCACACACTTTGGCACTGAGGTTTTTATCTGTTGATGACACACACTTTGGCGCTGAGCTTTTTATCCACTGATGAAGTATACTTTGGCGCATCACAACTCTGTTTTAGACTTTGGCACTTATAGAGATTTCCCAACTTTGGCAATAAATGAACTTGGCTCCATTTGGCTTCAACAATTAGGAGACTTTGGTGCTATTGTTCAGAGTTAAGTGTTAAAGCATTTAGCACCGACTTTGGAGATAGTCAAATGACTTCAGTGCTATTCATTTAAGTTTGGCGCTTTGTAGAACTCATACTTTGGCACTGGCTTCTTGAGATAGGTGTTGAACAAACTTGATTCCATTTTTTCAATGTAAAATATCTTAGAAATAGTTTCACCATTTATTTGTTTGTTGAGACATGAACATTTTAATGAACTTCTCTTGCGCAACTTTATTCCCATGATGAACTTGTATCTCCCTTGTCTTTTTAGTTTGGTGTTTGTTAGTGCAATATAAGCACAAGTGTTTGTAGAAGGGGGGGGGGGGATGAATACAAACACCTGAATCTTTTCGCTCTTTTAAACTTAAAAGTGCTTACTGGAAAACAGTTGTAACAAACAGAAAAACTATAAGAAATGAACACACAGATTCAAGTTAAAATAGTTATATTAAAACTTGGGGTTTTTCTGGAAATCTGTATAATCACAAATGTGATTTACAGCTACAAATTCTGTAAATAAAATTCACAGCTTCTCACACTCACTAGCTACGAAAACTTTTCTCTGAAAAATAAATCTCTCAAGAAATATATTTCAGAGCTTCCTAGTGTTGTGTGCTTCTATGTTTGTTTGATCTGTTGGATAGATTCAATCTCTATATTTTTTGTAATGAGAACTCCGTTGCTTATATGTTAATCAGTTGATGAAATCACGTGCTTGAGACGTGCTGCTTTTCTCAACTTAGCCGCATGTCACATCGTAGCCCTATGTGTCAGACTGCTGCATGCTTTGTTGCTTCTTTTTCTTCCCCTGATCTGTGTGCATTTAATGCAAGAGAGTTCTCATTGGATCAAAAACAAACTTCAAGAAATATCTTTCCAGTTGATATTTCTTGCTTCTGTAACACGTTACGTTGATTTCCGTGTAAGTACTGATGACGGGTGCATGCTGTCATAACGATCCACTGACTACAAGCCCTGATGGACTTTGATCAGTGCTTCTGGATCCCCTGATGATTATTGACTGGATCAGGGCTTCAACCTTCACTTGAGTTTCACTCAGTGCTTTTTGATCCTGATGGTTATGACTGACGGCATACACTGATGGCTTCCACTGATGTCATGTTGGTCATTCCCCCTGACGGGTTAGCCTGATGGGTTGGTCTGACACTGACATGTCCTAAAGTGTTTCTCTGACGGGTTGGTCTGCCTTTGTCATACCCTGACAGGTTTCCTTGATGAGTTCCCCCTGATGGGTTCCTTTGATAGGTTCCCCCTAATGGGTTCCCCTGATGGGTCTTAATCAACGTAACTTTGTTTAGAATTTCTGATGTGCGGAATACTTTGACTGTTTATAAATAGCATCATACATTCTTCTTCACTTTGTCAAGTCCTTTGATTGTTTCTGTTTTCTGACTTGTCTTGTGAAGAGATCGACCATCTACTGATGAATAAGATTATTATCAGTGGATGCAAAACTTGTGCTAATCTTAAGGTTTATAAAATACCTCAAGTATTTACAGTTGCACAATTTATTACATATTCATCATCATCATCATTTATCTCTAACAATCTCCCCCTATTTATGTTTATCAATTTGATAACCATAAATCCCTAGATGTACTGATGATGATGTCAAAACCAATACTAAATACATGAAAGAATTTTGAATAAATTAATAAAAGAATTTATGTACAAGTATTTTCCTATAACTATTACAAAAAGAATGTTGTATTAGACATCAGGATCCCTTTTCCTTTTTGCTGAGAGAAAGGGCAATGGATGACTTGATTCAATCGGTTGAGAGTCACTTCCAAGGCCTTGTCTTCTTTGATCTGGGTTTTGATCAGGAATCCTTAATCTGTTGCCTTCTCCACCTGCTTCCAGTTGCTCCAGCTCCTTTTGAAGAAGTTTTCTAAAGTTGACTATGTTGACATTGCTGCTGGATTCCAAAGCTTCAAGGACGTATTTTTTTTCTTGAACATTGGCTGCAGCAAGTTGTGACCAGTAGAAGGTAATGATCTCCCCCTTTTTATTTTTGAATTGAACACCCATGGGGCTAGTGATCACTTTTGGATATTCTTTAAATCCCTTCACTGGTGGCACATTCCTTACTGCAGTGTTCCCATCATCAGCTTTGGTTTCTTCAATCTCCTTCAATACTCTCTGAGTCAGTAGGATTCTGAACTGGATGACATGTTCATTTTTGTGATAGGCTATTTGGCTTAGAACATGCATCGCTTCCTCTAGGTTTAGGCCATCAACTTCTTTGATCCTTATACTTTTCTCCTGCCCATCAGCGGATCTATAAAATAATTTCAGTGGACTTTCCAATGCTGTGGGCAGGCTTCTTTCATTGTTGATGGCTCTCCTCAGCCTGTTGATTATCCCCCTTAAGTCTCTGTTAGCTTGTGAGGATCTTGGCTAGTAACTAGGGAGTCGACAACTTGCTGTACACTTTGGATCTTTGTAGAAAAATGTGTATACAATTTTTGATTTTCTATATCTATTGACTGACCAATCATGATCTGTGACTTTAACACTTTGATCAAGATTGGATCAGTAGTTCTAGCTAACTCTTGCTTTAATAACTGTATAGTGTTAGACATCTGGTTCTGTCGAAAGTATAAATCAACTCCGATGAGCTGGGAAAAATCATCTTGTGGAGCATCATCTTCATCACTTTCAGAGGTAGAAATAGTATTTACAGTAACTAGGTTTTCTCTCTGTTCTTTATTTACAAGAATCTCATCCTTATTTCTCTCATCCTCTCTTTTTTCTTTGTCATCAAAGGCATCATTCGTATTCTCTCCTTTTTCTTTGCCTACTATGGCAGTACTCTCTTGCTCTCCTTTTGCCAAAGTCCTCTCAAGGGTTTGCCTTTGCCTCTCAGCACTAAGTATTTTCTCAGTCTCACTCATAATTGTCCTAGAGGGGCTCCTATGGGCTTGGAAATCATCAATTGTGACCAGTTCAAGTGATGTATGTACAGATTCTGGTTCCACAATTGTGATAGGAGTAGGAGAAGAAGTAAAGTGTGTATGTAAAATTGGAGAAGTGTATGTTTCTATAGAGGAAGTATATACAATTGGGGGTACATAAAGAGTTATAGCTGTAGTATGTACAGTGGAGTCTATGTCCCCTGTTTGATCATCAGTGTTTGTATCAAGTAAAAATGAGTCAACCATTTGAGAGTGGTGACTATCAAACACTGTGTCAGAGAGTGTTGGCTCCTCCACGAATTGAGAATGTGGAGAATCTGATTGTATGACACTTAATGTTTGTGTCATTATAACTGAAGAAATTTGAGGAACAGAGAAAGAAGGAAGTGGTGTAGATGAGAGTGTTGGCTGAATCACTGAACGAGGAGGTGATTCATCAAAAGATGTTGTAGAAGAATGCTTATGACTCATGTTGATCTTATTGAGAAGCTTCTGAGCTACAACATCTTGAGTGATGTGTGCACTCACTGTGTCAGATATCTACAAGTGGCTCTCAGAGACCCTGATGATAGGTTCATCAGTGTCTATGGTCAGTATATGTGCCTCATTCATCTGTGTCCTTGGTTGGGGACTATTTTCAATAACTAATTCCTTTATAGAGGAACTAGTTAGAAATATGTTTAATTCCTTATCAAAAGCAGTATCCTTTTGAGAGGATACTACCTGGTCAGGTTGTTGGGTAACACTCGTGGCTCCCTTCTTCTTCTTACACCTGTAGCCAATCACTCTCTCTCCTTGCTCCCCCTCAGTTGATGTGGTAACTTCACTGGGTTTTCTTTTAATCCCAATAGTCTTTTGAGAGACTGTGGGTTGGGCTTTTGAGAGTTGTTGAGTGGTAATTGGTTGTTCTACTTGGGTAGGCAGAGAGGTGGTTGTTTTCTCTGTCATAGTAGATGAAGGTGAAGAATGTACAGTTTGAGAAGTAAAAGGTGTAGAATTTACTACCTGTACGATATGCGATGGAAGAACAAATGATTCAGCTGTATACGATTTCTTTATTATTTCTGTAAACAGTTTCTTTGTTTGCTTGTATGTCTGTACAAGTATATCATTCTCAAAAGAAAAATTAGTAATTGGTCTTTAATAATCATAAACAAAAATCTTGCATAATATTCTTCAGTTTTCCTATTATTAAAATTACCTAATTTATTTACAAGATCATCAAAAATTATTTTACCTATATTTATATTTACATTTTTAATAATTGCAAATGCTATTTTTAAAGTTAAAGAGGTAATAACCTCAAAGTTAGAACACTTACCTGAGAACACCTTGGTGATGGTGTCAAAGAGATAAGAAATCTCCCTCTTCACATTCACCCTCTTGAGATCCTTGTACTTTAACACTGCGTTGGGAGCAACGTTATAGCCCAGTTCCCTCAAAAAATCCTGCAGATCTACATCACTGGGTGCATCCACCAGATCTTGAGTAGGTAGCCCCAAAATAGAGTTAAGTCTGGAAGGAGTTATTTTCCCTTTCTCAGACGAAACTTTGAATGAGATACCCTTGACTACATCAGGCTTGGTGGTGGAGTACATGAACTTGGCACTTGTCCATAGTTGTGACAGTGCCTCTCCCGACATTTCTTCATCGGTAAAGATGGCTTTACTATACTCAGAGTTGAGTAGATAGTTCATTATTGGTTTAAAGCATTCACTTACCTCATCAATGTCAGAGAAGCCCACGTAGTTTGTGGGTGGGACTGTCAAGTTCCTAGGAATCTGTTGACGTGCCATGGATGCTTTGAAGATTTGAAGTTCTAGGGTTTCTGTAAAAAAAAAAATGAGAGAGAAGAAGAAGAAAACTCGAGCAAATATCAGAAAAAGATTAAAAGATTTGAGGATTTTTTAAAAAATAGAAGAGATAGAATATTAATACCTGCCTATTGACGTTTGAAAACTTTTCCTGAAAACACGCCATCAGGGAGTCAGTTCAGTTTCTGTGATGACACGTCATCAGTGAGAGAAAAACTCTAATGATGAGTTGTCATCACTTAACTGACCCTGAATCCCGACGCAGTAAAAAAAATTTAAACTTACCCTGATGATTTACTGTTTGTACATACCCTGACCCTGATGCATAAGATGGACACCCTGATCCTGACGAACGAGTCGAATACCCTGACCCTGACGCACAGGTCGGATACCCTAACCCTGACGCGTCCTTAAGGAAGCCCTGACCCTGATGCATCAGACAAAACAAAAACAAAACAACAAAATGCAGAATATACAAGTATATACATATTTACAATTTGAACATATATAACCACATATCAATTGATTTTATCAAGAACTTATGAAATGAGTTAGAAATACCAAATTTTAGGAGTTTGACTCTGACCCTGACGCATAATTCACCATTCCCATCTCTCCCACAAGATTTAAAAAAGTGGCTTCATCAAGAGCTTTGGTGAATATGTCTGCCAGCTGCTGATTTGAAGGTACAAACTGTAGTTCAATATTCCCATTCATAATATGTTCCCTGATAAAATGATATCTGATTTCTATATGCTTAGTTCTGGAATGTTGTACTGGATTTTCAGCAATGGCAATGGCACTAGTTGTATCACACCTTATTGGAATCTTGGAATAGTTCAGGCCATAATCCATTAGCTGATTTTTCATCCATAGAATTTGTGCACAACAACTTCCAGCTGCAATATATTCAGCTTCAACAGTAGATGTAGAGATTAAGTGCTGCTTTTTGCTGAACCAAGATACAAGCCTTCCTCCTAGAAATTGACAGCTTCCTGTTGTACTCTTTCTGTCAATCCTGCATCCTCCAAAGTCAGCATCAGAATATCCTAGCAATTCAAATCCAGACTCCTTTGGATACCAAAGTCCCAACTCTGTAGTGCCCTTGATATATCTCAAGATCCTTTTCACTGCAATGAGATGAGATTCCTTTGGGTCAGCTTGATATCTTGCACAAAGACATGTTGCAAACATTATGTCTGGCCTGCTTTTTGTCAGATATAGCAATGATCCAATCATTCTCCTGTAAGTCTTCAAATCAACTTTCTTTCCATTCTTATCAGGGTCAATCTTAGTTGCAGTGGCCATAGGTGTCTTTGCTACTTTTGAGTCCTCCTTATCAAATTTCTTGATAAGTTCTTTGGCATATTTTGTCTGATGAATGTAGATTCCATCAGAGACTTGTTTAATTTGCAATCCCAAGAAGTAAGATAACTCACCCATCAAGCTCATTTCATATTTGTTTTGCATGAGTTTAGAGAACTTTTCACACAGTCTTGTGTCAGTGGATCCAAAAATAATATCATCAACATAAATTTGAACCAAAATCAGATGACCTTGGTGTTGTCTGAAGAACAATGTTTTGTCAATGATACCTCTTGAAAATTTGTTTTCCACCAGAAACTTTGACAGTGTATCATAGCAAGCTCTAGGTGCTTGCTTCAGTCCATAAAGTGCCTTTTCTAGTTTGTAGACATGATTTGGAAATTTTGAGCATTCAAAACCTGTAGGTTGTTGGACATACACCTCCTGTTCCAATTTCCCATTTAGAAAAGCACTTTTCACATCCATTTGATATACTTTAAAATTTGAATGTGTTGCATAGGCTAAGAAAATTCTTATAGCCTCAAGTCTGGCTACTGGTGCAAAGGTCTCATCAAAGTCAATCCCTTCTTCTTGAAGATATCCTTTTGCAACCAGTCTTGCTTTGTTTCTTACAACAATGCCAGCTTCATCCATCTTATTTCTGAATACCCACTTAGTACCTATTATGATTCTTTTTTTGGGTTTAGTTACAAGCTTCCATACTTGATTTCTTTCAAATTGATTTAGCTCTTCCTGCATAGCCAAGATCCAGTCTGCATCTTGAACAGCTTCTTCAAACTTCTTTGGCTCAATTTGAGAAAGAAAACAAGCATATAGGCATTCATTAGATGTTGCTTTCCTGGTCTGCACTCTTTTGCTTGGGTCACCAATAATCAGATCTGTTGTGTGACTTCTGACCCATTTAGGATTAGAGATGTGTGTTGATGAGCTTGCTTGACTATCATCTCCTCCCCCTAAGCCTGTGCTCCCAGCTTCTGAAAACTCCCCCCCTGAATTAGTGGATAATTCAAGGTTCAAGATATCCTCTGATGGTCCATGTCCTGATGAATGATCCCCTGATGGAGTATCCCTTGATCTGTTGTCCAGGAAATTGACTCTATTTGCTGACGGGGAGTCTACATTGTTTGGATTGACATCAGGAATGGATAAATTCTCCATTTGTCTGCACTCATCGGCTTCAGTCTCTTGATAATCATTTTCATCTTCATTTTCAAACTTGAGTTCTTCAAGAAAACCAGGGTCTTCAAGTCTAGAAATCTCTTGATCATCAAAAACTACATTTATAGACTCCATCACCACCTGAAATCTTTTGTTGTAAACCCTGTAGGCCTTGGATGACAGAGAATAACCTAGGAAAATTGCTTCATCAGCTTTTGGATCAAATTTTCCTAAGTTCTCACCAAAATTCCTCAGAATAAAACATTTGCACCCAAAGACATGCAGGAACTTGATGTTTGGCTTTCTCCCTGTCATTAGTGTTAGAGTGTATGCCCTAGTGGCCAAATATGTAATGATTGTTACACTATATTTATGATATGTTTTTAGTTAATGATAATTTATTATGTTTTATTTACTGCGTTATATAAAATGTTAACATAATAAATGTCCTTAGAAGAATGATACTAATTATATGGATTCAAGTATGTGACTTGAATATGAGATCATATAAGTATGTAATGTATCATTATTCTTAAATGTCCCTAGTCGAGTATCATTGTCAGCGGGACAACAATAATACATTGAGACTAGTATGTGATTAACTGATGGCCATATCTCATTGGTCATAAATATATACGAGATATATTAAGTTGATACATAGGTACATGTTAGAGAACATAGCACTAGACAGACCCACCATGAGAATTCTACATGGAGCGTTATGCTATGTGTCATAAGTAATTCTCATATTGACAATGATGTAATGGTCCTTCGACCTGAAGTCATGACATTTCTACATAAGGAGTTATGCGTTTTGACATTATCAAAAGTCACCTTTAACCGGGTGGACTATAAAGGTAATTGTTGGATGCATAATGAGTTATGTGAGAATTGAGAATGATGTAGATGGAATTTAACCCTCCTATAAATTAGGGGTGATATCTATAGGCCTCTTGATTGAGTGAAACTATAAAATGCATGGCCATGCTCAAATAGAGATTTGTTTCATATAGTTTACTCATTGATCAAGAAAACTAAGATTAAATTATGAAGAGGATGACACATCCATGCCTTGAATTTAATCTTAGATATCATGGTTAAAAGGATTAAGTTACATTGAAACATTGGGCACAAAAGGTAACGTCGAATCTATGACTTTATTATTACTTGGGTAACAGTGATGTATTACTAGATGCCGCTCACTGTTTATAATTTTATAATATGATTTAAAATTATTGCCAACGTAATAATAACCTACAGGGTCACACACAAAGAACATTCGTCAAGGAGATATAATTTAAATGTCAATGATTTTAAATATATCAATAAGATTGATTTAATTAAATCATGGCTTTAAATTATATACATATATATTAATATATGTAATCTGTATGAAATAGAGTCCTTTGGAAGGAAATACGAATATATATTTATTTGTGCATAT
>CM025784.1:11526837-11565763 GCA_014636745.2 Centella asiatica | reverse complement strand
ATATATATATATATATATATATATATATATATATATATATATTAATTAAGTGAGACTTGATTAAATATCTAATAAATATAAAATTCGGATTTTAAGTCTCCTAATTAGATTAGGTTTTGGATTTACTCTATGAAAGGCTATATATATGATATATCAGCTATTCTCTCAAACCAACGTTTTTCACAGATTCCAAGAACCCTAGTTGCTCATAAGAGAGAAACTAGAGTTCAGAGATATAGAGAGAAAAGAGAGATACAGATCGTACAGCTAGTACTGTAACTCTTCTCGTTCGAATCGTGAGACGGTTCGTGGGTGTTTGTGTGGATACAGTAGAGACGTAGTTCTGTTGGATTGCGTTAAAGATTTGGAGACGATCAACACCTTCACCAAAGCTTCAAATTCACACAATTAATCGGTAAAATCTTAAACTATCTGTATTAAATTGTTTCGCATAGATCCTCGGGTTTGGGTTTCGTTTTGTTTTATTTTAAATCGTATTTTTTCGCTGCGTTTATATTCTTCGAAACCCAACAATTAGCTCATATGGTGTCTTGTTGTGAGCCTTGTTGATTAGAGATCTATTCTGAGTAAAGCAAGCAGTGGAAATTGCTCCAGCCCAAAAATAGGTGGGAATATTTGCCTCTGCTAGCATTGACCTAGCAGCTTCTATCAGGGTTCTATTTTTCCTTTCCACTACACCATTCTGTTGAGGAGTCCTTGGAGCAGAAAATGTATGATTTATGCCTTTCTCCACACAAAATCCCTCAACAGCTGCATTCTTGAATTCAGTTCCATTATCCGTTCTCAACATTCTAACCACTGACCCTGATTCTGTTTCCACCTTCTTGATATGGTCAATAATTTGTTGAGATACTTCTGATTTAGCATGCTGAAACTTTACCCAAGTGTATCTGGTATAGTTATCCACAATGACCATTGCAAATCTTTTCTTTGACACTGACATAATGTTGACAGGGCCAAAAAGATCCATATGTAACAATTGAATTGGATCTTTGATCATGGTAGCTTCCTTGCTGACAAAGGATGATTTCCTTTGCTTCCCTTGTTGACATGCTGAACATAATCCTTCTTGGATAAACTCCATTTGGGGTAGTCCAGTTACCAACTCTCTCTTCACTAGATCATTAATTGACTTAAAGTTCAGATGAGAGAGCTTCTTGTGCCATAGCCTGCTTTCATTAGGAGTTGCCTTGCTGTAGAAACATGAATCTCCACTTACTGAATTAAAATCAGCAACATAGAGATCTCCTTTTCTTATCCCTGACAAAACCAGCTTCCCATCACTTTCATTTGAGATTAGGCACTGATCTCCTTTGAAGGAAGTGATGAATCCTTTGTCACTTAGTTGACTTATGCTTAGCAAATTGTGCTTGAACCCATCAACCAGTGCTACATTTTCAAATGAGACATTCCCATTTGATGCTTTGCCATAACCAAGAGTTAGTCCTTTGTTGTTATCACCAAAATAAATTACTGGACCATCCTTTTCTTGAAATTCTGTGAGCAGGGCTTTGTTTCCTGTCATGTGCCTTGAGCAGCCACTGTCTAGAAACTAGATTTGACTGCTTTTGACCTTTCCCTGCACACAAGAAAACATTTAAATTGTTTTTGGTACCCAATTGACTTTGGGTCCTCTTGGTTTAGTCACAGTAATAGGTAAAACAGTTTTATCTTTATTGGTGACTTTTGGTTTTGGCAAATTTAAAACTTTCTCCTTTTTAGGAGCTTCAATATATGCTTTTGATTTCTCAACAGTTATTTTGCCTTTATCCTTGGAGGAGTAGGCTTTAACAGTTGGTAAATCATCAGCATACAAAATTGTGTCAGTCAAAATTTGTGGTTTTTCTTTGCATTAAAAAGATAAATGATTACAGTTACCACAATTCCAACACACTTTTCTAGGGGCTTCATGAATGGAAGAGTAATTGCTAGCTTTATTAACACCTAGCTTACCATTTCTATTCTTTTTGCTTTCCCCTGACAAGCCTTTTTCCCTTGACGGGCTACAACGGCCTAATGCACTCTTTCCCCCTGACGACTGTGTATCCACTGATGCACAGTCTAGTTCTTTCATAACTGGAGGGTTGAGTGCTTTGGCAGGAATAAGTTTCTTGCCTCTCCCACCACTAGTGGAAGCTTCACTTACTGGGAAAATATTCCCTGATTCAAGCTTTGTGTCTACCTTAACAAACTTGATAGGTTGTATTAGCCTTTTTCCAAAGCTAGTTGCCATCTCAACCTCAATGGGAGGTTGCTGCACTTGAGTCTCTCCATATCCTAAACCAGATTTTGGATCAGATTTTTGATTTTTTAAACGATCCTCCAGTTTCCTGCTAGACTCATTCCATCTCTTAATGACTTCCCTTTCTTGACTAGGAAGATTCGAGGTCCATTCCTCTCTTTTGATAGCACAGTCAAGAAGATTTTTAGTCCTTGAGAGCTCTTTTTCAAGACTCTCAAGTCTGGAGTTTTCTTATTCTAAAAGAGTGTTCCTAGCAAATAACTGTTCATTTATTTTTTGCACTCTCTCAGTTTCAGCTATAGCACTCCTCAGGGTGTCATAGAGATCCTTTATCTCACAAGCCATTTCCTTAACAGTTTTAACACAATCAGTTTTAGACATGTTAGAGGAAATTTCGAGGCTTACCTGTGAGTTGCTACGGTCAGTGGATGAGGCCATCAGAGCTAGGTTGACATACTCTTCATTTTCTTCCTCATCAGAGTCAAGCCAGTCCTTTCCCTCTGCTATATATGTTTTTCCCTTCTTGTTTGCATTAAGAAGGTCAAAGTATTTCTTCTTGTAGTCCACAACAGCTTCTTTGTTTCTGGATTCACCATCTTTTGTGGCCTTGCGGCACTCATTTGCAAAGTGACCTAGTTTATTGCATTTGTAGCACTTTATTCTTGATTTGTCAATAAAGTTTTTCGTGCTACTGGGTTTCCTTGCTGAAAATCTTTTAGATCTCGAAGGCTTTTGGAATTTCAACTTTGAAAACCTTTTTGCAAGAAAGGCCATGGTTTCATCCAGCTCCTCTAACTCTTCCGGAGTATATTCTTCCTCCTTGAAATCAGCTTCTTTGTCCCCTTCTATGTCAGCATCTTCTAGTTGCTGCTTTATCAAGACAATTGTTCTTGCTTCTTGTTTGTCCTTCGTGGCAGCCATCAGGGCTACAGATTTAAGTTTTCTGGCATCCCCTGACATTTCAGATCTTTGTTGAACCTCTAGTTCATATGTCTTGAGAGACCATATAGCCTATCCAAGTCTAGAAGATTCATGTCCTTGGATTCCCTGATGGCTGTTGTCTTAGGATCCCATGATATGGGAAGGGCTCTCATGAACTTTCTGTTCACATCCTTGTTAGCATATGCCTTCCCATATAATCTCAGGTCATTTATCAACTTGTTAAATCTGTCGAACATTTCAATGAGTGTTTCACCATTCTTCATTGTGAACCACTCATATTGTTGTGTCAACAGCTGCAATTTGTTCTCCCTCACTTCCTCGGTACCATCACAAAGGATTTGTATGGTATCCCATATAGATTTAGACGTGGTAAGATTCATGATACTATTCAGCATATCATCGTCTAAACCATTATACAGGATCCCAGTGACTTTAAGATCCTTTTTCACCTTTTCTCTTTCCTCTATCGTCATTTCGTCAGTTGTCTTTGGGACAAGCTTTTCAGGAATACTGACTCCATTAACGACTTCTATAGGAATGAGCTTCTTGGGAACGTGAGGTCCTTCTTCTAGAATCTGCAAATATTCATCATCAATAGCTCTAAGATGAACTATCATTCTTTGTCTCCAGAAGAAGTATTTGCCCCTTTCCAACATGGGGACTTTACTGCTTCCAGCTTTGTTGGCCATAGATAACGATCGTTTTTAGCAAGTGAAATCTGCTAAGTGGCTCTGATACCAATTGTTAGTGCAATATAAGTACAAGTGTTTGTAGAAAGGGGGATGAATACAAACACCTGAATCTTTTCGCTCTTTTAAACTTAAAAGTGCTTACTGGAAAACAGTTGTAACAAACAGAAAAACTATAAGAAATGAACACACAAATTCAAATTAAAATAGTTATATTAAAACTTGGGGTTTTTCTGGAAATCTGTATAATCACAAATGTGATTTATAGCTACAAATTCTGTAAATAAAATTCATAGCTTCTCACACTCACTAGCTACGAAAACTTTTCTCTGAAAAATAAATCTCTCAAGAAATATATTTCAGAGCTTCCTAGTGTTGTGTGCTTCTATGTTTGTTTGATCTGTTGGATAGATTCAATCTCTATATTTTTTGTAATGAGAACTCCGTTGCTTATATGTTGATCAGTTGATGAAATCACGTGCTTGAGACGTGCTGCTTTTCTCAACTTAGCCGCATGTCACATCGTAGCCCTATGTGTCAGACTGCTGCATGCTTTGTTGCTTCTTTTTCTTCCCCCTGATCTGTGTGCATTTAATGCGAAAGAGTTCTCATTGGATCAAAAACAAACTTCAAGAAATATCTTTCCAGTTGATATTTCTTGCTTCTGTAACACGTTACGTTGATTTCCGTGTAAGTACTGATGACGGGTGCATGCTGTCATAACGATCCACTGATTACCAACCCTGATGGACTTTGATCAGTGCTTCTGGATCCCCTGATACTTATTGACTGGATCAGGGCTTCAACCTTCACTTGAGTTTCAGTCAGTGCTTTTTGATCCTGATGGTTATGACTGACGGCATACACTGATGGCTTCCACCGATGTCATGTTGGTCATTCCCCCTGACGGGTTAGCCTGATGGGTTGGTCTGACACTGACATGTCCTAAAGTGTTTCCCTAACGGGTGGGTCTACCTTCGTCATACCCTGATAGGTTTCCCTGATGAGTTCCCCCTGATGGGTTCCCTTGATAGGTTTCCCCTGATGGGTTCCCCTTGATGGGTCTTAATCAACGTAACTTTGTTTAGAATTTCTGATGTGCGGAATACTTTGGCTGTTTATAAGTTGCATCAGACATTCTTCTTTACTTTGTCAAGTCCTTTGATTGTTTTTGTTTTCTGACTTGTCTTGTGAAGAGATCGACCATCCACTGATGAATAAGATTATTAACAGTGGATGCAAAACTTATGTTGATCTTAAGGTTTATAAAATACCTCAAGTATTTATAGTTGCACAATTTATTACATATTCATCATCATCATCATTTATCTCTAACAGTGTTGTTGGCACAAGTTTGGTGTTGATCAGGACTTTGTTGCAGTTCAACTTGAAGCACTACGAAGAATTCTAACCCTTTTTGAGCCTAGTCTCTAATTACATTGTCAGAACAACTTCACAGCAATTACATAGATGTGTTTCTAAATTTGACAAGACTAAATTAGTTAAGGTAACTATTCCTAAAATACAAACAAGCAATCACCAAACCCAACAATAGAGTTCGAGAAATTTGGCAGACAAGTTTATAACGAAAAGGATATGAAGATCAATTATGTTAGAACCTATCATAACGAAGAATTCTACTTCGAAGGCTTTCCTGGATTCTGTGATTAACAAAGAATTTCTCATAACTTCTCTGCTCCAAGGACCCCTTAGCAGAATGGACTTGTAAAAAGGAAAAATGGAACACTTGAAGAAGCTAGGATGACCTTTCTTGTTGACTTAAGATTGTCAGAGCATTTTTGGGCTGAAGTAGTAAACACAACATGCTACACTCAAAATAGATCACTCATATATCCCACACTCAGCAAGATCCACTATGAGCTTTGGCAAGGAAGAAAGCCAAGTATTGGTTATTTTTGCATTTTTGGATGAACTTGTTATGTACATAATAATGGTAAGGATTATCTGACTAAATTTCAACCAAAGTCAGGCAAAGGTATTTTCTTAGGTTATTCTAATAACAACATAGCTTTTAGAATTTTTAGTAAATGTACATTAACTGTTGAAGAATCTATACATGTGTTTGATGAGACTAACAGTGAGGAACCAAGTACAAGTGGTTCCCTCTCTCCTACTGATGAGCAGGTTCCTGTTGAGAAGAATCAGTGAGAAGACAACGCTGCTGATAAAGAGGAATCTGCTGACAAAATCTTTGCTACTAAAAAGTTAGAAGCGTTAACCTTTGCTAAAATTGAACCTAATTTAGAGGAACTACGTCAACAAGAAGTAAAAAGATGGTGATCCAATAAGTTCAGTAAAGACAAGAAAGGCTACTCAAAATCAATGCAATTGCTTAAGTATTTTTTCTCAAATGGCGCAAAGAAAATAGAAGAAGCCCTTGTTGATTTTGATTGGATTGTAGCAATGCAAGATGAATTGAATCAATTCAACAAAAACAAAGTGTGGATTCTAATGTGAAGACCAAAGAACCATCCTAGCATAGGAACCAAGTGAGTTTTCAGAAACAAGATGGATAAAGATGGAGTAATCACAAGAAATAAAGCAAGGCTAGTAGCAAAGGATTATTCTTAAGAAGAAGGAATAGACTATAATGAAATATTTGCTCCAGTAGCAAGATTGGAAGCTATTATAATCTTCCTTGCTTACACAACATACCAAAACTTAAAAGTATTTGAAATGGACGTGAAGAGTGTGTAATTTCCAGATGAATATTTGCAAAAGAGGGGGTTGAATACAAATATGATCTTTTCTTCGAACTTTTTAAAGATTTCATATATAATTAGAAAGTTAATGTGGAATTGTAATTGAAACAACTTATATCAATCAATAAATAATTGTTTTTATTGATTTTGAACCTAAATTACAATCTGGTAAACGAAGTACCAACTTCTAATTTCCTACTCGTGAAGAACAACTACAACTATAGAAAATAATTTCTAGCTTCTCAAGTTCAGCCGACAACCCTTTAGGGGACCTAGCCAAACGGTACCCAAGGAATCACAGCTCCATCGCCTATCGATTCCTTTCCAGTAGCTTTTCACCACCCTTTAATCAGAGGGATGGAGGACAAAGACTTTAGATACCTTTATCCGATGTACCTCATTGATACACTTCAAACATGGTCTCCATAATTCTCAGCCCTTCACATAATATGATTGCATACGTGGTAGGATTTCAGCATTAAGAAGTGATTACATGTATGTGTATGTATCATAAATAACATATATGCATGGCGTACCTATATTTGGTAAGGTGGACTGCTACCGAAAATATTAACAATAATATGCCATGAACCACAATTAACACATGTAAATGCGAGCCTAGCATCCTCATGGCACCGATAGATGCATCAAAAGTACTTTTGTAGGCCAAAACCATAAAAGTGGCACTTTGGGCATAAATATCCTTCGAGCTTTCACAACGAAGTTTCAACCATGTATTCATGTAGAGAATAATCCTAGGAATTCATATACATGAAGAATACTAACTTTACAACAAGTTATCGCTACCTCGGGAAGCTCAAATCTTGACGGAATCAAACCAGAGCTCAAGAACTTGTAGAGAATGAAATGCAATGAAACTTTAGCATTTGCTCTATCAAGTTTGCCAGTTTATAAAAGTATGGTGGCTGAATTCTCCCTAATTTGGGTGTTTTACCCGTGCAAGTGAGAAGGAAGAGGAGAATAAGAAGTGGTATTTGTATAGCTATGGGTCCCACATGCTTTATAGAATAGAAATCAAAGTTGGCTACTAGCACCGCCACTGATGAAAATCCACCAATGAGGTACAAGAATTATCCACTGAAGAATAATTATCTGCTGGTGAAGGAAATAGTAACAAGAGATAATTACCTAACGATGAAGGAAATAACAGCAAGAGATAATTATCTGCCGATGAAGGAAATAGCAGTAGGAGATAATTATTTGTCGATGAGGGAAATAGTCAGCACACATTATAGGATACTAACACACATACTTATCACACAACAACACAACTTCCAAGTTTTATGCTATGTATATGCATGCATGGAGTATGTGTGCAACTTCCAAGTTTTATGCTATATATATATATATTTTTTTTTTTTTGAATTATAAATATGGGAGCTTACAATAGTTGTATTATCCACTGATGAGGTGAGAGTTGTTATTGGTGTTTTAGATATAGGAGTTGGCTTCAATGATAACTGGACTATCAGAGAATCTGAAACCAGTGGAGTATAAGATGTCTCCATTGCTTCTAAAGAAGCATCAAGGGGAGAAGAAGAAAGAATAAATGTAGAATTGAATATTGTCTTCTCCTCTTGAATAGAAGAAAGAGGAGCATCAATTTGAGACTCAACGTGTGTGCACTCTCAGTGCTAGGTTGATTGTTGATCAGAATCTGTTTCTTTTTCTTCCTCTAAAAGGTATAGTTACGTGTGTACTGTGTAGACTCATATACCTGTGTCCTTAGAGGTGGACTATTTTCAATAGTTACATCTTTTCTAGAGGATGCACCTAAAGATGTGCTTTTCCTTATTGACTCAATATCCTTTGAAGAGGATGTTGTCACAGATAGATAGCCTAGAACTTGTAGAAGAGGAGTTGAATACAAGTTTTTGAAACTTTTTCGAGTTCTTGTTCTTTAAAGCAATTAAACTTGCGGAATATAAAGAACAAATTAAATTTGTAAACAATTCTTTTATTGATCAACAACTGATTACAAACACTAACAATCACAAGTTGATTGTCAGTTACCTCTCGATTTACTTAAGAGCTTCAAAACCTGTACTGAATGAATGAATCAATGAATCATACAACTTCTAATCTCTGTAAACTATAATCTCTTGTGTATTTTGTAATTAAAGTTACAACTTTTTTATTCTATTAGATAGTATTTCTATGATTTATAGTTTGAATAAGAATATTAATACAATAGAAACACTTTTGGTTCATCCTTTCACCAGCTTCATCATCAACATAATTTCTTTATATGCGCAGAATCAAACTTCTATTTGAATCAGCACTCTTCACTGTTGAGAGAGTAGCTTTACTTTAGTCTCTTACAGCTTTAAGAATAGTCTCTAATAGTACATTTCTTAGTCTCTGATAGGCTTGACTAACTTTGATTGTCTTCAGTCTCTGACAGTTAGTCTCCGATGGACTAAACATAATCTGTAGCGGCCCCAAAAATCTCATACTGGACTTCGAACACCGTCAAAATTGACAACAGAAAAGTAATAACATCCAAGCGTGCATATCATTAAATAAGAGAAATAAATAGTAATCTCTATTACATTCATCCAAAATAAAATTCTAACAGTGGAAGTCTATGTGGGGCCTACATGGGCCTTACAATCTGAACATTTCAATAATCGCCTCATGCTTCACTCTTCCCCTAAATGCCATACATAAGAGGGCAATCAGGAAACATTCATCATGTCATCCTCGCTTTGCCTTTATCAGACAGCTCGGCCTTCTCGCCATATCCTGTAAAACATTAGATAATAGCAACATGAGCGATTTATGCTCGCAAGTATATAATCAAGTATTGGGTGAGCTTTGAAAGATGGACAATTTATAGGACTTAAGTGTTTGTGAGGTTAGGTAGAGACAATGCCGACAACTCTTGATAAATTAAAAAACGTATATCTTCCACGGTCCCCGAGTGATAACGAGGGATTTGACCCTTTACTTGAAAGAATCTTGAGTAATTCACATGCGCCTTGTAATCATGTCCATTTGGTGTACGTGCCCTTAGGAACTTCGTATCAAACAGCATATTAGTTGGTCAGCCTAATTACCGTCTGACTTCATCATAATGACATACGTACTCAAAGCAGAAATATTTTATCTGCAAAGGTTTGGTTACCGATGCCTTAGTTT
The DNA here is from genome assembly GCA_014636745.2 of Centella asiatica. Taxonomy (NCBI): domain Eukaryota; kingdom Viridiplantae; phylum Streptophyta; class Magnoliopsida; order Apiales; family Apiaceae; genus Centella; species Centella asiatica. The sequence continues at coordinate 11,555,984 of CM025784.1, read as the reverse complement.
CCGTTCCCTATCATTTCCTAGGCCCGAGGTTGTAGGCAGATGCATCCCACTAGCCTTTAGTTACCCACGCAGATGTACTTTACAAGTATGGGGTAAGAAAATTTAAGTCTTTTTTTATCCATATAGGATTTACCTTGGCGTGTTAGCGAATTTGAATAGCTAACATCCGCCCAAAGAATTCGTGATTCTAGTACAACATTTTCACATACATCAGATCAAGGGATCATACACTACTTAACTTGAAGAAATTGAATATGAATATTGGCATAATAACATCTTGGATGCATTACGTATATCGAAAGACTGCATTTGGAGAGTTCAACAAAAGTCAAAATTGGTAGAGCAAAATTTGTTTATCGGAGACTAAGTTTTTGTTCATCAGAGACTAAGTCTGTGTTCATCGAAGACGAAGTTTTTGTTCATCGGAGACTAAGTTTTTGTTCATCAAAGACTAAGTTTTTGTTGTTCATTAGAGACTAAGTTTTTGTTGTTCATCGGAGACTAAGTTTTTGTTGTTCATCGAAAACTAAGTTATTGTTCATCGGAGACTATGTTTTTGTACATCGGAGACTAAGGTTTTGTTCATCGGAGACTAAGTTTTTGTTCATCGGAGACTAAGTTTTTGTTTATCAGAGACTATGTTTTTGTTCATCGGAGACTAAGTCTTTCAGAGACTAAGTATTTGCTCATCAGAGACTAATGTCGAAGCTACCAGAGACTAAGGCAAAGACACTTTAATACATTAAAGTAGTCTTGAGAAGATTTTACCGTCGCCAAAGTTATTTGGCTAACGCCAAACTTAACATTACTTAACGCCAAAGTCATTTTAACTGTCGCCAAAGTCATTTGTCTATCGCCAAAGTCATTTGCCTATCGCCAAAGTCATTGGACAAATCAAACAACAACGCCAAACTCAAAATGACTATCACCAAAGTCATCGGGAAAATTTCTATCACTAAAGAACAAGTGCTCAAGCATCAGGAGACGAATATCCACTGATGAACGAAATAGCTCATCAGGGGATGAATATCCACTAATGGACAAAACAACTCATCAAGGGAAAAATATCCACTGATGAACAGAGACTATCCATCAGGGGATAAAATAATCAGAGATTAAAAATGACATTTGGGATGACACATGGATGAGTTCACAAATTCACTAACTCAAGATTAAAGGCGGTGGAATTAAAATATAGATGGTGGTCCAATAAGGAGACTGTTAGGAATAAATGATGATGATGATTAGAGTTTTGTTTGTGTATCTGTACATACTTAGGGTGTTCTATAAACCTAAATATATGCACATATTTTGCATTCACTAATGATCAACTTAGTTATCAGGGGATGAAGTATTACACACTAGGCAAGTCATCAGTTGAAACTTCTAAAGGACTTGATAGTGAAGAGGGATGTCTGTTGTTACTCAAAAACACTTAAGTATTCCGCACATCAGACATTCCAAACAAAATCAACAAAGCCTCATTGATTAAAATCATCAGGGGAACCCATCAGGGGATGACAAAAGCAGACCAACCCATCAAGGGAACTCGTCAGGGTACGGCAATGACAAGCCAAACTCATCAGGGGGAACACATCAAGACATGACAGTAACATGGCAACCTGTTAGGGGAACTTATCAGGGTATGATAGTGGAAAGCTAACCCGTTAGGGGAAATGCTAAGCACTACATCAGTGGATGCTTTGAGTCTTAACGTCAGGGGATCAAGAAGCACTTGGATAACTAAAGTGAAGGTTGAAGCACTGATTGAGTCTTGAATAGGACTTGTCATCAGGGAATCCAGAAGCACTGATCAAGTCCACATCAGGGCTTGCTATCAATGGATAGTTATGATGGCATACACTTGTCATAAGGTCTTACACACAAATCAATGAAGCTTGTTACAGTAGCAAGAGATATAAACTGGAAAGATATTTCTTGAAGTTTGGTGGTCTAGTGACAACTCTCGATCATTAAATGCACGTCGATCAGGGAATGAAAAAGTAGTAGCAATCTGGCACATCATTCCTAAAGGACATCGATGTGACATATATGCAGCTAAGTTGAAAGAGCAACATGTCTAAGCACGTGGGTTCAACAACTGGTCTTCGATATATGTAAAAGAGTTCTCAATATATATAAGAGAGAATATCTAACGGATCAAATAGAGTGAAGCACACAAACACTAGAAAGAAGCTTTGTAATATATCTTAAGAGAAATATTCAAAGAAAGTGAGAAACTAGTGAGTGTGAAGTTGAAGCTATAACTTGTTACAAATTTTGTAGCTGCTTAATCAAATTTGTGGTTAAACAGATTTCTAGAAAAACCTGAAGTTTTGATACAACTATTTTAACTTGAATGCTTGTGTGTTCATTTTAAAGTCATTATAGTTTTTCTGATATTGTAGCTATTTCCATCAGTGCTTAACAAGCTTTTTTTAAGATCGAAAAGTGTTGATTGTTTGTATTCAACCCCCCTTTCTACAAACACTTGATCCTATTTTGTTATAAGAATTGGTATCAGAGCCAACTAGCAGATTACACTTACTAGACAATCGTGGAAAATGGCTAACAAAATTGGAAATAACAAAGTCCTCATGTTAGAAAGGGGAAAGTACTTTTTCTGGAAACAAAGAATGATAGTTCATCTAAGAGCAATCGATGATGAATACTTACAAATTCTAGAATAAGACCTTCACATTCCAAAGAAGCTCATTCCTCAAGAAGTTGTCAATGGAGTCAGTGTTCCAAAAAGATTAGTTCCCAAGACTACTGAAGAAATGACTCCAGAGGAAAGAGAGAAAGTAAAGAAGGATCTAAAAGTCACAAGCATCCTATATAATGGTTTAAACGATGATATGCTAAAGAGTATCATGAATCTCACAACGTATAAGTCAATATGGGATACCATCCAGATCCTATGTGATGGAACTGAAGAAGTGAGGGAAAATAAATTGCAGTTGTTGACACAACAATATGAGTGGTTCATAATGAAAAATGGTGAAACACTCATTGAAATGTTTGACAGATTTAACAGGTTGGTAAATGACCTGAGGTTATATGGGAAGGCTTATGCTAATAAAGATGTGAACAGAAAGTTCATGAGAGAACTTCCCATATCATGGAAACCTAACACGACAGCCATCAGGGAATCCAAGGATATGAATCTTCTAGACTTGGATAGGCTCTATGGTACCCTAAAGACATATGAACTGGAGATTCAACAAAGATCTGAAATGTCAGGGGATACCAGAAAGCTTAAATCAGTAGCCCTGATGGCTGCCAAGAAGGATAAAGAAGAAGCAAGACCAAGTGTATTGATGAAGCAACAGCCAGGGGATGATAAAAAAGAAGGGGATATTGAAGCTGACTCAAAGGAGACTGTGTATACTCCTGAAGAGTTAGAAGAACTGGATGAAACCATGGTTTTTCTTTCAAAGAGGTTTTCCAAGTTGAAATTTCAAAAACCATCTAGATCAAAAATATTTTCAACAAGGAAACCTAGTAGCACCAAAAACTTTATTGACAAATCAAGAATAAAGTGCTACAAGTGTAATGAAATAGGTCATTTTGAAAATGAGTGTCGCCAGGTCACAAAGAAGGGTGAATCCAGGGGAAAGGAAGCTGATGTGGATTACAAGAAGACGTACTTTAACCTTCTAAATGCCACCAAGAAGGGAAAAGCTTACATTGCAGAGGGAAAGGACTAGGCTGACTCAGATGAAGAAGATAATGAAGAATATATCAACCTAGCCCTGATGGCCTCATCCACTAACAATAGCAACTCACAAGTAAGTATTGAAATTTCCTCTAACATGTCTAAAAATGATTGTGTTAAAACTGTTAAAGAAATGGCTTGTGAGATAAAAGATCTTTATGACACCCTAAGGATTGTTGTAGCTGAGACTAAGAGAGTGCAAAAAATAAGTAAGCATTTGACTGCTAGAAATACTCTTTTAGAATCAGAACTCTCTAGACTTGAGAATCTTGAAAAAGAACTCTCAAGAACTAAGAATCTCCTTGACTGTACTGTTAAAAGAGAGGAATGGACCTCCAATTTTCTGAGACAAGAAAGGGAAGTCATAAAGAAATGGAATGAGGCAAGCAAGAAACTGGATGATCAATTAAATTGTCAAAAATCTGATCACAAATCTGGTTTAGGTTATGAAGAGACTCTAGTGAAGCAACCTCCTATTGAGGTTGAAAATGCAGCTAGCTTTAGAAAAAGGCCTATACAACCTATTAAATTTGTAAAGGTTGTAACAAAGTTAGAAAAATAGAATGTTTTCCCAATGTGTGAAGCTTCCACAAGTGGTGGGAGAGGCAAGAAACCTATTCTTTCCAAAGCACTCAAACCCCAAGTCAAGAAGTATCTAAACTGTGCATCAGTGGATACACAGTCATCAGGAGATAAGAGTGCATCGGGCCATCGTAGCCCTTCAAGGGATAAAGGCCTGTTTGGGGATAATAAAAAGAATAGAAATGGAAAGTTAGGTGTAAACAAAGCAAATAATTACACCTCTATGCATGAAGCCCCTAGGAAAGTGTGCTGGAATTGTGGTAGCAATAATCATTTATCCTTTTAGTGTAAAGAAAGACCACAGATTCTAATTGGCACAATATTATATGTTGATGATTTACCAATTGCTCAAGCATGCACCCCTAAGGGTAAAGATAAGAAAATTGTTGTTAAATCAGAAGTTTATAATGTAGCTCCTAAAAAGGAGAAAGTCTCTAATTTGCCAAAACCAAAAGTCCCACATACTGAAAAAGTTATTTTACCATTAACTGTGACTAAACCTAAAGGACCCAAAGCCACCTGGGTACCAAAAACAAATTAAATGTTTCTTCTGTGCAGGGAAAGGTCAAAGGCAGTCAAATCTGGTTTCTAGACAATGGTTGCTCAAGACACATGACAGGAAACAAATCTCTGCTCACAGATTTTCAAGAAAAGGCTGGTCTAGTGATTTCTTTTGGTGACAACAGCAAAGGATTAACTCTTGGTTATGGCAAAGCAGCAAATGGAGATGTCTCATTTGAAAACATAGCACTAATTGATGGGCTTAAGCACAACTTATTAAGCATAAGTCAACTATGTGACAAAGGATACATCATTTCTTTCAAAGGGGATCAGTGCTTGATCTCAAATGAAGATGATGGGAAGCTGGTCTTACAGGAATAAGGAAAGGAGATCCCTACATTGCTGATTTCAATACAGTAAGTGGAGAATCATGCTTCTACAGCAAGGCAACACCTGATGAGAGCATATTGTGGCACAAGAAGCTCTTTCACCTGAACTACAAAGCCATCAATGATTTGGTGAAGAGAAAGTTGGTAACTGGACAACCTCAAGTGGAATTCATTCAAGAAGGATTATGTTCAGCTTGTCAACAAGGGATCTAAAAGAAATCATCCTTTGTCAACAAGGAAGCCACAATGATTAAGGATCCAATTCATTTGCTTCATATGGATCTCTTTGGCCTTGTCAACATAATGTTAGTGTCAAAGAAAAGATTTGCAATGGTTATTGTGGATGACTACACCAGATACACTTGGGTTAGGTTTCAAAATGCTAAAACAGAAGTACCTCAACAAATCATTGACCAGATAAAGAAAGTGGAAACTGAGTCGGGGTCAGTGGTTAGGATATTGAAGACAGATAATGGAACTGAATTCAAGAATGCAGCAGTTGATGGATTTTGTGTGGAGAACCAAGGACTCCTCAATAGAATGGTGTAGTGGAAAGGAAAAATCGAACCCTGATAGAAGTTGCTAGAACAATGCTAGCAGAGGCAAGGATTCCTACCTATTTTTGGGTTGACGCAATTTTTGCTGCTTGCTTCACTCAAAATAGGTCTTTGATTAACAAGGCTCACAACAAGACACCATATGAGCTAATGACAGGGAGGAAACCAAACATCAAGTTCCAACATGTTTTTGGATGCAAATGTTTTGTTTTAAGGAACTTTGGTGAGAACTTAGGAAAATTTGATCCAAAAGCTGGTGAAACAATTTTCTTAGGTTACTCCCTTACATCTAAGGCCTTCAAGGTATACAACAAGAGACTCCAAGTAGTGATGGAGTCTATAAATGTAGCTTTTGATGATCAAGAAATTTTTGGACTTGAAGACCCTGGTTTTCATGAGTAGCTAAGATTTGAAACGAAGATGTTTTTGATTATCATGAGAATGAAGCTGATGAGTGCAGACAAATGGAGAATTTAACCACTCCTGATGACAATCCAAATGCCATAGAAGCCCCTTCAAAAGATAGAGTTAATCTCCTGGACAAAAGGTCAGGGAATACTCCATCAGGGGATCATCCATCAGGGCATGCACCATCAGGGGATAACTTTAACCCTGATTTAAGCATTAATTCAGGGGGAGTTTTCTTAGAAGCTGGGAGCACAGACTTAGGGAGAGGAGATGATAATCAAGCAAGCTCATCAAAATACATCTCTAATCCCAAATGGTATAAAGTCACACAATAGACTTGATTATTGGTGATCCAAGCAAGAAAGTGCAAACCAGAAAAGCAACATCTAATGAATGCCTATATACTTATTTTCTTTCACAATTAGAGCCAAAAAAATTTGAAGAAGCCATTCAAGATGCAGATTAGATAATGGCTATGCAAGAAGAGCTGAATCAATTTGAAAGAAATCAAGTATGGAAGCTGGTACCTAAACCCAAAGATAGAATTATAATAGGTACCATATGGGTATTCAGAAACAAGATGGATGAAGCTAGCATTGTTATAAGAAACAAAGCAAGAATGGTTGCAAAGGGTTATCTTCAAGAGGAAGGGATTGACTTTGATGAAACTTTTGCACCAGTAGCTAGACTTGAGGCTATAAGAATCTTCTTAGCCTATGCAACACATTCAAACTTCAAAGTTTATCAAATGAATGTGAAAAGTGCTTTTCTCAATGGGAAACTAGAACAGGAAGTGTATGTCCAACAACCTCCAGGGTTTCAAAGTTTGAAATTCCCAAATCATGTATACAAATTAGAGAAAGCACTTTATGGACTGAAGCAAGCTCCTAGAACTTGGTATGACACACTGACTAAGTTTCTGGTGGAAAACAAGTTCACAAGAGGTATCATTGACAAGACATTGTTCTTTAGACAACACCAAGGTCATTTGATCCTGGTTCAAATATATGTTGATGGTATTATCTTTGGATCCACAGACACTGGATTGTGTGAAAAGTTCTCCAAGCTCATGCAAAGCAAGTATGAAATGAGTTTGATGGGTGAATTGTCTTATTTCTTGGGACTGCAGATCAAGAAGGTCACTGATGGAATTTATATTCATCAGAAAAAGTATACCAAAGAACTTCTCAATAAATATGACATGGAGGACTCAAAAGTAGCAAAGACACCAATGGCCATAGCAACCAAGATTGACCCTGATAAGAATGGAAAGAAAGTTGATTTGAAGACTTATAGGGGAATGATTTGATCATTGCTATGTCTAACAACAAGTAGGCCTGACATTATGTTTGCAACATGTCTTTGTGCAAGATATCAAGTTGATCCAAGGGAGTCTCATCTCATTGCAGTGAAAAGAATCTTGAGAAACATCAAGGGCACTACAGAGTTGGGACTTTGGTATCCAAAGGAGTCTAGATTTGAATTACTGAGATATTCTGATGCTGACTTTAGAGGATGCAGAATTGACATAAAAAGTACAGCAGGAAGCTGTCAGTTTATAGGAGGAAGGCTTGTATCTTGGTTCAGTAAGAAACAACACTTAATTTCAACATCAACTGCTGAAGCTGAATATATTGCAGCTAGAAGTTGCTGTGCACAAATCCTATGGATGAAAAATCAGTTAATGGACTATGGATTGAATTTCAACAAAATTCCAATCAGGTGTGATAACACTAGTGCCATTGCCATTGCTGAAAATCCTGTGCAACATTCCAGAACCAAACATATAGAAATCAGATATTACTTTATCAGGGAACATATTATGAATGGAACCATTGAACTACAGTTTGTACCAACAAACAAGCAGTTGGCAAACATATTCACCAAGGCTCTTGATGAAGCCACTTTTTCCAATCTTGTGGGAGAACTGGGTATGGTGAATTATGCAAAATGAAGTTCAATAATCTTGCTAAAGACTGTCAGAAAGGCTGTTGGAACAACTCAAACTATCAAATGCCTAAGTTCTGGTACTCCTAACTCATCTCATGAATTCGTGATAAATTTAGTTGATATGTGACTATTTATGTTAAAAATGTAAATATGTACATATATTTGCTTGTTTTGTTTGTGTTTGTTTGTTATTGTCTGATGCATCAGGGTCAAGGTCTCTGTTGAGAAGCATCAGGGTCAAGGTATCCAACTCACGCATCAGGGTCAGGGTATTCGACTCGCGCAATATCCAACTCGCGCATCAAGGTTAAGGTATTCGACTCGCGCATCAAGGTTGGGGTATTTGACTCCCGCATCAGGGTCAGGGTATTCGATCTGTGCATCAGGGTCAGGGTGTGTATATACAATGAACATCAGGGTCAGGTAAAAGGCTTTTGACTGCATCAAGGGATTGTGTCAAGTCTGTGATAATAATTCATCAGGGAATTCTTTTGTCCCTGATGACGTGTCACCACAGAATTGATGCGACACCCTGATAACGTGTTTTCAGGAACGGTTTTCAAACGTCAAAAGGTGGGTATTTATACTCTCTCTCTCTTTATCCCTTTCTGAAATACCTCAAAACATTTAATCTGACTCTGATATTCGCTCGAGCTTTCTTTTTCTCTCTCTCTCTCATATTCACAGAAACCCTAGAACTTTAAATCTCCAACAATGTCAATGGCACCCAGTAATGTTCAACAACTTCCAAGAAATCTGGTGGTTCCACCCACAAACTATGTGGGTTTCTTTGATATTGACGAGGTAAATGATTGTTTTAAGACAATGATGTACTATCTACTCAACTCTGAGTATAGTCAAGCAATCTTTACTGATGAAGAAATGTTTGGGGAAGCACTTTCACAACTTTGGTCAAGTGCTAAGTTCATGAACTCGTCAACAAGACCAGAGATTGTGAAGGGGATCTCATTCAAGATCTCTTTTGAGAAGGGAAAAATAACCCTTTCCAGAATCAACTCTACACTAGGGCTACCTACACAGAACTTTGTGGAAGTGCCCAGTGATGCTGATCTACTCGATTTCTTGAGGGAACTGGGCTATAACGCTGCACCCAGCACAGTGTTAAGGTTCAAGGACCTCAAGAGGGTCATTGTGAAGCGAGAGATTTCTTATCTTTTTGAGACCATAACAAAGGTATTCTCAGGTAAATCTTCTAACTTTGAGGTAATAACCTCATTAACTTTAAAAATAGCTTACGCCATGATTAGGAATGTACATATAAACATAGGAAAATTAATTTTTGAAGATCTTGTAAATAAAATGGGTAGTTTTAATTCTAGAAAATCATAGATTTACTATGCTAGGTTTTTATCAATGATCATTAAGGATCAAATTACGAACTTTTCTTTTGAGGATGACATTTTTGTACAGACTTATAAACAAACAAAGAAATTATTTGTGGAAATAATAAAGAAATCTTATACCGCGGAGCTGTTTGCACTTCCATCGCATATGGAACAGGTATCGCGTACTATCCCTTCGACTTCTCAAACTATTAATTCTTCTCCTTCAACTACTATGGCAGAGATCACTACCACTTCTCTGCCTACCCAAGTAGTACAACTAGTTTCTCAACAACCACTCTCATTAGCCCAACCCTTAGTCTCCTAAAAGACTAAGGGTACCAAAAGAAAATCATCTGAAGTAACAACAACTAGTAAGGGGGAGCAAGGAGAGAGAGTGACTGGCCTTAGGAGATTGAAGAAGAAGAGGGTGGCCAAGAGAGTTACCTTACAACCAGACCAGGCAGTATCTTGTCAACAGGATACTGCTTTTGATAAGGAATTAAACACATTTCTAACTAATTCCTCTCAAAAGGAATTAGTTATTGAAATTAGTCCCCAACCAGGGACACAGTTGAGTAAGGCACATACACTGACCATAGCCCCTGATGAAATTAACATCAGGGTCTCTGAGAGCCACTTGCAGATAATTGACACAGTGAGTACACACACAACTTCCCTTGATGGATCACCTCCTCATTCAGTGATCCAACCAACACTCCCTTCTACACCTCTTCCTTTTCTCACTAATCCTCAAATTTCTTCAGATAGCATGACACAAACATTAAGTGTCATGAGATCAGATTCTTTAATTTCTCAATTCATAGAGGAGCCAACACTCCCTGACACCATGATTGAAAGTCAACACACTCAAATGGTTAACTCATTTTTAATTGATTCAATCATTGATGATCAGAAAGGGGACATAAATTGATATGCATATACTACTACAATAAGTCTTTATGTTCCCCCACCTGTATATACCTCTTCTATAGAAAGATACACCTCTCCAATTGTACATACACAACTTACATCCACTCCTTCCCCTATCACTTCTGTGGAACTAGAAATTGCACATAATTTACTTGAACTGGCCATAGTTGCTGATCTCACAGCCCATAGGAGCCCTTCTAGGATAATTTTGAGTGAGAATGTAAGAATACTTAGTGATGAGAGACAAAGTCAAACCCCTGAGAGGACTTTGGCAAAGGGAGAGGATGAGAGTACTGCCTTAGAAGGCAAAGAAAAAGGAGAGTCTTTGAGAGATGCCTTAGAAGGCAAAGAAAAAGGAGAGATTGAGGGAGATAAGGATGAGATCCTTGTAAATAAAGAAAATAGAGAAAATATAGATACTATAGATACTTCTAGTTCTTCTGAGAGTGATAAAGATGAAACTCTAATGGATGACTTACCTTAGTTCATTGTAGTTGATTTATACTTTCAAAAGAATCAAATGGCAAATACTATACAATTACTTAAACAGGAGCTTTCAAGGACCACAGATCCAATTTTGACAAAGGTGCTCAAATCACAAATAATGATAGGGCAATCAGTGGATGTGGAATCTCAGAAACTCTATACACACTCTACAAACAAAATAAATAATGTACAACAAGTTGTGGACTCCCTTGTTACCAGGCAAACCTTGCTCCGGATGAAGAAACTTGCTGACAATGTTGACAAACAACTTTCTGACTTCTCCAACAAAATGGCCAGCATGGAAACTCTACAACTGTCTATGGCTAACACTCTACAGAAAGTTCTTCAGGTCATATCCCAACTCTCAACTTCCACTAATGATGTTGTCAAAAAGGGTGAGAAATCTTCAAGGGCATCGTTAAGGGTTGTTGTAGAGAACCCCTCTAATGATCAACCATCGGGGGATGTGACTGCTCCTGCTCCAAAAGCCAAGGACAAAGGAAAAGGTATCTTTATTAAGGAACCCAAAAAGAAATCATATACTCAATCAGGGCCTAAGCTACTTGGAGATGCCATGAAGACAGCTCACTTTCCAACACCCGTTAAAGCGGTAATTGATGGAAAAGTGGAGTTTGTCATCCCTCAAGATGAAGCTGATGCGCTATATGAACAACAACTTCAAGAGGAGGAGGAGAGGGAAATGGCAAAGGAGAAGGAAGAAGAAGAAAAGAAAAAAAAGAGTGTTAGGCCAAGATCCTCCAGGAAAACCTCAACCAAAGAAATCTCAACCTCCCAAGGGTGCATCAGGAGATAAAGAAAAAAAACCTAAATCCCCTAATGCCACCAAATCCAAGTCCTTTGAAGCCAAGGATCAAGCACCTTCTCCTATAACATATGGACCACCCACACTAGCTGAATCCCTAAGAGATAAAAGGCGCAATAATCTGACATTTATGTTCTCAATAAAAAACATAAATGTCAGGACTAATAACAAAAGGGAAAAGTTAATCACAGTTCAACTGAAAAATGGGTCGTAGTCATAGTCACTTTAGATTGGTTTAGGAGAATGGATGTTGAGCAGTTAGGATTGATCCTAAATTTAATTTTCAAAACATCAGTTCTAAACAGAGACTTGAGGGGCATGATTGAAAGGCTGAGGAAATCCATCAATGATGAAAGAAGCCTTCCCACAGCTTTTGAGAGGCCATTAAAGCTATTCTACAGAACAACTGATGGGCAGGAGAAAAGTATAAGGATCAAAGATGTTGATGGTCTTGACCTGAAGGAAGCGATCCATGTTCTAAACCAAATTGCTTATCATAAGAATGAACATGTCATCCAGTTTAGAATCCTGTTGATACAAAATGTGTTGAAGGAGATTGAAGAAACCAAAGCTGATGATGGGAATACAACAGCAGTAAGGGTTGTGCCCCCAATAAAAGGATTCAAAGAATATCCTAAGATGATCACAAATCCCATGGGTATAGAATCCAAAAATGCAGAAGGGGAGATCATCACCTTTTACTGGTCACAACTTGTTGTAGCTAATGTGTCAGAGATCAAATCAGTCCTTGAAGCTTTGGAATCCAGCAGAAATGTCAATATAGTAAACTTCAGAAGACTTATTCAAAAGGAGCTAGAGCAGCATTTAACAGGAGGGGAAGACAACAGGCTCAGGATTCCAGATCAAAACCCAGATCAAAGGAGACAAGGCCTTGGAAGCGACACTCAACCTATTGAATCAAGTCATCCATTTCCCTTTGTTTCAGCTATACAAAAAGGGGATCCTGATGTCTAATAGTGTATATTTTTGTAATAGTTATAGGAAATATTTGTATAGTTATTTTCTTAGTTCGTACAAATACAATAGAATAGATCAATACAATTTTATTAACTTTCTGTTGCAAGTGTATAGTTTTGGTTTTGACATCATCATCAGTGCATTAAGTAGATTTATGATTATCAAATTGATAATCATAAATAGGGAGAAATTGTTAGGAATAAATGATGATGATGCTTAGAGTTTTGTTTGTGCATCTGTACATACTCAGGGTGTTCTATAAACCTAAGTATATGCACATATTTTGCATTCACTGATGATCAACTTAGTCATCAGGCGATGAAGTATTACACACTAAGCAAGTCATCAGTTGAAACTTCTAAAGGACTTGATAGTGAAGAGGGATGTCTGTTGTTACTCAAAAACACTTAAGTATTCCGCACATCAGACATTCCAAACAAAATCAACAAAGCTTCAGTGATTAAAATTATCAGGGGGAACCCATTAGGGGATGACAAAAGCAGACCAACCCATCAGGGGAACGCATCAGGGTATGGCAGTAGCAAGCCAAACTTATCAGGGGGAACGCGTCAGGGCATGACAGTAACATAGCAACCCGTCAGGGGAACTTATTAGGGTATGACAGTGGAAAGCTAACCCGTCAGGGGAAATGCTAAGCACTGCATCAGTGGATGCTTTGAGTCTTAACGTCAGTGGATTAAGAAGCACTTGGATAACTCAAGTGAAGGTTGAAACACTGATTGAGTCTTGAATAAGACTTGTCATCAGGGGATCTGGAAGCACTGATCAAGTCCACATCAGGGCTTGCTATCATTGGACAGTTATGACGGCATACACTTGTCATCAGGTCTTATACACAAATCAATAAAGCTTCTTATAGTAGCAAGAGATATAAACTGGAAAGATATTTCTTGAAGTTTGGTGGTCCAGTGACAACTCTCGATCATTAAATGCTCGCCGATCAGGGAATGAAAAAGTAGCAGCAATCTGACACATCATTCCTAAAGGACATCGATGTGACATATATGCGGCTAAGTTGAAAGAGCAACACGTCTAAGCACCTGGGTTCAACAACTCGTCTTCGATATATGCAAAAGAGTTCTCAATATATATAAGAGAGAATATCTAACGGATCAAATAGAGTGAAGCACACAAACATTAGAAAGAAGTTTTGTAATATATCTTGAGAGAAATATTCAAAGAAAGTGAGAAGCTAGTGAGTGTGAAGTTGAAGCTGTAACTTGTTACAGATTTTATAGCTGCTTAATCACATTTGTGGTTAAACAGATTTCTAGAAAAACCTCAAGTTTTAATACAAGTATTTTAACTTGAATGCTTGTGTGTTCATTTTAAAGTCATTATAGTTTTTTCTGATATTGTAGCTATTTCCATCGGTGCTTAACAAGTTTTTTTTAAGATCGAAAAGTTTTGAGTGTTTGTATTCAACCCCCTTTTCTACAAACACTTAATCCTATTTCATTCTAACAGAGAGATTGGCTACCAAAGAAGCTTCATGGAGATAAGTTATACACTAAAGGTGTGAACACTGATAAAGTAAAATATGTAGATAAGTTATACACTAGCATGTGTATATAGCTACTGGTGTAAAAACTGCAGAGATAACTTATAAAAACTTGAAGGAGGAAAATTTGGAAGCTGGTCCAATCAAAAACCATGAAACTTATAGAGATAAGTTATTTATTGTAAAAATAACTTATCATGGGAACTCCAAGAGGAAAAGAGGGAGTTGGTGTGCTGATACACGAGAGATGTTACATAACAGGTTGGCGTGCAAGGAAGTTCATGCAAAAAGAAGATGTTATGTGACAGAGCTACAATTGCCAAAGAATATAAGAGATATTTTTGGAGGCAACCCACTATGGAAGCTTGGAGAACAAGGAAGCTATGTCATGGAGTAACTAAGATAATAGACTTGAGAGATATAACAAGATTTCACTGAGATACACAAAAACACTAATATACATATTATCTTAGATCATATCGCAACTGTAATAAACTTACAAAAAGAGAGAGAAGCAAGTTTTCATAACTTGAGAGAAGCTAGAAATCATATTCTAGAGTGCAACTATTATTTTCAACAGAGTTGTTAGAAGCTGGTCATTCACACCAATGAGCTTTTGTAATATTTCATTAATTTATAAAAGTTCAGAAACACTTGTGATATATTGTATTCTTTCAATTATGCAACTTTTAATATAGTATATTCACTAAACTCACAAAGTTCGAAAGTATTTTGTGGTTTGTATTCAACTCCCCCCCCCCCCCCAAATCACCTTGTGGGACAAACAACTAAGTTGTAATCTCTCGGTGACTAATTTATACTGTCAGAGACTAGTTTCATGCTGATGGAGACTAAGTTAGAACTTGTCTCAGATGCAATGGTGACTTCGTCAGTCTTTAACAACTGGTGTTATCAATAGATAACCATACATAGGTTGACTCTCACCATCTTTTTTGCAGTGTGCAACATTTCTTATCGACTTCTTATTTTTATAGACACTGCTAGATTTCAAGGACTTTGGTTGTCAAAGACACAAGCATGGTGTTTTAACTACTGATAAAAAGAATTATTTGGAAGTTAATAGTTTGTTTACTAAGTGGTCGTCGACATTTCTTACTTTTATCTTGGATAGCCTTTTTAGAATAAATGACATTAACTCCAGATGTTAAAAGCATGATTTAAATCATACTTTTGGAGGTGAATAAACAAGGTATTTTACAAACGTGGCTTCAATAATGAAACAAAATAGTACAGGAACAGAGAAGTACTTTAATTTAATGCTCTTACCTCTTGGTTATGAAGAAGAAGTTAAAAGCTTGGGTTGTTCTTCGAGAAAGACAGATGCTCTTGAAAGTGAACCTAGATTTCATATAGGTGGTTTGGCTGTATAGAAATTTATGAAAGTGGGGCAAGGGTTGTACTCCAAATGATATATTTATATCACTTGTCAAGCAACAAGAGCAGTTGGATTATTTGAGAGTAGTTCTTAGTTGTTGGTTGTATTGGGCAGTAACAAGCTTTAGAATGAAATGATTGGTTAGAAAGGCCGGTATTACGGCTGCTAAAAGTCAGTCAGTCAGTCATCTATCATAGCCAACAATCTAGTGTACTGTTGGAGTTGATTTACAAGTTGACGGGTCACGTGCAACTTACCCTGATATAATATAATTATATCACTTGCCTCACTGTAGTCCTTAGTTCAAAAATGGACACTATAGCTCTCCTGTGTGTTGCCTTCCCCACGTGAATAAATTTCACTTTTGTTAATACTTGAATAAAAATAATCATTTAAAGATTTGAGCTCAAAATATATTTATAATATTTTATACATGACATTGCCATAAAAACTTTCATTCAAGATATGAATTCATTATTCATACCTAATGTAAATTAAATCTTCATACGCAATATGAATTAATCATACCATGAATTTATTAACCATACCACAAAACCTATTTTTATTTTTGAGTTCTCACATAATCTCTAACTTTGTTGAACTCTCCAATACATTCCTGGTAGTCTCTTACAATACATTTTAACTTGCTCTCTTATAATAATATTTTACAACAATCAAAGAGTAAACTACTAGTTACAAAAACCTATCCGCTGATGTTTATTCTACATATCAGCAGTTACTGTACATTTGAAATTTTAAATATTCTAAGTATCTTCATCATCATCAAATGCTATAAACCTAACAATTTCCTCTATTTATGATTATTAATGTGATAAACATAAAATCAAGGATGAAAATGATGTCAAAACTATAAAGACAACTTAGAAATGAAAATTGAAGAATGTATTATTTACAAATGTACCTAAACTAAGATCTTAGATCTTAAAATTTAGCTTCACTTAGACTCAGATTTAAATCCTCTACGTCTAGCTTCCTTCTCTGAAGTATGATTTCAACTTCTTTTTCCTCTGAAATATAATTTCAGCTTCTTCCTCTAAAATATAATTTCTGCTTCTTTTTCCTTTTCATTTGTCATATCCTCCTCTTTTTGTAGTTAATGTGCATAGAGTGCATTAGCTTCAACAAGTTTTTGTTCTTGAGGATAGACTAACTCTACCTTCCTAACAATTACAATATCTACTAGTGTTGGTAAGTGAGCAGTCTTCATGGCATCTCTCATCAGCTTAGGTTGTCTTGGTTGAGCATATTTCTTCTTCTTGGGTTTTTCAAGCAGGATTGTCACGACCTAGAAATTTGTTTGTCTATAAATTTTTGTATTAGGAATTAATTTCCTATTTACGTTTATAATTAATATTATCATTTTTGGATGTCTGAAATGGGGCAAGTAAATTATGTATTAGTGGTGTTCGTAAGTTGCTTAAAGGAATACAAGTGTGAAGGTTAGCAAGTTTCATTCAAAACAACTTGAATGGCTTACGTAAGAAAAATGATCTCATAAGTACGTTTGTTGTTTAATTAATAAGTTGTTTGTGTGTCATTAGTTGATGAAGCTTATTTGCATGTGTGACAGTAGCTGTTTATTATGTTGTTAGTTGTTAAAGAGTTATGATGAGTAGCCGTTTTATTAACCAATAATTTTACGCCAAGCTTAATCTTAGCCTACTGCTCTTGACCTCTATAAATACCTCATTCGGAGGTAAAATTTTAATCTCTTTTCTAAAAATTTCTCTTCTAAAGTTCTTCTCAAAACTAACCATCTTCATACAATTTCAAGTTCTTTCTTTGGAACAATTACTTTCAGACAAGCTTTAATCCCTTCCATCAAGTCAAGAGGTAAGAATCTTGTGTTCTCCTCTATTTTCCTTCTTGCATATCATCCGAGAGTATTAGCTCTGTGTGCTAAGTCTTCAGGAAAGAATAAAGTTTTTAAAGAGTATGTTGTTTTGTGTTTATGAAGAGAAGCTTATGCACCATAGGAAATGATGATTATGCATCCTAGGATTAAGTTTGTACATTCTGGGCATCATTCTTGTTCTTAAAAGATCTTCCATCGTAACAGAGACAAGCTCTAATATTAGTCTCTAATGGGATAAAGTTAGTCTCTAACAAGATAATATTAGTCTTTGATGACGTCAGCCTTAGTCTCTGATAGGCTAAGTTTAGTCCCTGATGACGTCAGCTGTAGTCTCCGATGGGTAAAAGTTAGTCTCTGATGAGCATCTATGATTTGTCTCCAACAGGTTTGGCACTAAACAAGTGAGTTTGGCGCTGAACATTTATCCACCGAGAAGTTTGGCGCTGCACAAATCATCCACTGATGAGTTCAACGATGACTTAGGGAGTTCGGCACTGAACAAGTTGTCACCTGACGAGTTTGGCGATGAACAAGATTATCCCCTGATGAGTAAGTCATCCCTTGATGACTATCTCCTGACGGGTAAATTATCCCCTGATGGTTGAAAGCTATTTCCTGATGGCCGAGAGATCATCCCCTGACGGATGATTAATCCTTTGATGGTTAATTCAGTCCCTGATGATCATCCCCTGTTTATGCACAGTTTTATATTATCTTTTAAAAGATGGATTTCTCACGTTATACCAACAATCATATTTTTACAGAACCTCTCACGCACCAGTATTTTGAGATTAGAAACTAGCTAAGGACCAAGGCAAGTATATACTCATTCCACTTTCTTTCTTACTAATTACGTAAAATCATTGTTTCAATTTACGTAAATGAATAATGTTAATGCTTATGCAAAACAATGATTTCTTTTTATGATTAAGTAACGTACGATCATTGATCCGATGAATGTGAAAAGATGTTGATGTTTAGGCTATGTATTATTGGGTGGTTGCTAGCTGTTTAAAATTCGCTAGCTCACCAAAAGATGATGTAAGGTTGTTGCAGGCCGTGAAATTGTATGCACACCCGAGTATGTTCCATATGGATATATATATAAAAGTTATTGGTTGTCGCCGCTCTTAATTGGTTGAGCACAGCAAAGGTTTTGGTAGTCGCCACTATTAATTGGCTGAGCACGCCAAAGTTTTATAGCAAGAAAATGTTTTCAAGGTATATCCAAATGGGTAGTAAAGGGGTTATTGAGTGCTTTCGTCGGCATTCTGGCCAATGATGATAGGGAATGAGAGGCTGAGGCATCAGTAATCAGACCCTCGTAGACCAATGTTTTCTACGCTGACTACATATGTCATATGATGAAGTCAAACGACCAGGCTGACCAGCTGAGATGAAATTTGATTATAAAGGAAGTCAGATAATGTTCATGCTGGTCAGATGATGCATTATCTGGTGAAGAGAGGGCAAATCAAAGATTTATTTAAAAGAGGGTTAACCCCTTGATATCACTCGGGAACCCTGAATGTTACATGTTTATTGATTTATCAAGAGGTGTTGGCATTGTCTCGCCCAACCTCAATGAATATTAAAGCTTTTGAATTATCTGTTCTCCTTGCTTATGAATATATGCTTGCTGGGGGTAAACGCTCAAGTGGAATGTTATGAAATGTTTTTCAGGTTATGTTAAGAAGGCCGAGTCGCCTAATAAAGGAAAAGAGAAAATGGCATAGTGAGATCTTCTTAATCTCTCTCCTATGGATGGCCTTTAGAGGGAAAGTGAAACGAGAGGTCATCATTGAGATGTTTAGATTGTAAGGCCAGATGGGCCATCTAAAGTTTTGTTTCCACTACAGCCTATTTATTAAATTTTGAGGTTTTGTAAGAGGTTGTAAACTTCTAACTTTTGAACATGATGTATCTGAGAATATATTTCTCATTCTTCTAATATTAATGCTTGGCTATAATGTATCTGTCGCTTTTGTGTTGTTATTTTGTGTTTCCTGGCGGAGCCCGGGGTTCTAGCTTAGGGACCTTGGGGGTCTGTCACCCAAATTGCTGACAGTGCCCAAGGCCCGGCACGGGGGATTTTCGGGGTCGCCACAAGGATACCTTTACCTTTATCTTCCTAAGAATAGGAACTTCAACTTCAACAACTTCTTTAGTTTTTCTATCAGTGATGGTTGCATCAATTTCTTTGTTTGTTTTCTGATGTTTTTCAAGTTCAACCATCAAACTATTTACATCTTTGACAACTCTCCCCCTTCCTTCATCAGCATTGACTTCACTCCCTCTTACCTGACTACTCTCCCCCTTTTTGACATCAGCATCCTTATGTTGAGAGGAAGAAATAGCCACAGTAGGGTTGGTGTGGCGGCCCCGAAAATCCCATGTTGGGCTTCAGGTGCTGTTAGAAATTGTGTGACAGCTCCCAAAGATCCCATGTTGGACTTCGGGCACTGCCAGAAATTGACAACAGAAAAACATCTTGAACCAAGCATAAACATCATTGATTAAGAGAAATATAATCTCTATTACAAAACCTTAACCCAAACATTCATAATATAAACTAAAGGTATATAATCTTTTATTACAAAACCTTATATAATTAGCAACGAAAGTCTATAAATGGCCCATCTAGCCTTACAATCTGAACATTTCTATGATGGCATCTCGCTTTACTTTCCCTTTAAAGGTCATCCATAGGAGAGCGATCAAGAAACTCTCACTATGCCATTTTCTCCTTTCCTTTATTAGACGACTCAGCCTTCTTGAAATAACCTGTAAAACATTTCATAATAATCTACATGAGCAATTTATGCTCAGCAAGTATATATTCATAAGCTGGGTAAGTCCAAACAAGAAGAAAAGTTGTTTCAAAAGGCTTTAGTGTTTAATGAGGTTGGGCGAAACAATACTGACACCTCCTGGTGATTTCATAAACATGTAACTTTCAAGGTTCCTAAGTGATAGCAAGGGTTTGACCTTTTACTTGAAATAAACCTTGAATCATTCATTTACGCCCTCTCTTCATCAGATAGTGCATCATCTAGCCAGGTTGATCACTATCTGACTTCCTCTTCATCAAATGACATACCAGCTGGCTAGATTGATCATTTGACTTCTTCATGACATACGTAGTCATCGCAGAAAGCATTGGTCTGCGAGGGTCTGAATACCGATGCCTTAGTTTTTCATTCCCTATCATGTGTCGGGGTGTCAGACGCTCGCACCCACTAACCTTTAGCCATTCATATGGATATATTTTGTAAGTATAAGATTAGAAATAAAACTTCTATATCCATATAGGAGTTCCTTTGGCGTGCTAGCGAATTAAAACAGCTGGCAACTACCCAATAACACTTGGTTCAATAAGCAACATATTTTCACGTACATCGGATTAATGGAGCGTACATTACTTATTCATGAAAAACATTGTCTATTTATGTAAATCGAATCAATGATCTTACGTATTCAATTAAAAAGGAATTGAGTGAGAATATACTTGCCTCGGTCCTTTAGCTAATTTTAATCTCAAAGCACTGTTGTGTGAGAGGTTCTGTAAAATATGATTGTTGGTATAATATGAGAAATCTATGTCTTGAAAATGAATATGAGTATGTACACATGTGATGATTGTGATGTCCGTCCATGATCAGGGGATGGTCATCAGGGGGTATTCATCATCAGGGGATGGTCATTAGGGGACAGTCTACTTGTTAGGGAACAAATTTTCCCGTCAGGGAATAAACTATCCGTCAGGGGATAGGCTACCCGTCAGGGAATACATTTTTGGTCATCAGGGGATGATCTCTGACCATCAAGGGATGATCATTGGTCATCAGGGGATGACTTACCTATCAGGGGAGAAAGTTTGTTCATCTCCAAACTAGTCGGTAATTCTTTTGACTATCGCCAAACTCTTTTGTTTGTCGCCAAACTCTTTTGGTTGTCGCCAAACTCTTTTGGTTATCGCCAAACTCATTGCCAACTATTTAGTCAACGCCAAACTTTACCAGTGGTTAATTGTTCAGCGCTAAACTCATCAGTGGGTAATTGTTCAACGCCAAACTCGTCAGAGACTAACATTGATACTCATCAGAGACTAACATTATTATTCATTGGAGATTAACTTTGTTACTCATCAGAAACTAATATTTACTCATCAGAGACTAACAAAAATTGCTCCTCGGAGACTAATCTTATGTTGTCAAAGACTAAGTTAAGACTTGTCTCTGCTACGATGGAAGACCTTTCATAAGATCATGAATGATGCTTAGCCAGGAATAGACCCAATTTAGGGTGCATCCTTGTCCTAGTTGTCGTGTGTATTATAACACACACATATGCAAAAGAATGCTACCACAACTTTTGAAACTTTATTCTTTCTTGGAAACCTAGCATGCACGACTAATACTCTCAGATGTTATGCATGAGGAAACGAAACAGAGCAGAGCAGAGTTTATAATTATAAAGCTCTTACCTCTTCGTCTTTAAGGAGGAAATTGAAAGCTTGTCTGCTCTAGAAAAGATAGTCGCTCGAGAGAATAAGCTTAAAATTTATGAAAATGGTTGGTTTAAAGAGAAGTTCTAAGAGAGAAGGTTTTTAGAAAAGAGATTAGGATTTCATCTCAAATGAGGTTTTTATAGTGTTCATGAATTGATTAGAGCAATAGGCTAAGATTATGCTTGAGATAAAGTGATTGGTTAACTTCGGCTATAAAATGGCTACTCATCATAACATCTTAACAGCTGGTATATAACCAAGCAGCTGTTGTCTTACATGCAGCTAAACCTTAATCAACCGTTGCCACACAAACAACTTATAGATGCAGCTTACTAATCAATACAAACAACACCTGTAATCATCCAGTAAAATCCTTCCCAAATACACGTATTCTTTTCCTACATACATAATTTACTTGATCTCATATGAGACGTCCATATTCATATCCCTCTGATGGCTCCACTAATTTCATAAAACTTTGGACATCACATAACATATAAAGGAAAATATTCTAATTCAAAATATGAATTAATGATCTATTCATATAAAACAGTATTTAGTCCTTCATACAAAATATGAATGAATAAATCATCCATAGACAAATTTTATTTTCGGGACGTCACAGTTGGCTAGATGAAAGAGCTACTTGAGCTCTTGAATTTCATTAGATAATCGAGTTTGAGACATCAGAATGGACTAAACAGTAGATTCCAAAGCTTGAAGTCGTTTCTCAGTGTTGGACTGCTCATGTAGCTTCTTCTCTATTGAGTGAAGCATCTGCCTGGAAAAAGACCTTCATTGCATTATCTCATCTTCTTTAGTTCTAGTTCCATATTATCTTGGACATTCTTGAATTTAGTCCTAAGACAATTGATCATGAAGCATTGGAGCTTCATGTTTTTCTTTTCTGATTTTGATCAATGTCTTATAGATGGCTTTTGGAGTGAGGTCAACTGCAATGGACCCTAATGTGGACAGATAATCTTGTCAGAGCTGTACAGCTGCCTCATCTAAGGTATTCATGAAGGTTACATCCAACCATGCATCCACATTATCATCTTTCAATTCCTCTTCAGCCACAGGTTTATCTACAGTGTGTGTCTTCAGGGCTGACAACCTGTCCTGATGTTGTTGAAGACCATACATTACTTCAAAATATGCACTTGACATGTCTGCTAGCATCTGGAGTGTTGTATCCCTCAGATGAGAGCTCCTCTCGTTATCTTCTGATGTAGGATTAGTATTAGCATCAGAGCATAAATGAGCTTCAAAGGTAGATGGTGGTGAAACAGGTTGAAGAAATTAACATGCTGAAAAGATAGATTTCTCTATTTTATTTTCTTCAAGGATCTCATCCTTGCTCACACCCTCTCCTTTTTCCTGACCTTCTAAGGTTAGCCTCTCACTCTCAGTTTCTTTCTTTTTCTCACTTTTTTGTAGGCAGATGACCTAACTCTCACTAGATATTATATCTATCTCACTAATTTGGATAGGTGCACTCAGTCTTAAAGAAAGAGGAGGTAAAGAAGAATTATCCATGGTACCAAGGAGATAAGGTACCCTTAATAGTGATGTGGCTAGGGTTCTCTCCAAGGCAAATATATGAGCCATGTGATTGACAATAAGAGCTTTAGTCACTGGTGAAGAACTAGTCTCTGACCAGTCCATTTGAGAACTAGTCTCAAATGGTTCAAGAATATTAGTCTCTTGTTAGAAAAGTGAAACTAATTCTTCTTAAATCACTCGGAGTGCGGGCTCTTCTTGGAAAGTATCAAGAAGATCTGAACTATCTTTCCAGATCTGAACTATCGAGAGTTGTCATTGGACCACCAAACTTCAAGAAATATCTTTCCAGTTTATATCTCTTGCTTCTGTAACAAGCTTCATTGATTTGCGTGTAAGACCTGATGACGAGTGTATGCAGTCACAATTATCCACTGATAGCAAGCCCTGATGTGGACTTGATCAGTACTTCTGGATCCCCCTAATGACGAGTCCCTACTAAGACTCGATTAGTGCTTTAACTTTCACTTGAGTTATTCAAGTGCTACTTGATCCCGTGACGTTAAGACTCAAAGCATCCTCTAATGGCTTCTACTGATGCAGTGTTGAGCATTCCCCTTGACAGGTTAGCTTGACACTGTCATACCCTGATGAGTTCCCCTGATAGGATGGCATGTCACTGTCATGCCCTGACACGTTCCCCCTAATGGGTTTGGCTTGCCACTGCCATACCCTGACGCATTCCCCTGACGGGTTGGCCTGTCTTTGTCATCCCCTGATGGATTCCCCTGATTGTTTTAATCACTAAAGCTTTGTTGATTTTGTTTAGAATGTCTAATGTGCGGAATACTTAAGTGTTTTTGAATAATAACAGACATCCCTCTTCACTATCAAGTCCTTTAATAGTTTTAGCTGGTGACTTGCTTAGTGAATTATACTTCATTCCCTGATTACTAAGTTGATCATCAGTGGATGCAAAACGTGTGTAAATACTTAGGTTTATAGAACACCCTGAGTATGTACAGATGCACAAACAAAACTAAAATCATCATAATTATTTATACTTAACAATCTCCCCCTATTTATGATTGTCAATTTGATAACCATAAATCTACTTGACGCACTAATGATGATGTCAAAACCAAAACTATACTCTAACAAAAATTTTACAAAATTGTATTGATCTATTCTATTGTATTTGTATGAACAACAAAACAACAAAAAAATAACTATACAAGTATTTCCTATAACTATTACAAAAGTATGTATTTTAGACATCAGGATCCCCTTCTTTTTTGAGCTAAAACAAAGGGCAATGGATGACTTGATTCAATTAGTTGAGAGTAACTTCTAAGGCGTTGTCTTCTTTGATCTGAGTTTTGGTCTGGAATCCTAAGCCTGTTGTCTTCTCTTCCTACTACAAGCTGTTCCAGCTCCTTCTGAAGAAGTCTTCTGAAGTTGACAATGTTGACATTTGTGCTTGATTCCAGAGCTTCAAGGACTGATCTGATCTCTGGTAAGTTGGCTGCAGCAACTTGTGACCATTAAAAGGTGATGATCTCCCCTTCTGAATTTTTGAACTCTACACCCATGGGGTTTGTGATCATCTTAGGACTTTCTTTAAATCCTTTTACTGGGGGCACATCCCTTACTGCTGCTATTTTCCCATCATCAGTTCTGGTTTCTTCAATCTCCTTCAACACTTTCTGTATCAACAGGATTCTGAACTTGATGACATGTTCATTCTTGTGATAAACAATTTGGCTTAGAACATGCATCGCTTCCTCCAGGTTAAGCCCATCAACATCTTTGATTCTTATACTCTTCTCCTGCCCATTAGTTGATTTGTATAATAGCTTTAATGGTCTCTCTAATGTTGTGGGCAGGCTTCTTTCATCGTTGATGGCTTTCCTCAGCCTCTCAATCATCCCCCTCAACTCTCTGTTTAGCATTGATGTCTTTGAAATTAAATTCAGGATCAATCCTAGTTGCTCAGCATCCATTCTCCTAAACTAGTCCAGAGTGAATATGAACGGCGACCCATTTTTCAGTTGAACACTGATTAGCTTTTCCCTTTTATTGTTAGTCCTGACATTTATGCTATTTATGGAGAACATAAATGTTAGATTCTTGCGCCTTTCATCTTTTAGGGATTCAGCTAATGTGGGTGGTCCAATTGTTATAGGAGAATGTGTTTGATCCTTGGCCTCAGATGACTTGAGTTTGGTGGCATCAGGGGATTTAGGTTTTTCTTTGTCTTGATCCCCTGATGCACCCTTGGGAGGTTGAGATTTCTTTGGCTGAGGTTTCCTGGAGGATCTTAGCCTGACACTTTTTTTCTTCTTTTCTTCCTCTTCTTTCTCTTTTGCCATTTCCCTCTCTATTTCCTCTTGAAGTTGTTGTGCATATAGCGCATCAACTTCCACAAGCTTCTTATCTTGAGGGAAGACAAGCTCCACTTTCCCACTGATTTCTTTTTAGGTTCCTCAATCAGGATGCCTTTGCCCTTCTCCTTGATTTTTGGAGCTGGAGCAGTCACATCCCCTGATGTTTGAGCATTTGAGGGTTTCTCTGCAACATCTCCTGACGATGGCCATGAAGATTTCTCCCCCTTTTGACAGCATCATCAGTGTAAGTTGAGAGTCGGGATGTAACTTGAAGAACTTGTTGTAGAATGTCAGCCATTGATAGTTATAGAGTTTCCATACTGGCCATTTTGGTGGAGAAGTCGAAGATTTGTTTGTCAACATGGTCAACAAGTTTCTTCATCCGGAGCAAGGTTTGGCTGGTGACAAGAGAGTCAACAACTTGTTGTACATTGTTTATTTTGTTGGTAAAATGTGTGTAGAGCTTCTGATTTTCTACATCTATAAATTGCCCAATCATTATTTGTGATTGTAGCATCTTTGACAAAATTGGATTTGTAGTCCTTAAAAGCTCTTGTTTTAGTAACCTTATTATCTATGTCATCTCATTTTTTTGAAGAAATAAATCAACTCCTAGGATTGGTAAAAGATCATCCATAGGAGTGTCATCTTTATCACTATCAGAAGAGGATGCAGTATTTACAGTATCAGTATCAAAATTTTCTCTATTTTCTTTATTACAAGGATCTCATCCTTATCTCCCTCAATCTCTCCTTTTTATGTGCCTTCTAAGGCATCTCTCAAAGCCTCTCCTTTTTCTTGAAGCAATCATTTACCTCATTAATGTCAGAGAAACCCACATAGTTTGTGGGTGAAACCATCAAATTTCTTGGAAGTTGTTGAACATTGTTGGGTGCCATTGATGCTATTTGAGGTCTCAAGTTCTAGGGTTTCTGTGAATGTGATAGAGAGAGAAAAAGAAAGCTTGAGTGAATATCAGAGTCAGATTAAATGTTTTGAGGTATTTCAGAAAGAGAGAGAGAGAGAGAGAGAGAGAAAGAGTATAAATACCCGCCTTTTGATGTTTGAAAACCGTTCCTGAAAACACGCTATCAGGGTGTCACATCAATTCTGTGGTGACACGTCATCAGGGAAAAAAGAATTCCTCGATGAATTATTATCACAAACTCGATACAATACCCTGATGCAGTCAAAAGCCTTTTACTTGACCCTGAAGCTTGAGTCGAATACCCTGACCCTGATGCACGAGTCAGATACCCTGACCCTGATGCTTCTCGACAGAGACCCTGATCCTGATGCATCAGATAAAAACAAACAAACACAAGCAAAACAACTGAAAATATATGTACATATCTATATTTTTAACATACATAGTCACATTTCAACTAATTTCATCAGGAATTCATGAGATGAGTTAGGAGTACCAGAACTTAGGCATTTGATAGTTTGTGTTGCTCCAACAACCTTTCTGACAAGTCTTTAGCAAGAGAATTGAATTTCATTTTGCATAATTCACCATACTAAGCTCTCCCACAAGATTGGAAAAAGTGGCTTCATCAAGAGCCTTGGTAAATATGTCTGCTAGTTGCTTGTTTGTTGGTACAAATTGTAGTTCAATGGTTCCATTCATAACATGTTCCCTGATAAAGTGATATTTGATTTCTATATGTTTCGTTCTAGAATGTTGCACCGGATTTTCAGCAATGGCAATGGCACTAGTGTTATCACACCTTATTGGAATTTTGTTGAAGTTCAGTCCATAGTCCATTAACTGATTTTTCATCCACAGGATTTGTGCACAGCAACTTCCAACTGCAATATATTCAGCTTCAGCAGTTGATGTTGAAATTGAGTGCTGCTTTTTGCTTAACCAAGATACAAGTCTTCCTCCTAGAAACTGACAACTCCCTGTTGTACTTTTTCTGTCAATTCTGCATCCTCCAAAGTCAGCATCAGAATATCCCAGTAATTCAAACTCAGACTCCTTTGGATACCAAAGTCCCAACTCTGTAGTGCCCTTGATATATCTTAAGATTCTTTTTACTACAATGAGATGAGACTCCCTTGGATCAGCTTGATATCTTGCACAAAGACATGTTGCAAACATAATGTCAGACCTATTTTTTGTTAGATACAACAATGATCCAATCATTCCCCTATAAGTCTTCATATCAACTTTTTTTCCATTTTTATCAGGGTTAATCTTGGTTGTTGTGGCCATTAGTGTCTTTGCTACTTTTGAGTCCTCCATGTCAAATTTCTTGAGAAGTTCTTTGGCATACTTTGTCTGATGAATATAAATCCCATCAGTGACCTGTTTAATCTGCAATCCCAAGAAAAAAGATAATTCACCCATCATATTCATTTCATACTTGCTTTGCATGAGCTTGGAGAACTTCTCACACAAGCTAGTGTCAGTGGATCCAAAGATAATATCATCAACATATATTTGAACCAGGATCAGATGACCTTGGTGTTGTCTAAAGATCAATGTCTTGTCAATGATACCTCTTGTGAACTTGTTTTCCACCAGAAACTTAGTCAGTGTGTCATACCAACCTCTAGGAGCTTGCTTCAGTCCATAAAGTGCTTTTTCTAGTTTGTAGACATGATTTGGGAATTTTGAATTTTGAAACCCTGGAGGTTGTTGGACATACACCTCCTGTTCCAATTTCCCACTGAGAAAAGCACTTTTCACATCCATTTGATAAACTTTAAAGTTTGAATGCGCTGCATAGACTAAGAAAATTCTTATAGCCTCAAGTCTGGCTACTAGTGCAAAAGTTTCATCAAAGTCAATCCCTTCCTCTTGAAGATAACCCTTTGCAACCAGTCTTGCTTTGTTTCTTATAACAAGGCTAGCTTCATCCATCTTGTTTCTGAATACCCATTTGGTACCTATTATAATTCCGTCTTTGGGTTTAGGCACCAGTTTCCATACTTGATTTCTTTCAAATTGATTCAGCTCTTCTTGCATAGCCATTATCCAATTTGCATCTTGAATGGATTCTTCAAATTTCTTTGGTTCTAATTGTGAAAGAAAACAAGCATATAGGCATTCATTAGATGTTGCTTTTCTGGTTTGCACTCTTTTGTTTGGATCACCAATAATTAAATTTGTTGTGCGACTCCTAGACCATTTAGGATTAGAGATGTATCTTGATGAACTTGCTTGATTATCATCTCCTCCCCCTAAGTCTGTGCTCCCAGCTTCTGAGAAAACTCCCCCTGAATTAATGCTTAAATCAGGGTTAAAGTTATCCCCTGATGGTGTATGCCCTGATG
>CM025784.1:11435686-11509728 GCA_014636745.2 Centella asiatica | reverse complement strand
AAAAATGAATTTATTATCTGGGTTTAAAATATGAGGGAGAAATGCACATGTGATGTCCTTAACTTTTAACGTCTCAATCTGATATAAAACTATTGAGGTTAAGAAATCAATTCAAACATCTTAAAATAATTTAAGAAAATAGCATTTTATAGTTTTTAAAACAAACTGCGCATCAGGGAAGTACTATGCTTTAACTCACTGGAGACTAGTAACCCATCGGGGATTATACGCATCAGGGATTAATAACTCATCGGGGATTATACGCATCAGGGATTAATAACTCATCGGGGATTATACGCATCAGGGATTAATAACTCATCGGGGATTATACGCATCAGGGATTAATAACTCATCGGGGATTATACCAAACCCATCAGAGACTAAGTTAAAGTCTGTCTCAGACACAGGGTCGTCTTCCTTATTCCTCCATGTGTGGTGCCCTCAACCACAACCACACTTAGGTCAAAACTCATCATTCTCTCAGTGATACATAACATTTCTCTTGGTCTGCATGCCATCCTAAACACGGTTTAGGGTAAAGAAAATCAGGTTAAAGAATATTCAAGCATGGGGTTGCGACTACTGTCAACAGAATGTTTGGTAGTTAAAGGTTTGTCCATCAGGTGGTTGTCAACAACACTACACCCAACTGGACAACTTGAAATAAATGACATTTACTCCGATCGTTAGAATATGCATTAAGTCATACTTTTGAGAATAAATGAACATGGTATTAAAGGTGGTAGGTAGAGCAGAGACGCAAGAAATTTAGCAAGACTTAAATAAGATGCTCTTACCTCCTTACTGTAGGAAGAAAATAAATGCTTCGGTTTATCCTTCAAGAAGAACTGCTGTCTCGAAAATTATATTTAAGTTTGATGGAAGTTTGGAAAGGTAGAATCAAGGTTACAACAGCGTGATGTGTATATATATCACTTGGTTGAACAACAAGAACCGTAGGATCAACTTGATCTCAGCTGTTGGTTATGAAAAGAAAGGAAATGACTGAAGAAGGAAAGAACGGCTGCTGTCCATCGGTCATCTTTCATAGCTGACTCTAAGGTATGATAGGGATGATGAGCATTTAATGCTGCTGTTTCCCCCCCTCCCAGCAGTGCAGTATTAAAAAAAAACGGGTACTGTAGCTACCCGAAGCATTCATGCCAAACACTCCTTAAAAGGTAGAACAACTTATAATCCTCATAAGCTTTACAAAATCATTTAGAAAATAAATCTTTTGGACATCACATTGCAGATAAATTTTTCATAATAAGAAAATAATTTCAATATTCACAACTTATAAGAAAATAATTTTCATAATAATAACAAAAATAATAGCAAAGACAATTAGATTTCATCACGAAATTTATTTACAAATCGGGGTCTTCACAATGATCCTCTTGCCTCTGATGAAGAACTTATAGGTATGTTTAAGGAATTAAACTATAATACTGAAATAAGTTCTGTTGGGACCATCACACGTCCCCATCTTAGGCCAGAGTGGTCATTGTTCTTTGACATTATAACTAAAGCTTTTACTTCTAAATGCAGTGGATATGATGCCATCACCACTATTTCACAACAAATTGCATATAGTGTATTGTATGATAGGCATATAAACGTAGGGCTTTTGATTTTGCAAAACTTGATGGACAAACTTAAAACTGGTGATAAAAATAAAATTTATTATGCTAGGTTTTTGATGATGATTGCATATCATTTAATTCCTAACCTTAATATCACTGGTATGCAAGTTGTGCCTCCTGTTTTGCAGACAAAACGAGTAGTCAGTGATTTAAAGAAATATGCGGCAAAGGTAAATGTACCTTTATTCTATCCTACTGTCATGAGAAACACTCTCATTGACACTCTTCCAACCACATATTCTTTACAATTCTTTGGGGATACCACACAAACACCATCTAATCCCCCAACAACTTCGAAATCACAATCTAAAGCCCCCTCCACAGTCTCCCAAAAGACTGTGGTTGTAAAAACCAGAAAAGTCACAAAGCTCCCAATAAAAAGAAAAATAATTGAGGGAGTAAGTGAGGATGAGGGAGAACCAGAAGCTGAAGTTCCACTTCAGAGAAAGAAGAGAGTTATAACCCAAAGCCAAAAGCAATCCATTGCTTCCCAAAAGGCAATGGAGGTTATAAGGAAAAACAGTAATCTGCCATTGTCCTCCCAACAGGACATTGACATTGAAGAAAGTCCTCAACCAAGGACACCTGTAACAGAGTCTGCACAAACTCTTGGTCACAGCCAAGAGGAACCAAATAGAGAGAATACAAAACAAACGAGTGACACAAGGAGTGCACCCACAGAGTCATCTATTGATGTTCCTCAAATTTTTGCCCTTGAGGAACAGCCAACACTCCACACTGTACATTCTTCTCCTTTTTCTCCCATTCTTGATTCTTTTAATGTAAATATAATTGATTCTCTTGATTTTTCCAAAGAGGAGCCAATACTCGAGACAAGCTCTCACACATTTTCCATGGATAGATCCCTAGCCCAAGATACACAAAGGGAACCCCCTGTCCATGCTGTCACAAGCACTTCTCAAACTCCCACTTCTGTAGAAAAGAGTGACACCATCAAAATGAGTGAGGTTGTGAGAATAAATAGTGAGAGTCAGGCTCCTGACCTGGAAAAAGGAGAGCACATACACATAAAAGAGAGTCAAGCTTTAGAAAGCTTGGAAAAAGGAGAGCATGAGAAGCTGGGTGCCCAACCCCAGGCAAAAGGAGAGGGTGTGAGCAAGGATGAGATCCTTGAACAAAATAAACGAGAGAAATTTTCAGCAGGTATATTTTTACAACCTGTTGAAACCAACTCACAAGAAGCTCAGGTTTCTGTTGCTCCCTCCACCAATATCCAAACAGCAGCACCAGAGAACAGTTCAAGCACAGGGGATGCTGCCTTAAACATCATTTCAGAGATGTCAAACGAAGATATTGAAATATTATATGGTCTACAACAGAGGCAAGACCATATCTCTGCTTTAAAGACAAGGCTTGCAGATGAACCTGTCCATGAAGAACCTGAAGCTGAGAATGTGGATGAATGGCTTGATGCCAAATTCACCAATTCTCTAGAAGATGCAGCTGCTGTGTACAGACAGGATTATGTGACCAATATAGGGTCAACAGCAGCTGCCCCCTCTACAAAGGATGTGGCAGAAGCAGTGACTAAAGTGGATCGGAAAAATGCCAAATTCCATCACTTCTTGGCTACTGGGATCAACGACGCAATCCATGAACTAAAGCAACACATGGAACTAGAACATGATAAACTCAAGAGGCACTATGAAGGCCACTTGCCTAGAAAGACTATCCAAGCAATTGATCAAATTATCAAGGATAAGTCCAGATATGACAGTCGCCTGAGTCTTCTTGAGGTTAAAGTTGATCAAATCCACCAATTCCTCCAACAGATTGCCGCACAATTACCCAACTCTGCCCCCTCCAAGGATGATAATGTCAAAAAGGGGGAGAGTGGTCCAGTTCCAGTTCTTACAACATCAACATCAACATCAACACAGCCAACATCTGTCAATCTTAAGGCAGAGCTCAAGGCAACTTTAGAAAAGCTTGAATCCAGAGTTCAAAAGCTGCCAGTTTCATCAAATCTTTCAAAACCTCAAATCTCAAAACCTCAAAGCCAAACTCCTCCAATTCCCAAACAACCTGAAATAGCTCCCCCAGGCACATCAATAAATAAAGGCAAGGGTATTATGATTGAAGAACCATCAAAGCCTGTACAGCCGAGATTAATGGGGGATGCAATAAGAGTAGGAAGAATTTTCAAACCAGTTGAATTGGAAACGAAAAGGGGAGTTATCCAAGTTGCTCCTCAAGACCCAAGGATAATAGAATCTGATTTCTTGGTTGCTAAACAACTTCAAGAACAGATTAATAAAGAGTTAGCAAAAGAGGAGGAAGAGATTGAGGAAAAGAAAAGGGCTGATAAAAAGAAACCCTCTGTCAAGTTGACTCCTGCAAAGAAGGCAGCTTTGACAAGGAAAAGGAATAAGGAGATGGAACAAGAGGAAAAACATTCAAGAAGGAAGCCTGTAGTTCAAAGTTCTGCAAAGGAAACTACAATAGTCCTTGTACCGGAAATTCTTAAACCTCAACCAATTTCTTCAGTAAAACCTCCCTTGGTCAGTTCTTCAAGCAAACAATCTGCAGTGAGAGAACCACCATAAAGCTTCAAGGGAAAACTTTATTTGGTGGAATCTGAACCTCTTGGTATGTGGTATGAAAATATCCATGACCAGAAGATTTTTGTTCATTATGATAGAGATTTGGAAAAATTAACAGAGAGGAATCTTGAAGATTTCATCAGATTATTAAGAAAAGCAGAGGGACCGAGTGAGGTGGAGTTGAAGAGATTGTTTGAAGAAAGGTTGAAATATGTTAAGGATTTGAAAAAGAAGAAGTGAGCTGATATAAGGTGTGGTGTGGATGTTGGAGTTAATCTTGATTGAAGCCAGTCATAGACTTGGAGAAGCTGAATAAAATATTCAGGTAGCCAAGATTTATTCTTGGAGTAGCTGAGTGTAATACTCAGAGAAGCCAGTTTTTTTTAAGCTGGATAAATTGTTCAGAGGAAGCTGAATGATAGATCGAAGATCTAAAATTCAGGTACATTTGTATCATTTATTATTCTCTATTCTTTTTCTAAGTATTTGTAATAGATTAGTTTTGACATCATCATCAACCTTGAAATTATGCTTATCATTCTGATATTCATAATTAGGGGGAGATTGTTAGGTTTTATTAACATTTGATGATGATTGTCTTTAGAATACTTAGAAATACAAATGTACAGAAAAGTGTTGGTTTGTAACACTTTAGTTTTGTAGCTAGCAGTAGTATCTCTTGTTTGTAATTTAGTCATTATAATAAAGAGATAGGTTCATTACTTTTGTATGTACTGCTGGAATACTCGTTGAGTTTGTTCAACAAGTTGTTTAAGTTAATTAGTCCTTCGGAGATTGATTTTGGCTTGTCGGAGATTAAGGGAAAAGTCCATCAGAGAT
Source organism: Centella asiatica (assembly GCA_014636745.2). Lineage (NCBI taxonomy): Eukaryota > Viridiplantae > Streptophyta > Magnoliopsida > Apiales > Apiaceae > Centella > Centella asiatica. The sequence goes on along the minus strand of CM025784.1, from coordinate 11,504,678 downwards.
TAAAAATTTTGTTCATCAGAGATTGGACTTTGCCCATCGGAGATTGAAGAATCCTTCATCGGAGATTAAAATGTTTTGTTCATCGGAGATTGAAGGATTGGTCATCGGAGATTAAAGCTTATGTCATCGGGGATTGTAATAAAGAGTCAGAGATTAATGCTGACATCATCAGAGATTAAAACAATACCTCGGAGATTAAATGCTGACATCACCAGAGACTAAAGCCAAAGCATCGGAGATTACTCGAAGTAAAGCATCGGATATTACACGAAGTAAAGCATCAGAGATTACACATTGTAAAGCATCGGAGATTACTCGAAGTGATCAGGGACTAATTAAAGAAGCTATCAGAGATTAGTCGAGGACTTAATCGCTGATGGAGTTAGAGTTCAAATCAAAGAAGGAAAGTCTTCCATGAACACGTAGACTTTATTGAAGACGTAGCTGACAAGGAAACTTGTTAGAAATCTTTCAATTGGAAAGATTGTATTTGATTTGAATTAGGAAGCTAGGTTTTTGTAAACTTAGTTTTAGAAGCTGTAATTATAAATTACAGAATTGTAATTCGAAGCTGAGTATGTCTGTATAGATAGAGAGAATTGAAAGTGTTATATTTTTCTATATACACAGAATAGAAGCTGACGATCAAAGCTTGTTTTTGATTGTTAGAAAACTTGTAATCAATTGTTAAATCAATAAAAACAATTGTTTATAAAGTTTTGATCTTGTTCTTTATATTCCGCAGAAAGTTAATTTCTTAAAGAACAGGAATTCGGAAAAAGTTGTAAGAACTTGTATTCAACCCCCCTTCTACAAGTTCTAGGCCATCTCACTGGGAAAACAAGTTGTCATCACTTAACTGGCCTACAAACCCGATGCAAAAGAAAAAAATTTAAACTTACCATGATGATTCACTGTATGTACATACCCTGACCCTGATGCACAAGACGGACACCCTGATCCTGACGAACGAGTTGAGTACCCGAACCTGACGAGAGATCTGGACACCCTGACCCTGACGCATAGGTAGGAGACCCTTACCCTGACGAACAAGCCGGACACCCTGACCCTGATGCGTCCTTAAGGAAGCCCTGACCCTGATGCATCAGACAAAACAAAAACAAAACAACAAAAAGCAGAATATACAAGTATATACATATTTACAATTTGAACATATATAACCACATATCAATTTGATTTTATCAAGAACTTATGAAATGAGTTAGAGATACCAAAATTTTTAGGATTTTGACTTTGACCCTGACGCATAATTCACCATTCCCAGCTCTCCCACAAGATTTGAAAAAGTGACTTTATCAAGAGCTTTGGTGAATATGTCTGCCAGTTGCTGATTTGAAGGTACGAACTGTAATTCAATATTCCCATTCATAACATGTTCCCTGATAAAATGATATCTGATTTCTATATGCTTGGTTCTGGAATGTTGTACTGGATTTTCAGCAATGGCAATGGCACTTGTGTTGTCACACCTTATTGGAATCTTGGAATAGTTCAGACCATAATCCATCAGCTGATTTTTCATCTATAGAATTTGTGCACAACAACTTCCAGCTGCAATATATTCAGCTTCAGCAGTAGATGTAGAAATAGAATGCTACTTTTTGCTGAACCAAGATACAAGCCTTCCCCCTAGAAATTGACAGCTTCCTATTGTACTCTTTCTGTCAATCCTGCATCCTCCAAAGTCAGCATCAGAATATCCTAGCAATTCAAATCCAGACTCCTTTGGATACCAAAGTCCCAACTCTGTAGTGCCCTTGATATATCTCAAGATTCTTTTCACTGCAATGAGATGAGATTCCTTTGGATCATTCCCCTGTAAGTCTTCAAATCTACTTTCTTTCCATTTTTATCAGGGTCAATCTTGGTTGCAGTGGCCATAGGTGTCTTTGCTACTTTTGAATCCTCCATATCAAATTTCTTGAGAAGTTCTTTGGCATATTTTGTCTGATGAATGTAGATTCCATCAGAATCTTGTTTAACTTGCAATCCCAAGAAATAAGATAACTCACCCATCAAGCTCATCTCATATTTGCTTTGCATGAGTTTGGAGAATTTTTCACACAGTCTTGTGTCAGTGGATCCAAAAATAATATCATCAACATAAATTTGAACCAAAATCAGATGACCTTGGTGTTGTCTGAAGAACAAGGTTTTGTCAATGATATCTCTTAAAAATTTGTTTTCCACCAGAAATTTTGACAGTGTGTCATACCAAGCTCTAGGTGCTTGCTTCAGTCCATAAAGTGCCTTTTCCAATTTGTAGACATGATTTGGAAATTTTGAGTATTCAAAACCTGGAGGTTGTTGGACATACACCTCCTGTTCCAATTTCCCATTCAGAAAAGCACTTTTCACATCCATTTGATATACTCTAAATTTTGAATGTGCTGCAATGGCTAAGAAAATTCTTATAGCCTCAAGTCTGGCTACTGGTGTAAATGTTTCATCAAAATCAATCCCTTCTTCTTGAAGATATCCTTTTGCAACCAGTCTTGCTTTGTTTCTAACAACAATGCCAGCTTCATCCATCTTATTTCTAAATACCCACTTTGTACCTATTATGATCCTATCTTTGGGCTTGGGTACAAGCTTCCATACTTGATTCCTTTCAAATTGATTTAACTCTTCCTGCATTGCCAAGATCCAGTCAGCATTTTGAAAAGCTTCTTCAACCTTCTTTGGTTCAATTTGAGAAAGAAAACAAGCATATAGGCATTCATTAGATGTAGCTTTCCTGGTCTGCACTCTTTTGCTTGGGTCACCAATAATCAGATCTGTTGTGTGACTTCTGGCCCATTTAGGATTAGAAATGTGTCTTGATGAGCTTGCTTGACTATCATCTCCTCCCCCTAAGCCTGTGCTCCCAGCTTCTGAAAACTCTCCCCCTGAATTAGTGGATAATTCAAGGTTCAAGTTATCCCCTGATGGTGCATGTCCTGATGAATGATCCCCTGATGAAGTATCCCCTGATCTGTTGTCCAGGAAATTAGCTCTATCTGTTGAAAGGGGTTCTTCATTGATTGGATTGACATCAGGAATGGATAAATTCTCCATTTGTCTGCACACATCAGCTTCATTCTCTTGATAATCAATATCATCTTCATTTTCAAACCTGAGTTCTTCATGAAAACCAGGGTCTTCAAGCCCAGATATTTCTTGATCATCAAAAGCTACATTTATAGACTCCATCACCACTTGAAGTCTTTTGTTATAAACCCTGAAGGCCTTGGATGACAGAGAATAACCTAGGAAAATTGCTTCATCAGCTTTAGGATCAAATTTTCCTAAGTTCTCACCAAAATTCCTCAGAACAAAACATTTGCATCCAAAGACATGAAGAAACTTGATGCTTGGCTTTCTCCCTGTCATTAGCTCATATGGTGTCTTGTTGTGAGTCTTGTTGATTAGAGATCTATTCTGAGTAAAGCAAGCAGTAGAAATTGCTTCAGCCCAAAATTAGGTGGGAATCTTTGCCTCTGCTAGCATTGACCTAGCAGCTTCTATCAGGGTTCTATTTTTTCTTTCCACTACACCATTCTGTTGAGGAGTCCTTGGAGCAGAAAATGTATGATTTATGCCTTTCTCCACACAAAATCCCTCAACAGCTGCATTCTTGAATTCAATTCCATTATCTGTTCTCAACATTCTAACCACTGACCCTAATTCTGTTTCCACCTTCTTGATATGGTCAATAATTTGTTGAGATACTTCTGATTTAGCATGCTGAAACTTTACCCAAGTGTATCTGGTGTAGTCATCCATTATGACCATTGAAAATCTTTTCTTTGACACTGACATAATGTTGACAGGGCCAAAGAGATCCATATGTAACAATTGAATTGGATCTTTGATCATGGTGGCTTCTTTGCTGACAAAGGATGACTTCCTTTGCTTCCCTTGTTGACATGCTGAACATAATCCTTCTTGGATAAACTCCATTTGGGGTAGTCCAGTTACTAACTCTCTCTTCACTAGATCATTAATTAACTTGAAGTTCAGGTGAGAGAGCTTCTTGTGCCATAGCCTGCTTTCATCAGGGGATGCCTTGCTGTAGAAACATGATTCTCCATTTACTGAATTAAAATCAGCAACATAGAGATCTCCTTTTCTTATCCCTGACAAAACCAGCTTCCCATCACTTTCATTTGAGATTAGGCACTGATCTCCTTTGAAGGAAGTGATGAATCCTTTGTCACTTAGTTGACTTATGCTTAGCAAATTATGCTTGAGCCCATCGACCAGTGCTACATTTTCAAATGAGACATTCCCATTTGCTGCTTTGCCATAACCAAGAGTTAGTGCTTTGCTGTTATCACCAAATGAAATTACTGGACCAGCCTTTTCAGGAATACTGACTCCATTAACGACTTCTATAGGAATGAGCTTCTTGGGAACATGAGGTCCTTCTTCTAGAATCTGCAAATATTCATCATCAATAGCTCTTAGATGAACTATCATTCTTTGTCTCCAGAAGAAGTATTTGCCCCTTTCCAACATGGGGACTTTACTGTTTCCAGCTTTATTGGCCATAGATAGTGATCGTATTTAGCAAGTGAAATCTGCTAAGAGGCTCTGATACCAATTGTTAGTGCAATATCAACACAAGTGTTTGTAGAAGGGGGGGGGGGATGAATACAAACACCTGAAACTTTTCGCACTTAAAAAATTATAAGGCTTACTACAGAAAAACTATATGAAATGAACACGCGGATTCAAGTTAAAATAGTTATATTATAACTCGAGGTTTTTCTGGAAATCTGTATAATCACAAATGTGATTTACAGCTACAAATTCTGTGAATAAAGTTCACAGCTTCTCACACTCACTAGCTTCTAATCTTCTACGAAATATCTCTCAAGATCTATTGCAAAACTTCTCTCTAGTGTTATTGTGCTTCAGTGCTTGTTTGATATGTTGGATAGATTCAATCAATCGTTATTTTTGTAATGAGAGCTCCGTTGCTTATATATAAATCAGTGGGATGAAATCACGTTCTTGAGACGTGCTTCTCTTCTCAACTTAGCCGCAAGTATGTCACATCTAAACTTTATGTGTCAGACTGCTACATGCTTTGTTGCTACTTTTCTTCCCCTGATCTGTCTGCATTTAATGCGTGAGAGTTCTCATTGAACCATTAACAAATTTCAAGAAATATCTTTCCAGTTAATATTTCTTGCTTCTATAACACGTTACGTTGATTTCCGTGTAAGAACTGATGACGGGTGTATGCTGTCACAACGATCCACTGACTGCCAGCCCTGATGGACTTTGATCAGTGCTTCTGGATCCCCTGATGCTTATTGACTGGATCAGGGCTTCGTCCTTCACTTGAGTTATACTCAGTGCTTCTTGACCCTGATGGTTATAGCTGATGGCATACACTGATGGCTTCCACTGATGTCATGTTGGTCATTCTCCCTGATAGGTTACCCTGATGGGTTTGCCTGACACTGATATGTCCCGAAGTGTTTCACTGACAGATTGGTCTGCCCTCGTCATACCCTGACAGGTTCCCCTGACAGGTTCCCCCTGATGGGTTCCCCTGAGGGGTTCCCCTGACGGGTTTCCCCCTGACGGGTTTCCCCCTGACGGGTTTCCCCCTGACAGGTTTCCCCCTGATGGGTTCCCCCTGATGGGTTCCCCTGATGGGACTTAATCAACGTAACTTTGATTTAGAATTTCTGATGTGCGGAATACTTCGTTTGTTTACAAGTAGCATCAGACATTCTTCTTCACTTTGTCAATTCCTTTGAATGTTCCTGTTTTCTAACTTGTCTTGTGAAGTTATTAACTATCCACTGATGAATAAATTTATCATCAATGGATGCAAAACTTGTGCTGATCTTAAGGTTTATAAAATACCTCAAGTTTTTACAGTTGCACAATTTATTACATAATCATCATCATCATCATTTATCTCTAACATCTTTTTTTATTTAAAATTTTTGCAACATTTTTAAGACATGAAGTTTTTGAAGAATAATTATCTATTTTTTCTTTTAATTAAAGTTGTTTTGTACTAGCAAAAAAAGCTCGTGCACAGCTGTTAACTATTTCTTATAATATTATAAATTGAAATGTTTGTTTTATAATCTTTAATCTATAAAAGATTGAAATATTTTATCTAATGTTTAATATACAACTAAATAATTTTGATTATATTCAATAAGGATAAAATAAATGATTTAAAATAACATAATAATTTTTAAAATGCTAAATAATAAAGTATGAGTTCTAGCATTTTTAGACTAACATATTATAAACTATAGTAATTGTATCGAATTTTATGATCAACTTGTAAATAACATGAGTTAATACGTTCAATGTGAAGTCTTAATGTGAATTGAGATTTTTTAATTAAAATTCAGATATATAACGGTGTTTACTTTTTGACATTTTAGATTTTCACATTAGGATGTAAGTAGATCGTCTATCAAGTATGGATAATATTTTGTTGAATTGAATCTTTTTTTAATTTTTGAATTATCTAAAATTTTGTAATCATATATAGGTGTATATGAGGTGTATACATAATTAATCTCAACCAAACCTAATTAATTACAATTATTGATAAACAATAATTTGGGTGTTCAACCATACATGCCAAAGAAAGTCCACACGGACCCCAATTGGCCGCCATGTCATCAACACCTAAAAATGTCTTAATATCATCCTAACAACTCAAGAGCAACTCATAAGTTCTCCAGAATGCCCAAGAAAATTCATGATCAACCTGGTAAGCATGTCCATAAAGAAAAAAACAAGCATGCCCATGAAGAGAAAAAATTATTTAAGTGTTGACAAATGTCTTACAAGTCCAAAATAATTTTATGTTTGAAAGTCATGAAAGGTGTCATAAGATGTATTAGGAGACAAAACACTACTAAGTCTCATAATGTTCCTACAATCTCTCCTCACATATACAAGATGATTGGAGAACACCTATTGCAACACATTTTGGGAGTCATGTAGGGAAACTTCCCAACTTAGCCTAAATTTGGTATAACACCGAGGGCCAACCTAAAGTGAAACACAAACCTAGCCAATGGAGGAATAAGGGAGCCTAAAGGTAGCCCTATATAGGGGAAGCCTCTGGCTCCCCTTAGCCAATTTTTTTGGCTTTTAAGCCTTCTACACTCCAATAGTAAAAATTTCAAGGTTCTCCAAAACCCACACCAAGCAACGGGTACTCAAGGGCACCTGAACAAGTTGGTCTTAAGGTTTTCGAAGGCCTACAACAAGTTAGATATATTCAAAAGCATCCTAAAGGAGGACAACAAACATGAAAATGATGGCTAAGTAGGAACCTAGAGGGTATCCCTCTATAGGGGTGGCCTCTAGACCCCCGTACTTAGCCAAATTTTAGCTTCTTAAGCAATCCATATCTCACAAAGTTCCCTCAAGGTGTTCCAAGTTCAAAATGCAAGCATATGATGATACTCAAAGACATGCCAATGAAAGGCTAAAAGAACAAAGAAGGACAAACGAAGGTTAGGTGGTAGAGGTTCCCCATGGGGTGGCCTCTCCACCCTCATACTTAGCCAAATCTTGGTTAAGTTAAGCACTCTCACTACATCTTTCACCTTACAAGTAACTCACAAGGTTCCCCAAGTGCAAGGACATGCATGAAGTCTTCAAATGCACCTACAAGGATATTATTGATGAAGGAAAATGGAAGTAAGGGAACCTCTACAAGGGATGACCTCTAGTGTCCTAGACTTAGCCAAATTTTGGCTATTTAAGCCTTGCTTACACCATGTGCTTCCAAAGATTTGCCAAACTCAATTCCAATTGTGAATGCATTCAAAGGATATTTAAAGAGAAGGAAATGTTAGGAATTATAGCATTTGATGATGATGTATAATACTTAGAATTGTTAGAGTTTGTAATTGTAATAGAAACTACTGATGTGTTTTATAAACATCAGTAGATAAATTACAGCTGACATTTCCAAGTATTATCCTTTAACAGTGTAAACTTTTCATCAACAGATAATAGACAGGCCAGTAAAAATTATAATATGACAATGCAAAATGTACATCAAAAGATAAATCAGAGGATAAATCATCACAACAACCATCAGAGGATATTCTACAAACACATGTTCATTCTGTAGTAGAGAGAATCTACAGAATGATCCTGATAAATTTGCAACAGTAGTAATTAAACTTGAAGATTGAAGATTATTGAACTGATGTTGAATTGAACTTAAACACTCATCAATAGTAGAGTTGCAGCAGTGGATAAGTTGTTCATCAGTGGTTAAGCTATCTGTTAAGTTTATTGCATTTGATGATGATGGATATACTTAGAATATTTAGATTTTCAAATGTACAATATCTGTTGATGTGTAGCAATTAAGTTTTTTGTGGCTGATAGTTTACTTTCTCATTGTTGTAAAATATCATTGTAAGAGAGTAAGTTAAACTATATTATAAGAGACTATCAGGACTACATTGGAGAGTTCAACAAAGTTAGTGATTATGCTTAGTCTATCAGAGACTGAAGATAAGTTGAAGTTAATCAAGCCTATCGAAGACTAAGAATTAGTCTATCAGAGACTAAGGATTAGCCTGTCGGAGACTAAGCATTATGTTATCGGAGACTGTTGTTGAAGCTGTAAGAGACTAAATTGAAGATACCCCCTGATGTAATGAAGAGTCTTGATTCAAATAGAAGTTTTATTTAGCGCAAATAAAGAAATTGTATTGAAGACGAAACTGGTTAGAGGTTAAACCATAAGTGTCTCTATTAGATTAGTATTATAAGTTCTACTCTTATTCAAATTGTAAATTATAGAAATACTATCTAATAGAATAAGAAGTTGTAAGTTTGATTACAAAATATACAAAAGATTATAGAATTTAGAAGCTGTAATTGATTTACAGAGATTAAAAGTTGTACGATTCATTCATTAAATAAAGATTTTGAAACTCTTGAATAAATTGAGAGATAGCTAACAATTGACTTGTGATTTGTTAGTATTTGTAATCAATTATTGATCAATAAAAACAATTGTTTAAAGCTTTATCTTGTTCTTTATTTTCTACAAGTTTAATCACTTTAAAGAACAAGAACTCGAAAAAGTTTTAAGAACTTGTATTCAACCCCCCTTCTACAAGTTTTAGGCTATTTATCTTGGACAATAAGTGGTATCAGAGCTTAGCCAAGGAAATTTGTACCTACAAAGACTGTGGATAGAACGTTGATGGCTGAGCACTTTGAAGTTCCACCTAAGAGTGACTATATTGTTGAAGAAAAGTTACAAGTGTTAAAGGATTCTAAGGTGATGAACATACTCTACAATGGCCTCGATAAAAATATGTTCACAAGTATAATCAACTGTAGTGCATCAAAATAAATCTAGGATACCATCAAGGTTTTGTGTGAGGGGATAGAACAAGTACAAAAGATTAAAAGGTCATTGTTAACTCAACAATATGAATTCTTTCAAGCAAATCCTGGTGAGTCAATAACATCAATCTATGGTAGATTTAATGCTTTGTTGAATGACATGAGAATTCTTTGAAAGTCATATGATAATGAAGATGTCAATACCAAATTCATGATGACTCTTCCACCAAGCTAGTATCCTAAAACAATTGCTATAAGGGAAGCTCATATTATAGAAACCCTCACACTGAATAGGCTCTACGGAAATTTGAAACATATGAACTTGAAGTAGAGCAAAGACAAAAGATGCATGGCAAGGAAAAGGACCTACATTGATGGTTGAGACTAAGATGTCTCATGATGAACTGAATGATGAAACCTATTCTGCAAGTTCTGATGAAGAAGAACCTGAATCTGACACTTACCATGACATGGATAAATTTATGGCCTTCATTGTGAAACAGTTCAAGAAATTCAGAACTAGAAAGAATGGAAGAAAGTCATCAAGAAAACCTAACTCAAAGAGAAAAGGTCAAACTATGACCTTTGACAAAAAGAAGATTAGATGTTATAACTGCGATGGGTCAGGGCACTTTGCTAATGAGTGCAAGAAGCCTAGATCAACTTAAAGATCTAAGGATGAAAAATATGGGAAATCAAAAAATGACCTTGCTGACAAGAAATATAAATCAAAGATCAAGGCTTTGATTAGTGAGGACAAAGACTTAGCTGACAGTAATTCTGATGAAGAGATTATCAACTTTCCCTTGATAGCTCAAACTGATGAGACAAGTGATTCTCCTAAGGTATGTGATGTAACTCGGAACTTCAATGTGCTTAATCTCATTAATACATCTAGTATAGAAAGCATAGAAAAATATATGTCTGATTTACATGTCAGATTTAGATCATTAGCCATTGAACATAAAAGGATTAAAGAGTCGCATGACCAACTTTAAAAAATGAATAAATTTCTTGAAGAGAGACTATCACAATTTGATACTATCAAGTCTGACCTAGATGAGGCTCATCATATGATTGATGCTTTGAAAAAGAGGGAATACTACTTAGCTGAACAACTTGAATTAGAACAGGCTAAGTTAAAACAATAGAATCAATACACTAAGATACTATCAGACATGGTAGGAAGTCAAATGATAGGTCAAAAATGAATGCCTAGGAAATAAACTAGTAATGAAAGAGAATGAAGAAATTGCAAGTTCCATGACTCACAAGCCAATTTCAATTAAAAGGATTAATTTTGTCTCACCTGTTAATGAACCTATGTTCATCAATACACAAAATCAACTTATCACTGCTCCTCCCAAGAAAGAACAAAATTCAATGAATGTTGATAAAAAGAGTCCTCCTAAAAGATTTAACATAAGTTTTATGACAAAGGCTTAACTGTACAAGAGAGTAGAGAAATTGGCAGAGTCTAAGAAAGATATACCATCGGAGACTAGCAACGATAAATGAAATAAGAATGGAAAGATAGGCATTAATAAATATACTAATTATGCTAGAATGACTGATACCACTAGGAAGACTTGTTACATATGTAGTAACCCCAATCAAATTGTTATATTCTGTAGGAGTAAAAACAAAGTTCCTAAGGAAGAGACTAAGACAACAAAGATAATTAAACCTACAGGTCTAATAATCTTTGTGAATACTATGGTAGTGATAATGTTGGTAGTCTTTCCCCTCCTAGAAGCAAGAGTAATGATTGTCCATTAAAAGTCACAATTTCTAAATGACAAACAACTCCATCAGAGTCTAGTCTTGAATTCAAATCTAGTGAGAAAGGACCCAAGAAATTCTAGGTCCCAAAGAAGTCTAACTAGTTATTTTTACTGTCAAGGCATATGATTGGTAACAAGTCCTTGCTAGTATACTATGAAGAAAGGAATAACCCTAAGTTGACCTTTGGAGATGACAACAAAGGGTATACAAAGGGTTATGATAATGTTGAACATGGGGATGTCATCTTTATTGAAGTATCACTAGTTGACGACTTAAAACACAACCAATTAAGTACTAGTCAACTATGTTATAAATGATACAATGTCACCTTTAAAGAAAATCAATGTCAAGTGTGTGACAAGAAGTTTGGAGATATGATCTTAACATGGAAGAGAAAAGGAAATCTATACACTACAAATACGATTTCTTTTGCTGATCAAGTTATATGTCTTTATAGCAAATCCTCTGCTAATGAAAGTTGGCTTTGACATAAAAAGCTCTCCCACATAAACTTGAAAAACATCAAGACTTTGGTGAGAAAAGTTTTTGTAGTTGACATTCCACAATTGGAGTTTACAGAAGATGGATTATGTGAATAATGCCAGAAAGGAAAATAGAGAAGTGTATCATTCAAGAGTAAACCAGCAACATCAATTACTGATCCATTACAATTACTACACATGGATTTTTTTGGTCAAGTAAATGTGATGTCAATTTCAAGAAACAGATATGCATTGGTTACAATGGATGATCACACAAGCTATTTATGGGTGAAATACCTTTATTCAAAAGATGAAGCCTTTTAGTTGGTTATTGATCACATAAAGAAGGTAGAAACTGAGTTAGGAAAGAAAGTTAGGGTTATAAGGAGGGACAGAGGTACAGAATTCAAGAATTCTCACATTAATGAATTTTGCACTGAAAAAGGAATAACTCATCAATTCTCAACTTTTAGAACTTCACAACAAAATGGAGTTGTTTAGAAGAAAAATAGAACCCTTATTGAAGCAACAAGGACAATGTTAGAAGAGTCCAAACTTCCAACCTACTTTTGGGAAGAAGTAATCAGTACTACATGCTTCACACAAAATAGATCCTTGATCAACAAGATGTACAACAAAACACCTTATGAGTTGATGACTGAGAGAAAATCAACTCTCAAGTTTCTTCATGTGTTTGGATGTAAATGTTTTGTTTTGAGAGACTCATCAGAGACTAGAGGGAAATTCAACAACAAAGCTGATAAGATAATATTCTTAGGTTATTCTCTATCCAGTAAAGCATATAGAGTTTATAACCTAAGAACAAAGGTCATTATGGAATTTGTACAAGTAGCATTTGATGATACCAAGATTCCTAGAATGATTGGTTAGGGAATACATGAAACTCTCAGGTTCGAGAATGAATTGGATGCATGGAAAGACCCATTAGAGACTGATGAACAACCCCAATATAACTATGTCCCTTTAATGATTGAGGGGGAATTAAAGGTTGTGCATGAATTACCAATGACTAATACTCCACTAGAGACTAGGGTATTAGCAACAAATGACCCACAAAAGACTGGTAATACAAATGCACAATCAGAGACTAATGGAACATCAGCGACTACTGAAGAAATTAGTTAATAAGAGACTAACAACTTAAGTGGGAGCTAATGATGAAGAAGTCACTGGTTTAGGGGTGGTTGTCTCTGATCCAATAAATAGATTGGACAATGTTCATCTAGAAAGTGAAACCTCATTTTCAAGATTGCATCTACCACCTGCAAGACCATGATTGAAATATCATACACCATATTTGATTATTGGAGATTTAGAGGAAGGAATCAAGACAAGAAGTGCAACTCATAATGAATGTCTCTATCTAAGTTTTCTTTCGAAGATTGAACCAAAGAAAATTAAAGAAGCACTTCAAGATCCTGAATGGGTAATTTCCATTCAAGATGAATTGAACCAATTCACAAGGAATAACGTCTAGAGATTATTGCCTAAACCAAGGAACATATCAATAGTAGGTGCTAAATGGTCTTCAAAAATAAGCTAGATGAAATTGGTAAAATTCCAAGAAATAAAGCAAGATTGGTAGCAAAGGGATATTCTCAAGAAGAGGGTATTGACTATGATGAGACTTTTGCACTAGTTGCAAGACTTAAAGCTATAAGAATTTTTCTGGCATATGCAGCTTATAAGAACTTCAAGGTGTAGTAGATGGACATTAAAAGTGCTTTCTTGAATGAAAAATTAGAAGAAGAGGTCTACGTTGAACATCCACCTAATTTTGTAAATCCCAAGTTTCCAAATCATGTCTACAGGTTAGATAAAGCAATTTATGATTTAAAGCAAGCTCCAAGGGCCTGGTGTGATACATTCTCTCAGTTTTTAATTGAAAATAAATTTGTTAGAGGTATCATAGATAAAACTCTCTTTTATAGAAAACTAGTCTCTAATTTAAAACTTGTGCAAATGTATGTAGATGACATTATATTTGTATCTACTAATGAAAATTTGTGCAGAAAAATTTCCAAGCTAATGCACTCTAGATATGAGATGAGTATGGTGGGTGAGTTCACCTTTTTCTTAGGATTACAAATAAAACAATCAACTAATGAAATTCTCATTAGTCAGTCTAAGTATATCAAAGACTTACTAAGAGAATTTGATCTAGCTAATTGTGCATCGACAAAAACATCCATGTATTGCCACTGACATAGATAAGGATACCGAAGGTAAGAATGTTGATATAACTAGCTATAGAGGCATGCTAGGCTCACTCTTATATCTCACTGTAAGTTAGATCTAATATAATATTTGCTACACGTTTATGTGCAAGATTCAAGTTGATCCTAAGGAGTTACACTTAGTTGTTGTTAAAAGAATACTCAAATATTTAAAGGGTACCCCAAACATTGGGTTATGGTATTAGAATAAGCTAGATAGGAAAATCAAAAGTGGAAGCTGTCAATTTCTTTGAGGCAAACTTGTTTCTTGGTTCAGCAATAAACAAAATTCAGTTTCATCCTCAACTACTGAAACTAAATACATTGTAGTAGGTAGTTGTTGTGCTCAGATCCTATGGATAAATAATTAACTCCTGGCTATGGTATAACTTTATCTAAAATTCCTATTTTTTGTGATAATACAAGTGTCATAGCAATAACTGAGAACCATGTACAACATTCAAGAACAAAACATATTGACATAAGGTATCACTTCATTAGAGAACATGTTAATGAAGGTAATATTGAATTGCATTGAGTTACAACCGATAAGCAGCTTGCTGACATAATCACCAAACCTTTAAATGAACCTACATTCACTAGTTTAGTCTATGAACTAGGTATGTTGAATTATTCTCCTAAAAACTGAGTAAATTCTTAAAAAGAAAGTTCTTATAACCTTAGAAGCTAGAATTTAATTTCTAGATTGCAGTTGTTCTTCATGGTTAGAAAATCAGAAGCTAATAATCATTTAATTGATTGTTACACAAATTTGTGAACAAATTAGTAGTAGAAACTAGAGAATAGAAGTGATAAGTTATTACTTCTTATTTGTTTTCAATATGTATTCTCTAATAGTTCTTTTTAGACTAGTCTCTGACCAATCAAATTGAACTATCAGAGACTAGCTCAACTTAGTCTCTGAAAGGGATAGGGTAAGAGACAAAGATAATCTTTGATAACTTACTTTGACAGGGACAAGAGATTAATTAACCATATTTCTAATTAATCTCTAAAAGCCGATCATTATCTAAAGAATTTCTAACGTTTTAAACCGAAGTAAGACAACCAAATTCAATTGCATTTCTATTGAACTTATGTGCTCTCGCTCTCTCTCTGATATATGTGCGATCTAATCTCTTACAAAGAAACCTTTCAAGCTTATAACATGAATCAACAATGGCATCCAAGACTATCTGTTTCAAGTTTGGCGACTTCTACTTCGACTTCATCAAAACAAATTATGTCAGCATCTCTAACAACAACAAGTTTGAAGCGCAATATCATCCATTTGTGGATTTTTTTCTAGCTTCAACACTCACACCCATTTATGACACTCTCTCTCAAGCCGCTGATGTTATTACTGTCATGTGGTCCACTGCAGTTATCCAAGTTGGGAGTGATGACTCTCCAGTGGTAAATTTTAAATATAAGAATGTTTCTTGTGCTATTACTCATGAAATAGACAATAAAGCTTTACAATTACCTATTCATGAAGAATATGATGCTCCTGCCTTTGATGAGGACATATATGCTATGTTTAGGAACCTACACTATGATGAAAAAATTGCATACATATGTTCTATTACTAGACCTCACCTTAGGTAGGAATAGTCTTTATTTTTTGATGTCATCACAAAAGCAATCACTTATAAATGCACTGATTATGATGTCATCACTACACTCACACAACAAATTGCGTATTGTGTTTTGTATGGTAGACATATTTTAGGGTTGTTCATATTAAAGAGCTTGATAGCTAAACTTAAAACTGGTGATAGAACAAAATTTATTATGCTAGGTTTATACTGATGATTACTAATCATTTGATTCTTAATCTAGATATCACTAGCATGAAAGTTGTTCCAACAGTCATGCAGAGAAAAAGAATCTTTTCTGATGTCAAGAGGAAAGTAGCAAATGTAATGGTTCCTATCTTTTATCCTCCTATTATGAGAACACTTCTCATAGCTAGGTTTCCAAACCTTTACTCTTTGTTATTCTTTGAGGATCATGTGAAACAAACTTGAAACACAATTTATCCTCCAACAACTTCACAACAACAATCTCTAGCCCCCTCTACTATCTCTCAAAAGATTGTGGTTGCAAAAAGAAAGAAAGCCACAAAAAGGAAAACAAGTGAGAGTGGCAGTAAAATTGAGGGAGAAAAAGAAGCTGAGGTGGCACCTCAGAGAAAGAAGAAAGCAATAACTCTAAGACAAAAGTAATCTATTGCTTCCCATAAGACAATGGAGGTTAAAAGGGTAAACAACAGACTAGAAGCATCCTCCTAAAAGGATGTTGACATTGAAGACAATTCCTAACCAGGAACATAAGGTAAGGAGTCTGCACAATCTTTTGTACAACAATAGATGATAAGCCAATATGAGAGAAGAATTAAAAGAAAGAGTGACACTGTGAGAGCACACACTGAGTCTACTCAAATTGATGCTTCTCAAATTTCAATTCCTGAGGAGCAACTTACATTCTAATCCATACTTTCTCCTCCGTTTTCTCCTTTTTCTTAATTCTTCAGAACCAACATGTTCAAATCTTCTTGATATTTTCCAAGAAGAGCCAACACTCCAAGTGTTTCAAGAAGAGTCAGTTTCATTTTTCCAATTAGAGATTGATATTCTTGAACCATCAAAGACTAGTCAATTTTCACCACAAGAGACTAGTTCTCAAATGGACTGGTCGGAGACTAGTCAATCACAAGAGACTAGTTCTTCACCAGTGACTTAAGCTTTAATTTCACAAGAGACTAACACATAAGAACCACTTGTTCAAAGTACAAGTGCAGTCAGTTCTCAGGCTCTTATTGTCTATCCCATAGCTCACTTATTTGCCTTGGAGAGAACCCTAGCCACATCATTATTAAGGTACCTCCTCTCTTTCGTGATATGGATAATTCTTCTTTACCTCCTCTTTCTTTAAGACTAAGTGCACCTATCCAAATTAGTGAGGTAGAGGGAATATCTAGTGAGAGTCAGGTTCCTGACCTAGAGAAAGGTGAGGTGAGTGAAAAGGAAGAGAGTCAAGCTTTAGTAAGCTTGGAAAAAGGTGAGGAAGAGAGTTTGGATGACCAATTTCAGGAAAAAGGAGAGGGTGTGAGCAAGGATGAGATCCTTGAAGAAAAGAAAAGAGAGAAATTAAATATTTCAGCAGGTGAACTTTTTAAACCTATTACCACACCTTCAATTACTAACGCTCATTTATCTTTTGATTCCAATGATGATCATACATTAGAAGATAATGAGAGAAGCTCTTAGCCAGGGGATACAACATTTTAGATGGTAGCAGACATGTCAAATGCAGATTTTGAAGTACCGTATGGTCTTCAACAACATCAGGACATGTTGTTAGCACTGAAGACACACTGGAGATGAACCTGTGGTTGAAGAGGAATGTTGTCCCAGTTAGACAACCTAGAACTTGTAGAAGGGGGGTTGAATACAAGTTTTTTAAACCTTTTCAAATTCTTGTTCTTTAAAGTAATATAACTTGTGAAAAGTAAAGAACAAGACAAATCTGTAAAAAAATTTCTTTTTATTAATTAACAACGAATACAAATTCTAACAATCACAAGTCAATTATAGCTTCAAATTCTATATTGTATTTATAAATCTATGAAATCGTACAACTTATTATATCTCTATAAATTCAATGACAATTTATATTTCTAAATTGATAATTTAGCTTCTAAACCTATTCGATAGTATATTTCTATTTATAATCTGAATAGTTACACTAATACAATAGAAACACTTTTGGTATATTTCCTAACCAGCTTCGTCTTCAACACAACTTCTTTGTCCATGCTGAAATCAACTTTTATTTTAAATAGAACTATTCACTACATCAGGGAATAATCTTTAATTTAGTCTCTTACTTCAACAATAGTCTCTGGTGGAATAACACTTAGTCTCCAATAGGCTTAGTCATAGTCTATGATAGGCTTAGCCATAATCTCCAATAGGCTTAACTTTAGTCTCCGATAGGCTTAACTTTAGTCTCTGACAGGCTTATCCTTGGTCTCCAACAGACTTTACTAACTTTAATTAATCTTCAGCCTCTGACAGTTAGTCCCTGATATACTAAACATAATCCCTGACTTTGTTGAACTCTCTAATGTAGTTCTAATAGTCTCATACAATATAATTTAACTTACTCTCCTACAATAATATATTACAATAATCGAAGAGTAAACTACCAGCTACAAAAACTTAATTGCTATATACTAGCACTAATTGTACATTTGAATTTCTAAGTATTATAAGTATAATCATCATTATCAAATACTATAAATCTAACAATCTCCCCCTATTTATGATTATCAATATAATAAACATAAATCAAGGTTGATGATGATGTCAAAACTCTAAATTACAAGAACAACTTAGAAAAAAAAATTTAAAGAATGTATTTTAACAAATGTACCTGAACTACGATCTTTGATCTTAATATTCAGCTTCACCTAGACTCATGTTTAAATCCTTTAAGTCTGGCTTCTTATTCTGAAACAAAAATTAAATCTTTCTTCAATTTCTTCTCTTCCATTACTCATTCATTTTGATTTCTTTAACTTTACCTTCTAGCAGCTTCTTGAACTTGATCTCATGTTTATCAATAGAGTCATTAAATAAGGTAATGAATCCTTCAAGTTCACCCAAGCTTGCTTTGTTGATATGTTTGTCATAGTCAAAGAACACTATATCTCCATGAAAATTCTTATAAAGTAATCCAAAAGGAATAGCTTGCACTTCTGGCTTCTTGAATAATTTCTCAATTTCATTAAGTTCCTTCTAGATTTGACTTTTGAATTCTGAATTTAGTTGAGAACTTTCTAGAACAACAACAAGCAGCCATATCCCACTTACCGTGGTGATAGAAATGTTGTTACGCCACATATTTTTGGTACTTAGGCCTCAAAGTTGTTTTGTTTTTCTTGTTATGATGATTATGAAAACCATAAGTATATTTTGGTGTGGCTCTTAGAGTTATCCTTGATGACTCTGCTAGCATCGAAGGTTTTCTTTTATGAACTTTTACATATGTAACCTCTTGTTATTAAATGTATTTTAACAGGTATTTTTTTAAACCATTTACGAGTTATGGACTGTTATCTAAAATTGCATGTATCTATAAAATTGTTTTATCATGTAAAAGAATTTCGCATGAATTTTATGGAATTTTCTTACTAAGGAAAGAGGAGAAGAAAGGGAATAAAAATTTTACACTGATTATTTATATTTTTTTCAAATTGTATAGAATGACCCTAGTAGGAAGACCCCAACTCAACTGAACTAGAAACACCAACAGCAACACAAATGACCAAGGCAACCAAGGAAGCACCAACCCAAACGACAATTGGGGAAACAATTATCGCAATGAAAATCAGGATGATCCTATCACCCTATTGATGAACATCATCAGGGAAGCTGCCCAACAAAATAAAAACCACTACCCCACCACAAGTACAACCTAGGAGGGTGACATTCAAAGACTTCAGGAATGGCTGCCCACCTACCTTCAATGGTGACGGAGGTCCTACTCTCAGACTTGGATTAAGTAGAAAAAGCTTTCCATATTTCTAGGGACTCTAATAACCTCAAAATGGAATAGAACACCTATCTACTCAAAAGAGAAGCCAACTATTGGTGGGAAAATACTGAACAACTAGAAATGGCTAGGAGACTGATAGTCAAAGGCGAGCAAGCAACAACAGATACTGATCAAAGTTTCACCTACCCCCAGTTCAAAGAGATTTTCAACAATTAGTATTTTTCAATTAGTGCCGCCAATGAATTACAAAGACAATTCCTAGAGGTAAGACTGTGAAATATGACGGTGGAAGAGTACGAGAAGAAATTCAATGAACTCCAAAGATACGCTCCACATCTAGTTGGTACCGAGAGGAGGAAGGCAAGAAGATTTGAGCACAATCTGGACACCTATGTTGAGGTCATTCAAAGAACAAAAATATGAATGCCTATATGCTTGTTTTCTTTCACAATTAGAGTCAAAGAAATTTGAAGAAGCCATTGTTAGGTTTTAGAACATTTGATGATGATTGTCTTTAGATTACAAATGTATAGAAAGTGTTAATTAGTAACACTGAAGTTTTGTGGCCGGTAGTTATCTCTTTGTTTGTAATTCATTCATTCTTTGTAAAGAGATACAATTATTCTTTATTTGTAAGTAACTACTGGAATGGAGTATCAAAGTTTTAACAAGTCAAAGTGTGTATTTGGTCTGTTGGAGTTTACAAAAAGGCTTGTCGGAGACTAGGAAAAACTTGTCAGAGACTAAGGATTTTATCTATCAGAGACTAGTTTTGCCTATCGAAGACTAAGGCTTATGTCATCAGAGACTAAGTCTAAAAGAGTCGGAGACTAAAGCTTACATCATCGGAGACTAAGTTTTAAAGCATCAGAGACTAAGTCTTAAAGCATCGGAGACTAAATAACTCCATCGGAGACTACACAATCTGACGTCATCAGGGACTAAAAGATCAGAGACTAGTGATGACGTCACCAGAGACTAAAGATGAAGCTTCAGGGACTAATTGTTATTTATTTCCTAAGAGATACAGAGTTCGAATTGAATAAGGAGTGTCTTCCACGTAAATCAAGATATTATTGAAGACATAGCTGGTAAGGAAACAAGCCAGAAATCTGTTCCTAATCAAAAAGGAAAGATTGTGTGTAATTCGAAAGGAAGCTGAATTAGTATTGATTTAGAATAGGAGAACTGAGAATTCAGTTTTTCAAGAGAAGCTGTAATTAGGTTTATAGAAAATTAAAATTCGAAGCTGTATAGAATTCATAGTTTTGTATCTTTACTATACAGAATACAAAAGAAGCTGACGATCACATTGTTGTGATTGTTAGAATTTGTATTCATTTGTTAAATTCAATACAAGCAATTGTTTATAAATTGATTCGAGTTTTTGTTCTTTATTTTCCGCAAGTTATAATTAATTTCTTGAAAAACAAGTAATCGAAAAGATTTCAAAGAACTTGTATTCAACCCCCCCTTCTACAAGTTCTCGGCTATCTCACTGGGAAAACAATTGGTATTAGAGCCTTTAATTGAATTTACTCAATTAACACGTTCCAAGAAATGGCCAACGATAAAGGAAGTAGCTCTAGCATAATGGCGTATACGGGAAGTCGTGATGGTGGTACTAGAATCCCTATTCTTGAATGAGAAGAATATCCGATGTGGAAGTAAAAGATGTACATGCACTTAAGAGCAACAGATCCAGATTATATTGATAGGATTGAGAAGGGGCCCTATCTACCCAGGAAATTTATTCCTGTTAAAACTGTTGATGGATCTGTTGTGGCGGAACACTTTGAACTTGCTCCAGAATGTGATTATACAAACGAAAACAAGTTGCAAGTGTTGAAGGATGCTAAGATGATGAACATACTCTATAATGGAATTGATAAAAATATGTTCACAAGCATCATAAATTGCACTACATCTAAGCAAATCTGGGACACCATCAAAGTCCTGTGTGAAGGGACTGACCAAGTCCGAAAGAACAAGAGATCATTGTTGACTCAACAATATGAGTTCTTTCAAGCAAAGCTTGGTGAATCAATAACATCAGTTTATGACAAATTCAACACTTTGCTCAATAACTTGAAAATACTTGGAAAGTCTTATGATAACGAGGATGTCAACACCAAGTTCATGAGATCTCTCCCACCAAGTTGGGATCCAAAGACTACTGCAATAAAAGAGGCTCATGACTTGGATATCCTCACATTGGACAGGCTCTACGGGAATTTAAAGACATATGAACTCGAAGTAGAGCAACGACAACGCATGCATGGCAAGGACAAAGGAGATGCGTTGATGGTTGAGACAAGCAAGTCTCAGGAGAAGCTAGATGAGGAATCTTCCAATGCTAGCTCGACTGATCAGGAAGATGAACTAGACACTGATGATGACATGGAGGAATTCATGACATTCATGGTCAAACAGTTCAAGAAATTTAGGGCCAACAGGAAAGGAAGAAAATCGTCAAGAAAGCCTAACCCTAAATGTGAAGGTCAAAAAGTCACCTTCGACTTAAAGAAGATAAGATGTTACAATTGTGACGAGTTAGGGCACTTTGCCAATGAGTGGAGGAAGCCGAGATCTAGTGATAGATCTAAGGATGAAAAATCAAGGAAAGAGAATAACTTTGCTGACAAGAAAGTCAAATCAAAGAGCAAAGCCTTGATTACTGAGGGTAAAGATTGGATTGACAGAGATTCTGATGAAGAAGTTGTCAACTTTGTCCTGATGGCTCAAAGTGACAAGTCAAATGATTCTACAAAGGTATGTGATGCAAATCAAAATTTTAATGTGCTTGATTTACTTGACACATCTAGCATTGAAAGCATACAAAAAGATATGTCTGATTTGCATGTTAGTTTTAGATCTTTAACTATCGAATATACCAATGTGAAAGAATCACGTGACATTCTCTTGAAAAGAAATAAGTTTCTTGAAGAGAGATTGGCACAGTTTGACACCATCAAATCTGACTTAAACAAAGCTCATCATATGATTGATGCTTTGAAAAAGAGGAAATATTACTTAGTAGAGCAACTTGAAAATGCTCA
Source organism: Centella asiatica (assembly GCA_014636745.2). NCBI lineage: Eukaryota > Viridiplantae > Streptophyta > Magnoliopsida > Apiales > Apiaceae > Centella > Centella asiatica. The sequence continues at coordinate 11,482,172 of CM025784.1, read as the reverse complement.
AGCTAAGATTAAACAATGGAATATTCCTCTAAAAAGTTATCAGACTTGGTAGAGTGTCAAACAATAGGTCAAAAATTTGGACTAGGTTATTATGAAAATCTAGACAAGAGTTCAGATTTAGATGATCTAATTGAAGCTGCTATTACAACCCAAAAATAATACAATTACAATGGAAGCTATTTAATCTTTATAAATTACAATTCCAACATCATGACAACTTTTAACATCTTCCTTCCTTCCTCAGCGTTATAAAAAAAAATAACTTAGTAGTCGATCATCTTTGCTTTCCCCTTATCAGAGGGTTCAGCCTTTGCATTATGTCCTGCAAGACATTTAAGTTCAACAAGAGTGAGCGATTTACACCCAGTAAGTACATAAACAATTTAGAGGAATAATCTGAAATATTTAAAGAAGTTCAATCATGTTTGTGAGGCTCAATGAAACAATACTAATGCCTCAAAAATCTTTGAAGAATCTTTAGGATTACTGATGATAAGCAACGTGTAATCCTTGTTTGAAGAAAGACAGGTATGCACCTGTGTACACTTCCTCAAAATATCCATCGGGGGCTAAACCCATTGGATCTACTAACCATACAGTACACAGCTAGCCTAACTTTGACTGTATGATCCCTCCTTATGTGAACATATGTAGTCACTTATAATTCCTCTAGGTCAGGTGAAGAACAAATTAGCACCTTTCCTTTCCTCTAGCCAACCATGTGGCATAACCCATTTAAGGGACATATCATTCTCATTTATTTGCACAGATATAAGATTTAGAATTAGCTGAAAATCAAAGCTCAGTTATATCCATGCATTATCATTCATATCATGCTAGTGGAATTTAAAGCATAGCATACTCATTCATAAAAATAGTTGAAACATATAATCAAGCCTTGCACGCATATCGAATCAAATGATACTGCGTTAAATTGAAATAAGCATCAGATTGAATGTATATACTTGCCTCGGTCCTTTGCACTCAATCAAATTCAATTTACTCGTGAGTGAAAAATTCTGTAAAAATATACATATCACAAGATGAATTTAATACCTTGGTTAAAGTATGAGAGAAAATGCACATGTGATGTCCTTAAACTTTTTAATGTCTCAATTTGATATAAAAAATGTTGAGGTTAAATAATTAATTAAACCAACTTAAAATAATTTAAGAAAATAATATTTTATAGTTTTAAAAACAAACCGTGCATTAGGAAATTACTTCATTTTAACTCATCACAGACTACGGATGACATCATCAGGGACTAAACTTAGCCTGTCAGAGACTAAGGCTGACGTCATTAGAGGCTAATAACACCCTTCCTTCATCGGAGACTAACATATACTGTCGGATACTAACTTATACTGTGGAAGACTAAGAATTCATTCATCAGAGACTAAGAATTCCTTTATGAGAGACTAAGAATTCCTTCATCAGAGACTAAGAATTCCTTCATCAGAGACTAAGAATTCCTTCATCAGAGACTAAGAATTCCTTCATCGGAGACTATCATAAACACTGTCGGAGACTAAGTTAAAACTTGTCTCAGATACAGTGGTGTCTTCCTCACTCCTCCATGGGTGGTGTTCTTAACCATATCCATACTTAGGTCAAAACTCATCATTCTCTCAGTGATACATAATGTTTCCTATGGTCTGCATGCCCTCCTAGACACGGTTTAGGGTTCAAACTCAGGTTGAAGAATAGTCAAGCATGGGGTTGTAACTACCGACAAAAGAATGTTTGGTAGTTAAAGGTTTGTCGACCAGGTGGTTGTCAACATTTTTACACTCATCTTGGGTAGCTTTTTGAAATAAATGACATTAACTCCGGGTGTTAAAAACATGCATCAAATCATACTTTTGGAAATAAATGAACAAGGTATTAAACGTAGTATGTAAGATAGAACAAAAGTGTAAGAAATAGAGCAGGACTTTAATGAAATGCTCTTACCTCCTTGGCTGCAAGAAAGAGTTAAAAGCTCTAGTTGTTCTTCCAAAAAGGACAGTTGTTTTGAGAGTAAGCTTGGATTGGGTGGTATACTGTATTGAAATTTATGAAGGTGGGACTAGGGTTATAACAATGTGATATATATATATATATATATCACCTGTTAAGCAACAAGGGCCGTCAGATTTATTTGATATCAACCGTTGGTTGTGAAAGGAAAAGAAGTGACTGGTGAGAAAAAGGGTGGTTGCAACGGCTGCTAGTGTCCATCGGTCATTTATCATAGCCCACTCTAGGGTACTGATGGAGGTGATGCACATTAAATGCTACTGTCTCCCAGCAGTTGGGTTTTAAAATAAAAATGGGTACTGTAGCTAAACCTGTTCACACTTGATGAGCCATTTCCCGCGTGAACACACACTCTCACAAGACAATTCTTGAATGTAATAATCTTTTAAATACTTGAGCTTCAAAATATATTTAAAATCTTTTGGACATCACATTGCCATTGAATTTTTATAAGAAAATATAATTTCATCATTTATACCCAATAAGGAAATAAACCTTCATGCAGGAAATAAAATAAATCTCATAATTAAAATTTCATTGACATTTTCGGGTTCTCACAGTTAAATCAAAACCCAAGCAAGCTTGGGTTCCAAAAAGATCTAACTAGTTTACATGTGTGTGCAGGGAAAGAAGAAGCAGAAGTTGTGGTACTTGGATAGTGGCTGTTCAAGACACATGACTGGAAATAAGTCCCTGCTCTCACAGTTTGAGGAGAAAGCTAGCCCAAAAGTATCCTTTGGAGATGACAGCATTGGATACACTATGGGATATGGCAAAGTAGTTCATGAAAATGTCATCATTGAAGTTGTAGCTCTGATTGATGGCCTATGCACAATCTACTCATTGTTAGTCAATTTTGTGACAAAAACTATCAAGTTATTTTTAAGGATGAACAATGCCTTATAAGCAACAGAAAAACTGGAGATGTTACATTGTCTGGAGTCGGTAAAGACAATGTATACATAGCTGACTTCTGCTCAACAAATGAAGGACAATACACATGTTTTTACAGCAAAACATCAGCAAGAAGCTGTCTCACCTAAACTTCAAGACTATCAATAGTTTGGTGAGAAAAGGATTAGTGACAGGATTACCACAACTTGAATTTTTTCAAAATGGTCTTTGTGGATCTTGTCAGAAGGGAAAATAAAAGAAAATTTCCTTCAAAAGTAAGGAAGCATCATCAATAACAAGACCAATTCATATAATACATATGGATTTATTTGGTCCTATTAAGGTGATGTTTATATCCAAGAAAAGATATGCATTTGTACTTGTTGATGACTACTCAAGATACTCATGGGTTAAGTATCTACATACCAAGGATGAAGCTCCCTAGCTGATCATTGATCACATTAAAAGGATAAAACTTGAAGATAGAGAGAAAGTCAAGGCCTTAAGGAGTGACAATGAGACTGAATTCAAGAATTCAACAGTGGAGATGTTTTGTGTGGAAAAAGGCATTTCATATACCTTTTCAGCTCCTAGAACTCCTTAACAAAATGGAGTTGTTGAAAGAAAAAATAGGACCTTGATTGAAGCTACAAGAACCATGCTTGAAGAAGCTAACTTACCTACCTACTTCTGGGCTGAAGCTATCTCTACTGTTTGATTCACTCAGAACAAATCAATGATAGTAAAAGCTCATCAAAAGACTCCTTATGAGCTCATGTCAGGTAGAAAACCCACACTTAAGTTTCTTCATGTGTTTGGTTGCAGATGTTTTTGTTCTCAAGCATCAAAGGGAAAACAGGAAAATTTGATGCCAAAGCTGATGAGACAATTTTCCTAAGATATTCATTAACTAGCAAAACATATAGAGTTTACAACCTTAGACTCCACATTGTTATGGAATTAGTACATGTAGCCTTTGATGATAAAAAGATTGAAGGAATGTATGATAATGTAGAAGGAAGCCATGACAAACTAAGATTTGAAAATGAAAATGAGTCAACAGATACTGAAATTGACTCATTAGATGATGAAGCTGATCTGTGCAAATCAATGGAAAATCTAGTAATCCCTGATGACAATTCAAGTCATCTAGAAGCCCCTTCAATGGATAGAGTAAATCTATTGGATAATAGTTCAAGAAATACTATATTTGGGGATACTCCATCAGGGAATGCACCATCAAGGGAAAGCTTAAGCCCTGACCTGAGCACTAATTCAGGGGGACTTTTCAATGAAGCTGAGATCACTGAACACTATGAAGGAAATTATAATCAAGAAGCTTCTTCTTCAAGAAGTTTTACTCCACAAATAAAATGGACAAGGGTTCATCCTATGGAGTAAATAATAGGAGATCCAACTAAAGGTGTGTCAACAAGAAGTGCTACTCAGAATGAATGCCTATACCTTAACTTTCTATCAAAGATTGAACCTAAAAAGGTTAAGGAGGCATTACAAGATGCTGATTGTGTGACGACCCCAAAATCCCTTAATGGATCAGGGCTCCGTCAAAAGAAGGATAAAGATAACCATACATCCATTCTTAGCATAACTACTGGATAAGGGCAGTATTAGAAAGTTATTACAACCCAAGAATCATACAATTACAGCAGAAACTATTACATCATCCTTAATTACAAATCAAAATCAACCCTACTTCTAACATCTTCCTTCCTCCCTTCACGTCTTCTTTCCTTCCTCAGTCTTATCAAAAGAACACATAACTAGTAGTTTATCATCTTTTCTTTCCCCTTATCAGAGGGTTCAGCCTTAGCATTCTATCCTGCAAGACATTTAAAATTCAACATGGGTGAGCGATTTACGCCTAGCAAGTATATACACATTGAAGAAGTATATAAACAATTTAAAGGAATGTATCTAGAACATCGAAGGAAATTCAAATCTGTTTGTGAGGCTTGGTGAAACGATGCCAAGGCCTCGGAAACCTTCAAAGATCATAGAGGATCCACTGATGATATGCAACATGAGATCCTCCTTGAAGAAAGATAGGTATACACCTGAGCATAACTTCCTCAAAATATCCATCGGGGGCTGAACCCGTGGATCTGCTAACCATACAGTACACAGCTGGCCAAACTGGACCGCATGATCCCTCTTGTGTGGACTACGTAGTCACTTATCATTCCTCTAGGTCAGGTGAAGAACACATCAGCACCTTTCCTTTCCTTTTGCCAGCCATGTGGCATAACCCATTAAGGGACATCATTCTCATTTATTTGCACAGATATAAGATTGTAACATAGCTGCTATTCAAAGCTCATTTATATCCATGCATCATCATTCATATCATGCTAGCAGAATTTAAAGCATAGCATGCTCTTTCATAAAAGAAAACAATTGAAACATAATTCAAGCCTTGCAGGCATATCGAATCGAATGATAATGCGTTAACTGAAACAATCATCAGATTGAATGTATATGTTTGCATCAACTTGCAATTAAACATAAGATTGTGAATATACTTGCCTCAATCCTTTGCTCACAACAAATTCAATTTACTTGAGAGGGGAAAATTCTGTAAAATATACATATCCCAAAATAAATTTAGTACTTAGGTTAAAATATGAGAGAAGGTGCATATGTGATGTCCTTAAACTTTTAAGGTTTCCAAAACTGCTATAAAAACTGTTTAGGGTGAATACATAATTAAACATCATAAATAATTTTAAGAAAAATCATGTTTTATAGTTTTGAAGGCAGACTACGTGTCAAGGGGAAATCTGCTACGCCAGGGAATAATCATTCATCGGGGGTTGACTGACCATCAGTGGGTAAACTACTCGTCAGGGGATATTTCGCCCGTCAGGGGATGTTTCGCCCGTCAGGGGATGGTTTCCCCACCATCAGGGTCTCCTTCTCTCGTCAGGGAAAAGTCATCAGGGGATGACTTCTCAACCGTCAGGGTATCTTTTACCTGTCAGGGGAAGATCTCTCGGCCATCAGGGGATGAGCATCGATCATCAGGGTATGTCTCTCGGCCATCAGGGGATAGCCGTCGACCATCAGGGTATGTCTCTCGGCCATCAGGGGATAGCCGTCGACCATCAGAGTATGTTTTAGTCACCACAAAATTCATCAGGGACTAACATACTTGCCCATCAGGGACTAACACACTTGCCCATCAGGGACTAACACTAACATTGACGGAGAATAACTTTAAAAGCTGTCTCAGGTACAGTGGTGTCTTCCCCACTTCTCCAAAGGTGGTGATCTCAACCATAACAACATTAAGGTCGACTCTCATCAACTTCACAGAGATCCATGACATCCCTAGGGTCTGCAAGCCCTCCTAGACATAGCTTAGGGTTCAAAACTCAGGTTGAAGAAAATACTCAGACTTGGTGTCAAAACTTCTGACGAAAGGATATTTGGTAGTTAAAGGTTGTGACCAACAACGTCACACCCTTTTTGGATAGCTTTAACGAAATAAGTGACATTAACCTTGGATTTTAAAAGCATGTATCTTATCATACCTTTTAGAAATGAATGAACAAGGCATTAAACGTGATACGCAGAACATAACAAAAGTGTAAGAAATAGAGCAGGACTTTAATGAAATGCTCTTACCTCCTCGGCTGTAAAGGAAGAGTTGAAGCTCGAGTTGTTCTTCCAAAAAGGACAGTTGTCTTGAGAGTATGCTGGGGTTTGATGGTATACTATAGAGAAATTTATGAAGGTGGAACTAGGGTTATAATAACGTGATATCTATATATATATCACCTGGTGAGCAACAAAGGCCATTGGATTAATTTGATATCAGCCGATGGCTGTGAGAGGAAAAGAAATGACTGGTGAGAAAAGAGAGTGGCTCCAACGGCTGCTAGTGTCCATCGGTCATTTTTTATAGCCCACTCTAGCGTAATGGTGGAGGTGATGTGCATTAAATGCTACTGTCCCTCAGCAGTAAGATTTTAAAATGGGTACTGTAGCTAAACCTGTTCACACCCAAAAGGGTCTTCCCGCGTGACACACCCAAAACAATCTTGCAAACACTTGGGCTTACAAATACATTTAAAATATTTTGGACATCACATTGCCAGATAATTTTCATAAAATATAATTTCGTTATTTATACCCAATAATAAAATAAACCTTCATGTAAAAGTAGACTAAAATAAATAAATCTCATAACAAAATTTATTGACATTTTTGGGTTCTCACAGATTGGGTAATTGCTATGCAAGAAGAACTCAATCAATTTGAAAGAAACAAAGTCTGGAGACTAGTACGAAAACCAAAGAATAAATTCATCATTGGTACTAAATGGATCTTCAGAAACAAGCTGGATGAAGCTGGTACAGTAACAAGAAATAAGGCCAGACTAGTTGCACAAGGTTATTCACAAGAAGAAGGAATTAACTATGTTGAAACCTTTGCACCAGTAGCTAGATTGGAAGCAATTAGGATATTTCTTATCTATGTTGTTTGTGCAAAGTTTAAAGTGTACCAGATGGATGTAAAGAGTGCTTTTCTGAATGGGAAAATACAAGAAGTGGTGTATGTCCAACAACCTCCTGGCTTTGAAGATCAGAAGGATCCCAATCGTGTCTACAAGTTAGACAAAGCACTCTATGGACTTAAACAAGCACCTAGAGCAATGTATGATACATTATCTCAGTGTTTAATTGAAAATAAATTCACTAGAGGTATCATAGATAAAACTTTATTTCATAGAAAACATGCTTGTGAATTAATACTTCTTCAAGTCTATGTTGATGATATTATATTTGGTTCTACTAATGAGAGCTTATGCTCTAAGTTTTCTAAGCTTATGCAAAGTAGATATCAGATGAGCATGATGGGAGAATTAACTTTCTTTTTAGGTTTATAGGTTAAACAAACCTCTGATGGAATTTTCATCAGTCAAACAAAATATTTAAAAGACCTTTTAAAGAAATTTAATTTACAAAATGTTGCAACTTCTAAAACTCCCATGGCAACAACCACTAAACTTGACAAAGACTCAACTGGTAAAAAAGGTTGATGTTTCAAGTTATAGAGGCATAATAGGCTCTCTTTTATATCTCACTGCAAGTAGACCTGATATAATATTTTCAACCTGTTTATGTGCAAGTCTGAATGCAACAGTAGTTAATTATTTTCTGATGACTTAGTTACCAAAGTCTTAAGTAATAGCTGAATGATCCAGTAGAAGTTATCTTTTGACAAAAATTTATTGATCAACAGATAATCATATTGTGAAGCATTAGTCAATAATTGTTCTTATTAAAGGATAATTATTACCTGGTGTCTAATTATCCTACTCCAGTTTAACTGTTAGTGGATAATTGACTCCTGATTTTATATATAGAGTAGAGAAACTTTTATACTCTACAGGATTCCTTATGTTTAATATTCTTCATCTATTTAAGGATCTTGTCATAGCTGATTCAGGTATTGTCTTAACTCTCTACTACATTATTCTTTATTTCTTCTAATTCTGCTACAATGAAGGATGTTAGTAATGATCCAACTCCTTCTACCCAAGTAGCAAAACCCTCTAAAAACAAGTCTATATCAAAAGCCACCTCCTTTATCTCTCAAAAGATAAAGGTTGTAAAAAGTAAACAATCACACCCGACAACAGCTGAGGGGGAGGGTAAGCATTTAGAGGAAGTTATGAGGAAGAAATAAGGAACAATGAGAACCCTTGGAGATTGCTTAATATACTCTCAAAAGGATATTAAGTTCAAAAAGGAAAAAACACATCTCTAGGTGCAACCTCTCAAAAGGTTGTATCTATTGAAAATAGTCCACCTCCAAGGACACAGGTATTTGAGTCTACAATGATCACATTTATAAATACCTTTAAGAAGAAGAAGAAGAAACAGGCTCTAATCAATGATCAACCTATCACTTAATGCAGACACAGGGTCTCACATTGATGCTTTTCTTTTCTCTATTCAAGAGGAACAACCAATATTCAAATTCTACCCTTATTAATTCTTCTTCTCTCTTTGATCTTTCTTAAGAAGTAATGGAAAATTTCTTAATTCCATGGGTTTCAGATTCTTTGATAGTTCAATCATCAAAGAAGCCAATTCTTGAAACTGAAACACAAAGAGCAACTCTTAAGTCATCAGTGGATACTACAATAGAACTTTATCAAACATTCACTGATGGAAAACACTTTCTTCCTATATTTTCTACACCACTCCAGGTCACCCACAATAGGAACATTTTATATTTTGTGAGCCTGTGAGAATTCAAAATTACTCATCGCCAAAGTCGTTGGGTAATTTACACTAGCGCCAAAGTGCTCGGGCATGAGTGGATAAAATGTGAAGCACGAAAGTGGTTAGGCGTCAAGGGATAAATCTCTCGGCGTCAGTGGATAAGTTTCTCGGCATCAGGGGATGAGATTCTCGGCTTTAGTGGATGGGCGTCTCAACATCAGGGGATAGTTTTCTCGTCGTCAGGGGATAAATATCCACTAATAAACAGACTGTTTATCAGGGGATAAAATAATTAGAGACTAAACATAACACATGGCTGAGTTCACAAATTCACTAACTCAAGTTTAAAGGTGGTGGAATTAAAATATAGATGGTGGTCCAATAAGGAGAGATTGGCTACCAAAGAAGCTTTAAGGAGATAAATTATACACTGCATGTGTGGACACTAATATGGAGAAAAGTCATACTTATACACTAGCATGCGTATATAGCTGTTGGAGTGAAAACTGCAGATAACTCATAGAAACTTGAAAGAGGAAAATATGGAAGCTGGTCCAATCAAAAACCAGGAAGCTCATAGAGATAAGTTATTCACTATAGAGATAACTTAATCATGGAAACTCCAAGAGGAAAAGAGAGAGCCAATTTGCTTATACACCATAGATGTTACATAACAGGTTGGCGTGCAAGGAAGGTCATGGAAAAAGAATAAGTTATGTGACAGAGCTGCAATTACCAAAGAATATTAGTGATATTTTTTGAGGCAACTCATTGAAGAAGTTTGGAGAATAAGGAAGCTATGTCTATAAATAGAGACATGATGCAATTGAGATAAAAGAGATCGAGATATAACATCACACATCAAGAGATAACAACAAGAATATATCTTATCTCAGATCATATAGCAGCTGTAATAAACTTACAGAGAAGCAAGTTTTTCATAACTTGAGTGTAGCAAGTTTTCATAAACTTGAGAGAAGCTATAAATCATTTTTCTAGAGTGCAATTGTTATTTTAAACAGAGATTGTCTGCAGCTGGTAATCACTACCAAAAAGAATTGTAAAGATTCAAATTGATTTACAATAATATACATATTGTAGATTAATATTCATATCTTGCAATTTGCTTTACTGTTTCATATGTTATATCTTCTCAGTAAGTCGTTTTAACTATTCTTAAGTTTTAAACTGTATTAAACAGTTTAATTCAAAGAAAAGTTAGTAATTGTATTCAACACCCACGCTCCCCAACAATTAATCCACGGGACAAACAATTTCTCATATTATACCAATAATCATATTCTACAGAACCTCTCTCGCACCAATGTTTTGAGATTTAAATTAGCTTCGCTAAGGACCAAGGCAAGTATATACTCAATCTACTCCTTTTTTATTGAATACATAAGATCATTGATTCGATTTACGTAAATGATAGATATTATTTCTTATGCAAGTCACTATTTTTCATGGATAAGTAACGTACGATTCATTGATCCGATGTACGTGAAAAGTTGTTGTTTATTGAACCAAGTGTTATTGGGTGGTTGCTAGTTGTTTTAATTCATTAGCCCTCCAAAGGAAGTCCTATATGGATATAGAAGTTTTATTTCTAATCCTATACTTACAAAGTATTTCCATATGAGTGACTAAAGGCTAGTGGGTACGATCGCTTGGTACCCCGACATATGATAGGGAATGAAAAACTGAGGCCTCGATATTCAGACCCTCGCAGACGTATGCTTATTGCGATGACTACGTATGTCATGACGAAGTCAAATGATCAGGCTAGCCAACTGGTATGTCGTTTGATGAAAAAGGAGTTAGATAGTGATCAGCCTGGCCAGATGATGCACTATTTGATGAAGAGAAGGCGCAAATGAATGATTCAAGATTTATTGCAAGTAAAGGGTCAACTCCTTGTTATCATTCAGGAACCCTGAAAATTATATGTTTATTAAATCACCAGGAGGTGTTGGCATTGTTTCGCCCAACCTCATTAAACACTAAAGCCTCTTGAAATATTTGTTCTTCTTGCTTGGACTTACTCAGCTTATGATTATATACTTGCTGAGCGTAAATCGCTCATGTGGATTATTATGAAATATTTTACAGGTTATGTCAAGAAGGCCAAGTTGCCTAATAAAGGAAAGGAGAAAATGACATAGTGAGAGTTTCTTGATCTTTCTCCTATGGATGGCCTTTAAAGGGAAAATGAAGCGAGAGGCCATCATCGAAATGTTTAGAATATAAGGACAAATGGGCCATTTTTTTTAACTTCCGCTGCTAAATATATAAGGTTTCGTAATAAAAGGTTATATACCTTTAGTTTATATTATGAATGTTTGAGTTAAGGTTTTGTAATAGAGATTATATTTCTCTTAATCAATGATGTTTATGCTTGGTTCAAGATGTTTTTCTATTGTCAATTTCTGGCAATGCCCGAAGTCTAGCATGGGATCTTTGGGAGCTATCACACAATTTCTGACAGCACCTAAAGCCCAGTCTAGGATTTTCAGGGCCGCCTCAAGTAGTGTCTTTTATTCTAGCATTTTCTTTTGTTAGACACCTAATTTTTCCTTGCAAATTATACATATCATTACACATATCTGCCAAACTTTCTTTGCAATCAGATAAAGACATAGTAGAAGATATAATTAAGTTAGTTACCTTAATGTTCTTTGTTTTAGGGCTTTCATCAGCTTCTGTGCTGTCAAAGGATTCAGCCATTAGTGCCAGTTTAATATATCATTCATCCTCTGAATCTGATTCAGCCCAACCTTTGCTTTCAGTGCCTTGGTCTTGATGTTGAGGAGTTCAAAATATTTCTTTTTATAGTAATCCTCATCTTTACTGACATCTTTGGGCTCCTTTTTCTTCTTCTGAGACTTAGGCTTCGTGCACTCACTTGCAAAGTGTCCAAGACCATTGTAGTTGAAGCACCTGTATTTAGATCTGTCAACCTTGCCAGATTGACTTTCTTTCTTTGCTGGAGATGCTCTGTTGACTCCATTCTTTCTTTTAGCAAACTTAAAACTTTTTGAATTTTCTAGTTATAAGTGCTAAGATTTCAACATCATCATCCAGATCTTCAAGTGTGCAGAGTTTTTCATCTTTCTCTGCATCTTTAACTTAAACATCAGACAGTAACTCATAATCTGATTTCTTAATGAGAACTTTCTTCCCATCAAGCTTTTTCTTCTTTGTATCTACTGTAAGTGTAACAGACTTCTCTTTCTTAAAGTCAGTATCCATCATACTTCTCTGTTGCACTTCAAGCTCATATGTTTTCAGATTCCCATAGAGCTTTTCTAAGGACATGGTGCTCATATCTTTAGCTTCTCTAAAATCAGTTGTCTTGGCATCCCAAGACTGTGGAAGTGATCTTATAAAATTTATATTTATGTCTTCATTTTCATAGACTTTCCCATATAGTCTCAGATCATTGATAAGTCTGTTAAATCTATCACACAGTTGTTTGATAGATTCACAACATTTGGCAGTAAAGTACTCATATTGTTGGATGAACAATAATCTTTTATTTGCCCTGCCTCTTTTGTTCTTTAACATAGAACCTAGATTGTCTCCCAAATCTCTTTGAAATTTTAATAATTAATGGCATCGTTGAACATGTCATTATCTAACCCATTGTAGAGGATATTCATTACTTTTCTATCTTTCAGAACTTCCTCTTTATCTTCTTTTGCGAAATCCTTTGGCACATAGATTTTTGGGATTGTTATGTTGTCAACAGTCTTCTAAGTCACTAGCTTCATGGGTATTATTGATCCTTTTCTATGAATGTCTACATATTGTGAATAAGTAGATTCTAGATGTAAGAACCTTCTCTTCTTCCACATAAAGTATTCATCCCTTTTCAACATAGGAATTTTAACATTTCCATCCTTCTGTTTCATTTTGAGATCACTATTTATTTATTAACATACCCTGCACTGATACCAATTATTTGTCCCAGGGTAGATGGTTTGTAGGGTGGGTAGGGTGGGGGCGGGGTGTGGTTGAGTAGAAACCACAAAATTCTTTCGAACTTTGTGAACTTAATGAATATAGTGCATTGAAATACGAAATTGAAAGAATACAATATATCACAAATACTTTTGAACTTCTATTAATCAAGGATAGATCACAAAAGCTCACTTGTTTAGATAACCAGCTTTTGAAATTTGTTCAATGATGAACATGTACAACCTAGAAAATAATTTCTAGCTTCTCAACTTCAAAAACTTGCTACTCAAAAATCTAAGATTTTTGTTGCATTATTACAATGAATGAACTGAATAAAATTCTCTCTGTAAATTTGAATGTTCTGTTTTGTTATGTAATATTATTATCTGTAAATTTTCTATATAACTTCTTATCTCTATTCTGTTCTGTTTTTCAACAGCTTCTCTATTCCATTTTGAATAACTTCACTGGTCGATTTCAACAGCTTCTCATCACTATTCTGTAAAAACATCTTTATGTGAATAAAGACATTTATCAGTATCTGTTGTGTATTAAGATGGACTGATAGGTAATGCGATGTCCCTGCTTTTACATACCAGCTTCCCAACCTTGTCAATCTTGATTGTGATTCGGTTATGGATCATTACTATGTTTTAGTCCACATCATCTTCAATATCATTTGATAACTCTATATCTGTTGATGGCTATTTTATCTGTTGATGAAGAACTCTATTTGTTGATGGTCATTTATCTGCTGATGAAAAACTTTATCCTCTGATGACCATAAATCTGCAGAATATCCTCTTGTAGCCATTGTTGTCTCGGTGAGATAGCCTAGAACTTGTAGAAGGGGGGTTGAATATGTTGTTACACCCCTGCTTATATAATCTTTAATTAAACGTTTATTCATTATTTAGTATATAAGAATTGATGATGTAATATAGTCCTTGCTTAAATATTGTAGAAGGACTTAGAAAAATATCCAACTTGTTAGGTGGATATAACTTGTAGTTAAGCAAGGAGTTTTGATCACCATTAAAGTCTGCTGATTTGATAAGCCTGCCATGAAGGATTCTGAAGATATGAAGAATTTTCCAAGTATAGTCCTGCTTAGAATGGAAATAAGTAAGGACCTAAGTAAGCAAGATCCTTTGCTTATCAAAGTCAAGATTGTCAGAAAAGTTATCTTAACCCCTGCTTAGTCAACTTCTAGGAAACTCTTCTGAAAAACACTAGAAGACAGAATAACTGCTATCTTTTTGAACTAAGCAAGGACTGCTGAAAAGGTACAAGTCACATCAAGGACAGTACACTCCAACGGATCTATTTCAATTTCCCAATGGATAGATTTTTTGGAGAAGTATAAATAGGAGTTATAAATTTCATTTATGACTAACAACCACCTCCAACCAACTGAACAACTTCTTTGACATATTAAAGACTTCAGCAAGACATCATAAAGTTTGAACAAGTGCTATCAATTTGCTCAACTAAGGAGCAATCTACTTGAAGATAGCAAACAAGATTTTCTCAAATCTGCTTAGAGTCTGTGTGACTAAATTGGACTAAGTGTCCTCTTACTAAGTTGGTCTAAGTGACCTATTGTAAATTGGACTAAGTGTCCTCCTGCTGATTGTTCTGTGTGAACAAAGTTCTAGTGATAGCCTTCTCAAGTAAAAGAGAAGAAGAGTGGAGTAAGCTTAGTTCGAACCACTATAAAAATTCTATCTCTACTCCTGCTTATCTTTCATATTGCTTACTTGCTTTATTTGTGCTTTGCTTTGGTCTTTATTGAACTCTCTTAGCAAAGACTTACTATTTTTACTACTTCTAGCCATTAACCTTTGCTACAAAAACTAAGGGGTACTTTGCTTAAACTAATTTCGCTGCTAAACTTTTTCAAAACAAAAGAAACTCCTTTTTAAGCAAGAAGTGTTTTAAATCTATAAAGTTTTCTAAGCAAAACTTAATTTTGAAAAATACTATTCAACCACCCTTTCTAGTATTTTTACCCTTTGGGACCTAACAAGTGGTATCAGAGCTTAACTCTCTTTGCTAAGCCCTAAAGCTTGAGAGGATCCTAACTTAAATTTTCTAATGGCTTTAAGAAGTGATTTTGGTGGCAAGCCTCCTATGTGTACCAGATATAGATTTGCTAATTGGAAATTGAGAATATAGGTGTACATGGATGCAATTGATGAAGAACTATATGAAACAATAAAAGTTGGGCCTTATGTACCAGAAAAGATAAACCTTGCTGATCCCAACAAGCTTATTCATAAGCTGAGAAAGAAATGGACGGATGAAGAAAAGAAGTTAGTAGGGTACAACAAGAAGGCAATGAACATTCTCTTCATGGCTCTTGAAGAGGAAATGTTCGAAAGTGTGTCCAACTGCACCTCTGCTAAAGAGGTTTGGGATGCCTTGCTGGTTCTCAATGAAGGAACAGTACAAATCAGAGAGAATAAGCAATCCCTGCTTATTCAACAGTATGAAATGTTCAGCATGCAGCAGGGGGATAATCTCACTGCTATGTATGAAAGATTTACTGTCCTGCTTAATAACTTGCGTGCTCTAGGAAAAACCTATAACACAAAGGACATAAATCTCAAATTCATGGGATCTTTACCAAGGTAGTGGGATCCTAAGACCACTGCTGCCAAAGAGTTGAGAAATTTACATACTACTGATCTTCAACAACTCTATGGAAACCTGCTTACATATAAAATGGAGTTAGCTCAGAGAGAGGCTACATCTGAGCCAAGGAGGAAAGATAGAGGAGGTGCATTAAAGGCTGTTGAGCCTAAGCAACAAGCAGATTCTGAATCAGAGTTTGCTGATAGTGATGAAGATATGGCTATGCTAGCTAGAAAATTCAGAAGGTTCATGAGGAAGGATAGAGGAAACTTCAGAAGAAATACAAGCAGCAGTCACTACAAAAAAAATGGCCTTCAGTGACGATCGATTTTTGGTCACTAAAAGGCCTTTAGTGACGAAATATGGTCACTAAAGGCCTTTAGTGACCAGAAAATTGGTCGTCACCTGCTCGTCACTGAAGCTCAGTCACTAAAGCCTTTGGTGACCATGATTTTGTACGCGGTCACTAAGTTCCTACAGGGAAAGTGGTCACTAAAAGTAAAAAAAAAAAAATACAATGGGTCAAATGTCAAGTGGGTCGGATCCGGGTTGGATCAACCCGTCTTCTTCCTTGCAGCATGTCGCCGGCGCCGGCGCCGTTTCCAGCCGGCCGCGGCATGCCAAGCTTGATACACGCACCCACACATAACAAAACGAGGTAGAGGCACCACCAAGACAATCACCATAGGCGATTACCCCGTTTCCCTTCACGCCGTCGCCTGAAAACCACTGAAACGGAAGATACCAGTTCACCGTCGGCAGTCGCCATTAACGCCGGAAACCTCCATTAAAGCCCGACCTTCGAAACCTCTCAAACTCAACCATTTTAGATGAATCAAGTATGGAAATGAATCGTGAGACTTCCAGGAACTTATTCATTGAATCAATTTCACGTTTTAACAACAAAATCGCAAGAAAAACCAAGAAGAAGAATTCAGTTTTCAAACTATCGGGTTTTACAAGCAAACGAGCTATGCTTTGCCATTTTTGAAATTGATTGAGGGTAAATGAAGGTTATAAGTTCAGAAACGATTTAATATAATCAATTTGGAGAAAAAAAACGTAATCCGGCCGGAATTCGCATCTGAAAATCTCGGGTATTATGTTCAAACGTAATTATTTCTTGATTTTTTATTTTTTTTTTTGATTAAACTTTAAAAATCAATAACTCTCAAACCATAAATGCTATAAATATGTGCTATATATGAAAATGATACTGAAAATTATGATCTACACAATGGTATAAACAAAAATGATAATAAATGTAAAAATAAAAGAGAAGTATGTATACTTCTTTAAAGCTTTAATAGAAAAATATAGTAAAAAAAAATATAAAGTAAAAATAATATAAATTAAAAAAATAGTAAAAAAATATATAGTAAAAAAAGTAAATGATAATATAAAGTATAAATATAAAGTTAAAACATAAATGATAATAAATTGCTTAATATGGAGAGCTATAGTAAAAAAAAAAAAAAATTGTACCTTTTTTTTATAAAAATGTTATCACTAATATTACAGAACAAAAAAATAATATATCATAAAGTTATATGTTATTATAAAGTAAACAAAATTGTTATACATTATTATATCATAAAATTATATAGAGTGAAAATGTAATTTTTCACCAAAAAATTTAGTGACCAACATCTCTAGTCACTAAAGAAAAATTTATTGACGATACAAAGATGTGGTCACCAAATTCGGTCACTAAAGGAAATTTTTGACCACTTTCTTGTTTTGGTCACTAAATTTGTTTGTTCACTAACATTTGGTGACCAAAAAAAATTCGGTCAGTAAAGGCTACTTTTGGTGACCAGAATTTTGTTCGTCACTAAAATTTTCGTCACTAAAGCCCTTTTTTTTGTAGTGAGTAAGAGAGATCCATCAAAGGATCTATGCTATAATTGTAAGAAGCTAGGCCACTATGCTGTTGACTGCCGTAGTTCAGCAAGAGAAGAAAGGAAATTCCCTGCTGACAACAAAAGCAAGGGAAAAGAGTACTACAAGAAGAAATTTCAGCAAAAGAACAATCCCTCAAACTTCAAGAAAGACAAGGGTCTTATTGCTGAAAAGTCATGGAGTGAGAGTGAAAGTGACTCAGAAGACTCCGGACCAGAGACTGCCAACCTTTGCTTAATGGCAAGAGAATCCGAACCTAGCAAGGAAGTCGACCTTACTAAGGTATTTGATTTTGACTCTCCTGATATTACTGAAGCTGAGTTGCGCTCTTTGCTCAAAGATGTTGCATCTCAGTGGCATAGATATAGAAGATTGCTGAAGATTGCTTCAGCAGAGTCAGATCAACTAAGGAGCAAGAATTCTGAAATCTTGCTTACACTTGAAAATGTGCAAGCTGAGAATTTGGAGTTACTTACTGCTGATGATGAGAGGTCTCTGCTTAGACAGCATCTCAGAGACTCTCAAGAGAGAGAGTCTAAGTTAACCTTCCAGGTTGAGGAATTAACTACTACAATCTCCACATGGAACAAAAATTCTTCAAATGCATGTGCCTTGCTGAAAAGCCAAAGAAACATGCTAGATAGAAGTGGAATTGGATCTGGGACTTGCGTAGTCCTTGCTGAAAGTAGTGGAGAAAGTGATGCTGAGTCTATCAGCAGAACAATCTCTGTGCATTCAGCAGAGTGTAAAACTCCTGCTGAAACCAAAGGTAATAGAAATGTTACCTTGCTAAAGAACAAATTCCCTGCTGACCATAACTATAAGCAGGGACATGGTGCTAAATAGACCAAGGGTGGAAATTTTAGCAAGAACCGTGTTCCTCCTGCTTATAATTACAACAATGTGAGGAATTTGAAATTTATTAAAGGTTGTGTTGGGAGCAAATATTGGAAACAACCTCAACCTAAGAGAAGAGGTAAGCAGCACACACATCACAACATTACGCATTTAAGATGTTATTGTTGCCATAGGATTGGCCACATAGCTTCTCTTTGCCTTGCTGACCCTTACTATACTGGTTGGTCTCAAAAACCAAAAATGAGACAAGTATGGGTCCCCAAGGGTACTAACCTTAATGGACCCAAGTGTTGTTGGGTACCAAAGTGATTGCTTATGTTTTGCAAGTTGTGAGCAAGGAACAAATTTGGTACTTGGACAGTGGATGTTCAAGACATATGACAGGAGATAAAGCCTTGCTCACCAATTTTAAAGAAAAGGATGGACCACAAGTGATCTTTGGAGATAATAGTGTAGGAAGAACTAAGGGATATGGTTTAGCAGGAAATGGGTTAGTCTGCTTCAACAAGGTTGCCTACATGGAGGGTCTCAAGCACAACTTGCTTAGCATAAGCCAGTTGTGTGACAAAGGGCATAAGGTCACCTTCCTAGACAATAAATGTTAGGTAAGAGATCTTCAAACAAATTCTCTGAAGCTTTCTGGTTCAAGAAATGGGAATGTTTATGTAGTAGATTTGGCTAAGCTAAGTCCTGCTGAAACAACCTGTTTTCTTGCTAAAGATTCAGCAGATGCTAGTTGGTTATGGCATAAGAGACTTTAACACTTAAACTTTAAAACAATTTCAAAACTCGCTGCTAAAGATCTTGTAAAAGGTTTGCCTAAATTTTCCTTTGAAAAAGAAAAACCATGTAGAGCATGTCAATTTGGTAAGCAAACTAAACAATTCTTCTTAAGCAAACCTGAAAAATCAAACTCTATGCCCCTCCAACTATTACATCTTGATTTGTTTGGCCCTATATCAAGTAGTGTTGGTGGAATGAAATATGCATTCACTGTGGATGATTTCACAAGATTTACATGGGCATTGTTTCTTGCTCATAAGAATGATGCATAAGCAGAGTTTGAGAAATTCAGCAGACAAGTGCAAAATGAGAAAGAACTCAGAATCAAGTCAATAAGAAGTGATCATGGAAGAGAATTCGACTTTGGAGGCTTTACTGAGTTCTGTGATGAGCAAAGAATTTCTCACAACTTCTCCGCACCAAGGACTCCACAACAAAACGGAATGGTTGAAAGAAAGAATAGAACCTTAGAAGAAGCTGGAAGAACATTGCTTGCTGATGCTAAACTTCTTGAGTACTTCTGGGCAGAAGCAGTGAACACTACTTGCTATACTCAAAATCGATCACTCATTCATACAACAGTAAGCAAAACTCCATACGAGCTATGGAAAGGAAGAAAACCAAACATAAGTTATTTCAGAATCTTTGGATGCCCCTGCTATGTTCACAATAATGGTAAGGAGTATTTAACTAAATTTCAAGCAAAATCCGATGAAGGTATTTTCATAGGATACTCCAATCACAATAAAGCTTTTAGAATTTTTAATAAGAAAATTCTAACAGTAGAAGAGTCAATTCATGTAGTATTTGATGAAACTAACCATAAGGAACCAAGTGGTTCACTCCCTCTTATAGTTCAGCAGGAAACAAATGAAAATCAACAGTCTGCAGAAACTAAGGAAGACCCTGCTGAAGTACCATCAGAAAGCACTGTTCCATTGGACAGCACCCCTGCTGAAGCAAAAGATGATGAACCCAACTTGGAGGAACTAAGACAGCAAGAGATTCGATCAGATCTTCCGAGAAGGATGAAATGGACCAAGTCTCATTCAGAAGATCTGATAATTGGAAATCCTACAAGTTCAGTAAAGACTAGAAGATCTGCTCAAAATGAAAGTAGTTTTCTAAGCTTCCTATCTCAAATGGAACCTAAGAAAATTGAGGATGCTCTTGCTGATGCTGATTGGGTTCTTGCTATACAAGAAGAGCTAAACCAATTCAGCAAGAACAAGGTTTGGAATCTTGTTCCCAGGCCAAGGAATCATGCAGTAATTGGCACCAAGTGGGTATTCTGAAATAAGATGGATGAAGATGGAATCATCAGAAGGAACAAGGCAAGACTTCTCGCTAAGGGCTACTCTCAAGAGGAAGGCATCGACTATGATGAAACCTTTGCTCCAGTAGCAAGGCTTGAAGCCATAAGGATCTTTCTTGCTTACGCTGCTTATCAAGACTTCAAAGTGTTTCAGATGTACGTCAAGAGTGCATTTCTGAATGGAGAACTTTAGGAGGAAGTCTATGTGGAACAACCCCCAGGTTTTGCTGATCATGCCAATCCTCAACATGTATATAAGCTTGATAAAGCTTTGTATGGTCTTCAGCAAGCCCCTCGTGCATGGTATGATACTTTATCTTCCTTTTTAATTGACGAAGGTTTCAGTAGAGGTAAAGTAGATACTACACTTTTCATTAAAAAGCATAAAGATAAAACATTGTTAGTAAAAATTTATGTAGATGATATAATCTTTGGTTCTGCTAATGAAAAACTTTGTGCAAGATTTACTAAGCTTATGCAAAGTAAATTTGAGATGAGCATGATGGGAGAGTTGAATTTCTTCCTTGGACTCCAAATTAAGCAAAGTTGTGATGGAATTTTCATAAACCAATCCAAGTACACTAAAGACCTGCTGAAGAAGTTTGGATTGGAAACAGCAAGTCCAATGAAAACTCCCATGTCATCAGCAACAAAGTTGGACAAAGATGAGCAAGGTAAATCCGTAGACATAACTAGCTATCGAGGTATGATTGGATCCTTGCTATACTTAACTGCTAGTAGACCAGATATTATGTTTGCTACTTGTATTTGTGCACATTTTCAAACTGACCCCAAGGAATCACACTTAGCTTCTGTTAAGAGAATCTTCAGATATCTCAGAGGAACCCCTAACTTAGGAATATGGTATCCAAAAGATTCTAACTTCAACCTTGTTGGATACTCGGATGCTGACTTTGCTAGGTGTAAAATTGATTGAAAGAGCACTAGTGGTACATGGCAGTTTCTAGGAGGAAGACTTGTCTCATGGTTCAGCAAGAAGCAAAACTCTGTATCAACATCTACTGCTAAAGCTGAGTACATATTAGCAGGAAGTTGTGTGGCACAAATTCTATGGATGAAGAATCAACTTGCTGATTATGGGTTTGATTTCAAGTCTATCCCTATATTCTGTGATAATACTAGTGTTGTAGCCATTGCTTATAATCCTATTTTACACTCTAGAACTAAACATATAGATATAAGGTATCACTTCATTAGAGATCACGTTCAGTAAGGTACAATAGAGATTAACTATATTCCTACTGAAAATCAATTAGCAGATGTTTTTACAAAACCCTTGGATGAAAATCGTTTTAATAAACTAATAAGTGAATTAGGCATGTTAAATTGTGAATAAGCTTTTTGCTACTAACTTTTTGTTTGCTTAAGCAAGGACTTTCGTTGTTAGCAAGTTAATTTTAGGAGAAGGAAAAGCACTGTTGATGTCTCAGCAGACTTTCTTATCCCTACTAAAAGACACATTGCACATTGTTGAAATGTTAAAGATGTTGCTGATAAAGTCCCTTCTGAAAAACAAAGTCCCTGCTGAAAATTTCCGAAAAAGGAGAGACGCCCAGACGAAAGGGACAATTTCAAAATCTATGTAAAGTCCCTACTGAAAAGACAAAGATATTGCTGGCAATCTACATCAACCCTGTTGAAAAATTCTGAAAAATGGGAGACGTCCAGACAAAAGAGCTGTTTCAAAAACTATGTAAATCTCCTGCTGAAATGTCAAAAACGCTGCTGAAAAATGCTGCTGAAATGTCAAAGACGCTGCTGAAATTTCAAAGTCGCTGTTGAAAAAAATGCTGCTGAAATTTAAAAAATGCTGCTGAAATGTGAGACGCTGCTGAAAATGTCAAAGATGCTGCTGAAATGAACAAAGACGCTGCTGATAACGCCCATGTTGATCGATAATGACATTGCTGAAAAATTCCGAAAAAGGGGAGACGTCCAGGCAAGAGTGGTTTCAGAAACCATGTAAACCCCTACTGACCAAGTACAGCACATGCTGCTGAAAAATTCCACATCAGCAAAGGCGTGCTATAGCAAATCTGCTCATTTCCATCATTACCGCTGGAAAAATAGGTCATCATACCTAGCTGTAAATTTTCTTTCTCCACATTAAATGCCACTCTGCCCCATGATCTTTTACGGCTGCTATCACTTTGTTAATTAATTCTCATCACTACCCATATTTTTCTCCCACTAACTCTTCCCCTTCTCAAAGCAGTTACCTCTCTCTAAACCCTTCAACTTCTTTTACCTCCTATATAAACTCTTTTTAACCCTTCTCAAATTTTTACCAACACCAATTGCTCTAATCTCTCTATAATCACTCTATAAACCCTTCTGAAATCAGCCATAAACCTTCTCCGACTACCTTTTCCGATCACCATCAGCAGATATGGCCAACTGGTTAGATAAAATCGAGTATGAGTTTATCATTGACTTAGATTCCTTTGCTGACATTGAAGATGTTGAAATCGCTGAGGTTATAACCCTGTTGAGGAACAACGGGGTACGCTATGCAGTCTCTATTGATACTCCCATATATGGGGAAGTGATTAGGGAGTTCTGCTCAGCAATACAAGTCCAAGACCACAGCATAATCGGACAAGTAAATGGTCAGCTGGTCCTCATCACTCCAGCAAGCATCGCCCGAGTTCTACAGATGCCAAGTGTGGGTCTGCTGACTCCTTCCACTGTCACCTCTGCTGTACTTGCTGAGCTGGGCTATGTCAAGACCCATCCCAACAAGAAGAGGAAGGACTTCCCAAGAAAATGAGACTTCCTGATGGATATTCTTCACAAGACCTTGCTGTGTAAATTTACCTCACAGGACGAGGCATCAACAAGGGTTATCTCTATCGTCTCCTTGCTGAAATCAGGAGAGCCAATCAACTGGGCTCAAATTTTCTTTGAAGTCCTTGCTGAATCATTCTCCAGCAAGAGGAAGATGAAGATTCGTCATGGACGAACTTTGTCCCTGCTGATCAAGGGAATACTTGGAGCAAACTTCCTAGCAGGGACCCAGTCCAAGAAGCTGATCAGCAGCAAAGTTATCACTCCATCCCTGCTGAAAAATTATGGGCGCAACCCTGCTGCCCTGGCAAAAGCTGCTGCTGAAAGAAGAGCAAGGGGATCAGCAGAGTCTCATGGGCAAACATCTTTAACCCCCAATGCTAGAAGTAACGAACGCGTCCCTACTGTTCAACCTAGTAAAAAGAGGCGAGCAGCAAGTCAAATTCAGAGGCCCAAAAAGAAATCCAAGGCAACGCCTGCTGAATTTGACCTCTCGACCTTGACTGAGGAGGAGAGGGAAATCTATGAGTTCTACATGGAGCTCTACGATGAAGATCCTGCTGCTAAAGCCATTGCTACTGGAGGATTTGATGTGGAGCCTCCCTCTGAAGAAGATATCCCTACAGCTGTTCCTCCCTCACCTGAGTCAGCAGGGGATGAAATCTTTGATGAAATCGACAACTACATCCCTGCTGACTCGTCCCTTACTCCTGCTGATGATTAGAAAAGCTCTTCCACCGAACTCTTCAAGGAGATTGATGAGATCACAGGGGTGGCGGCTGCTGCTGATGAACCTATCCTTGCTGAAACTTCAGCAGCAGAGCCTACCACTCCTACTGAAGTTCTGGAGCTCACAAAAATTGAGTCTGTTGACACTCCAGACTCAGTTACAAGGCCTGCTGAAGTGGATATTGCAATCCATGCTACGAATAAAGCTAATCCTCCTCCCTCTTACTTCACTGGTGAAATCGATAGATCAGCAGTGTCCCCCAAACCCTTTGCTACTCGAAGACTCATCCTCCCTGGCCTTGCTATCCATTCACCTGCTGACCCAACCCTTCCTCGCAGAAGAAAACATGCTGCAATTAAGGGCAAAGGCAAGGGAAAGCAAACCCAAGTATCCAGCAGTAGTAGTGACAGTGACCCTGATGATGTTCCTGCTGAACAAGCAAAAGAAAAACAATTAGAGGAACTAATCAAGGCACTGCTGATCGAAGATGCTCTTGTAGCTGGCTTGGATCCCAAGGCAAACCTTGCTGAGAACATCCAAGAAGGTCCCAGCCACCTTTCTCCAGCAAGGGTACTAACCGAGGGGGAGCCCACTCCTGCTGAATCTTCTGCTGATGAAATACTAGCAATAGAGGGGGAGCTAAAGGACACTCCTGCTGAAGAAGAAGTACATTCTGAAGAACCTACTGGATCTGACCCTCAACCTGCTGTTAGCAAGGTTTCTCCCACTTCACAGAAGCTTGCTAAACTCGAAGCCCAACTCGCACAAGTTTTAGCAAGACTTCCTGCTGACAACACTGCTGAAGACTGCTCTGCTAATTCTGCCTTAGCCTCCAGACTGACCAAGATGGAGCATAAACTTGAAAAACTTCAGCAAACGTTGAATAAGCTGATTGACTTCCTCCCTATCATGGCCGATGATATCAAAAAAGGGGAGAGAGGTCATGAGGCACATCTAGAAGTACCTCTTATTCCAACCTCTGCTGATCTTCCTGTTGAAACTACTCCTGCTGCTGCTCCAGTTGCTGTACCAAAAAGAAAAAGACTTCCCAAACATATCCCCGAGTCTGCTGTACAAATTATGAACCCTTCCCCGTACATGAGACTTCAGAAGGCACTTGAAGAAACTGATATCATTTCAATGAAGTTAGGCCTGCTGAAAGTCTCAAGCTGGTAGCAAGTATCAAGGAATCGGAATCAAGAATCAAGCAGTATGAGGTGGAAATGAAGCGACTTAGGGTACAGGAAATGCAGCTGGAGTACAACAGAAAGAAAGAAAGGATGCATAAGAGGAAAGAAGAAAATCAGGCAAGGAAAAGAGAAAAAGAGGCAGCAGAGGAAAAGCCGAGGCAAGACCTGCTGAAGTATGGTAAGGGAGAAGATTAGCAGAGTTCGGAAGAACATGCTAATGATGGAGAATAGTTGTAATTTTATTTTTAATTTCATTTTTATCTTGTAAACTTGATCAATCTGAAATAAAATGAAATTCTTTTTGGTTCTTGCTGTGGTGATCAAAATAACTCGTTTTGATATCATTAATTAGGGGGAGATTGTTGTTACACCCCTGCTTATATAATCTTTGATTAAACGTTTATTCATTATTTAGTATATAAGAATTGATGATGTAATATAGTCCTTGCTTAAATATTGTAAAAGGACTTAGAAAATATCCAACTTGTTAGGTGGATATAACTTGTAGTTAAGCAAGGAGTTTTGATCACCATTAAAGTCTGTTGATTTGATAAGCCTACCATGAAGGATTCTGAAGATATGAAGAATTTTCCATTTTCCAAGCATAGTCCTGCTTAGAATGGAAATAAGCAAGGACCTAAGTAAGCAAGATCCTTTGCTTATCAAACTCAAGATTGTCAGAAAAGTTATCTTAACCCCTGCTTAGTCAACTTCTAGGAAACTCTTCTAAAAAACACTAGAAGACTGAATAACGGCTATCTTTTTTAACTAAGCAAGGACTGCTGAAAAGGTACAAGTCACATCAAGGACAGTACACTCCAACGGATCTATTTCAATTTCCCAACGGATAGATTTTTTGGAGAAGTATAAATAGGAGTCATAAATTTCATTTATGACTTACAACCACCTCCAACCAACTGAACAACTTCTTTGACATATTAAAGACTTCAGCAAGATATCATAAAGCTTGAACAAGTGCTATCAATCTGCTCAACTAAGGAGCAATCTACTTGAAGATAGCAAACAAGATTTTCTCAAATCTGCTTAGAGTCTGTGTAACTAAATTGGACTAAGTGTCCTCCTGCTAAGTTGGTCTAAGTGACCTATTGTAAATTGGACTAAGTGTCTTCCTGCTGATTGTTCTGTGTGAACAAAGTTCTAGTGATAGCCTTCTCAAGTAAAAGAGAAGAAGAGTGGAGTAGGCTTAGTCCGAACCACTATAAAAATTCTATCTATACTCCTGTTTATCTTTCATATTGCTTACTTGCTTTATTTGTGCTTTGCTTTGGTCTTTGCTGAACTCTCTTAGCAAAGACTTACTATTTTTACTACTTCTAGCCATTAACCTTTGCTACAAAAACTAAGAGGTACTTTGCTTAAACTAATTCCGTTGCTAAACTTTTTCAAAACAAAAGAAACTCCTTTTTAAGCAAGAAGTGTTTTAAATCTATAAAGTTTTCTAAGCAAAACTTAATTTTGAAGAACACTATTCCACCCCCCCCCCCCCTTCTAATATTTTTACCCTTTGGGACCTAACAGAATACAAGTTCTTAAAATCTTTTTCAAATTCTTGTCATTTCTAATCGTTCGGTATTTTCCCACCAATAACTAGCTTCTTCTTTCAATAAATATGTAGCATATTCCGCCTTAAGGTCATCAGTTACTCTAGCAATATGAAAAACTTTTCCTATTTCCTTAATCCAAATTTGAGCGGCAGTGGGACCTCCATCACCATTAAAAGTGGATGGACAACTATTGGTGGAATCCTTAAATGTTATCCTTCTAGGTTGTACTTGTGGTGGAAGTACTTGATTATTGTTACTTTGTGAGGTTTTCTTAATCATATTTACCAATAAGACAATAAGACAATCAGCTTGGTTGGTAGCTTGACGGGTTCGAGGTCTTCCTTTTGGGGCCATTTCCTATAAATTAAAGAAAATACAAATTTACTAGTGAAAGTTCTTTTTTTTTTCTTCTTTAAGAATAACATAAACGAAAAGAAGAGGAAATTCTAAATCAAACCATCAAAATATATATATTAACAAAAGTTACATCATGACAAATTTGTACAATGGAACCTCCTTGCTACAAAAATCAAACCAAAACATAACAACACTGACTATAACCGGTGCCTAGTATAGGGGTTTGGAATCAAGTTCACTAATTGATCTGCATGCAAAATGACACGTTCCCTCAACCTTCTCTAAAAGGTTATACATCAATTAATCTCGATCTGTCATAGAAGGCTGCGCAAGCCAAAGATAATTACTAACTGAGATCACAACTTTTGTCAGAGTCTCAGTGAGAAGTAAGGTCACATCCTGAAATGATACCCTCCAAAGATCCAACAGTCTACTAGTCCTTTGATGGGCCGACGACTGACGCATCATGGTGGTATTACGCGTTGCCAACTCTGCTTGTGTCATATGGATTCTACGTTGAAGGTAATAACATAATCCATTAGGGAATGGCAAGGGTACTAGATTTTCTGGTGGTGGTACAACGGGTGCAACATTAGACAAGGTAACTGGGGTAGAGACAGTATGTGGAGTGGCTGACATCGTAGGTAATGTGTGCCTATCAGCAGGGGAACCTCTTATTTGAGAAGGGCCCAGGGATGGAGAATCTGTTTAATCATGGGGTGAGGAAGGACTCTTCATATGAACTGAGAAACTTGATCCCTCAAATGGATTGGTTGGGTTCTATTTATTCGCTTCAGGGTCTGTAAAGTTTTCATCATTTTTATCAGAACCTCAGGGTATTTTAAAATGAAAAACCTGAGTTGGTTTATTCACTCTTTTACGAGGAGTCACTCGCCAACATGCACCTGACCTCCCACGATTGATGTTTAAAAGATGGTGTCTACCAGACTTGAAAGATTGAGCAGCATTACTATTAGGGGTATGCCCCTTCTCTAAACTTTTAATCATAGGTGCCTTGCCCTTATCTACATGTCCTGGAGTAGGTGGGTTCATCTATAAAGGAAACATAGCTTAAATTAATATCAACTTAAAATTTATAATAAAGATTTAACATATATACTAATACTGTAACAGGGTGTACAATATATTCAAAGTGAATTGTCGTATCTCATAGCCTTATATCTCATTTAATCTAATAACCTACAAACAGTCGAGGATCAGCCTAGACATCTATTTCCTATTCTTCGTACAATCATTTCCTTACTATACTAACTCCCAAATTCTATTTTCCAGTAGAGAACATGTCTCATAACTGGTGCTTGAATCTGATACCAACTGTAGTGGCCCCAAATAATCCCCCGAGCCAGGCCTCGGGCACTGCCAACAATTTGGGTGACAACCCCCAAGGTTCCGAGGCTGGAACCCCCGGGCCCCGCCAGGAAACAAAAACAAAACTACAACACATCTGCAATAGAAACATCATAGCCAAGCATTTACATTAATGGCATGAGAAATACATTCTCAAAAACATCATAATAACATCTTAAGGATTACATCTTCTTACAAAACCTCAAAGCTTGGAAATAACAAGCTGCAACAGAAACTAACTTTAGATGGCCTATCTGGCCTTACAACCTAAACATTTCCTGTGATGGCCTTCCATTTCACCTTCCCTCTAAAGGTCATCCATAGGAGAGAAAACAAGAAGCTCTCACTATGCCATTTTCTCTTTTCCTTTATTAAGCGACTTGGCCTTATTGATGTAACCTGTAAAACATTTCATAACATTCCACGTAAGTGTTTATGCTCAGCAAGTATATATTCATAAGCAAGAAGAACATATAATTCAAAAGTTTTAATATTCATTGGGGTTGGGTGAAGCAATGCCAACACCTCCAGATAAATCAATAAACATGTATCATTTAGGGTTCCCGAGTGACATCAAGGGGTTAACCCTCTTTAAAAATAAACCTTGATTTGCCCTCTCTTCATCAGATAATCCATCACCTGACTAGATTGATCACTATCTGACTTCCTTTAACAATCAAATTTCATCCCAGCTGGTCAGCCTAGTCGTTTAATTCCATCAATTGACAAACGTAGTCACTTGTAGAAAACATTGGTCTGCGAGGGTCTGATTACTGATGCCTTGGTCTTTCATTCCCTATCATAATTGGCCAGAATACCAGGCGAAAGCAATCAACAGCCCCTTAACTTCCCATATGGATATATCTTCTTGTAAACATTTTCTTATTTTAAAAACCTTGTCATGCTCAACAATTAAAATCAGCGACTGCCAATAACCTTGGTGTGCTCAACAAATAAAGAAGTGACTACCAATAATGTAACTATATATCCATACGGGACATGCTCGGGTGTGCATACAAGATCACGAACTGCAACACCCTTGCATCATATTCATCATCTTTTGGTGTGCTAGCGATTTTAAACAACTAGCAATCACCCAATAACACATAGCTCAATAATCAACATCTTTTCACGTACATCGGATCAATGATCGTATGCTACTTAATCATAAAAGAGATCATCATCTTGCATAGGCATTAGCATCATTCATTTACGTAAATCAAAATAATGATTCTACGTAATCAGTAAGAAAAAAAATGGAATGAGTATATACTTGTCTTGGTCCTTAGCTAGTTTCTAATCTCAAAATATTGGTGCGTGAGAGGTTCTGTAAAAATATGATTGTTGGTATAACATGAGAAATCTATACTTTGGAAGATGATTATGCGAAAACAGAGAATGATCATCAGGGCACGAAGTTGCCCGTCAGGGAATATTTTACTTGTCAGGGGATGGTCTTTGATCATCAGGGAATAATCTCTCGGCCATCAGGGAATAGCTTTCAACCATCAGGGGATAATTCACCCGTTTGGGAATAGTCATCAGGGGATGACTTACTCATCTGGGGATAATTCACCCGTCAAAGAATAGTCATCAGGGGATGACTTACCCATCAGGGAATAATCTTGTTCTTCGCCAAACTCGTCGGGTGACATCTTGTTCAACGCCGAACTTCCCAAGTCATCGCTGAACTCATCAGTGGATGATTTGCCCAGCGCCAAACTCCTCGATGGATAAATGTTCAACGCCAAACTCACTTGTTCAGTGCCAAACCTGTTGGAGACAAAACATAGATGTTCATCAGAGACTAACATCATTAGTCATCAGAGACTAAGTTTTACCCATCGGAGACTATTGACGTCATCAGAGACTAAACTTAGCCTGTCGGAGACTAACTTTATCTCCTTAGAGACTAATGTTATCTCGTCAGAGACTAGTATTAACTCATCAGAGACTAATGTTATCTCGTCAGAGACTAACATTAACTCATTAGAGACTAATGTTATCTCATCAGAGACTAACATTAACTCGTTAGAGACTAACATTAACTCGTTAGAGACTAACATTAAAGCTTGTCTCCATTTTGATGGAAGGCCTTACATGAATAAACTCAACCTAGGATGCCTTATGAACATGAATATGCAAATGGACGTAGCCTTTCCTTAAAAGCTTTATTCCTTCTTGGAAACTTAGTACATACAACTAAAACTCTCGGATGCTATGCAAGAAGGAAAAACAGAGGAGAATATAAGATTCTTACTTCTTGACTTGACGAAAGGGATTAAAGCTTGCCTAAAAGAAATTGTTCGAAAGAAAGAACTTGAAATTATATGGAGATGGTAGGTTTAAAGAAGAACTTTAGGAGAGAAAATCTTTAGAAAAGAGATTGAAATGTTACCTCTGAATGAGGTATTTATAGTAGGCTGAGATTAAGCTTTGAGTTAAAATCATTGGTTAATAAAACGGCTACTCATCATGATTCTTAGCAGCTAGATATATGTAATAAGCAGCTGCTGTCCTTCATGCATATAAGCTAGTCACTTAAGCAGCTTACTAATTTAATTAATATACGTACTCATGATGTAGTCATACCTACGTAAGCTATTAAGTTCTTCATGGGACTTACTAAACTGGACGCGTGGCTCCTTCAAGCAATTATGATTGTTACCAAACATGTAAACATAATTTGCTTGTCCTTGTAACCAACATCCAAATAAATTATAACCCTTTAATGGGTCCAAAAATAATTAGACATTCAAAAACATCATATATTAACTATACACGTTAATAAGAAAACAAATATGAGTGAATAAATTATTTATAGATAAACAAATTTTCCAGGTTGTCACATGTATATTTGTATATCTAAGTATTCTAAGTACAATCATCATCAAATGTTATAAAACCTAACAATCTCCCCCTATTTATGATTATCAAAGTGATAAACATAAATCAAGGTTGATGACGATGTCAAAACTCAAAAATTACAAGAATAACTTAGAATCAAAAATTTAAAGAATGTGTTAATTACAAATGTACCTGAACTAAGATCTTTGATCCTAAATTCAGCTTTATCAAGACTCAGGTTTAATCCTATAAGTCTGGCTTCAAAAATAAACAACACAACTACAGATTCATCCTCTCTTCTTGTTGATTTCTTTGACTTTCTCTTCTAACAACTTTCTGAACTTGATCTCTTCTTCATCATTTGAACCCTCAAGTAAGGCAATGAATCCTTCAAGTTCACCCTTGCTTGTTGTATTGATTTGTTTTTCATAGTCAAAGAAAATCAATCTTCATGAAAATTTTCATACCATAATCCATAAGGAAGTGGAGGAATGTGTACTCGTGACAGTTTAAATAACTTCTCCATCTCTTCTAGCTCCTTTAGAATTTGCCTCCTGAATTCCAAATTGAACACATAATTTTCAAGAACAACAGTCAACAGCCACTCTAGATCTTTGAATGAGCTCATCTCTAGACATGGTTTAACTAGACACATAGTCTCTCCATCTTTTTGAATGACTTTGAGATACTCCATGTCCTTTTTATTCTTTTCAAGACTGATGGACTAAACACTTTTCTTGAATGCTTCCTTTAATTCAGAAGTGTTAGTCATTCCAATACTGGAGATTTTACTACTTGTGACTGGTTTAGATGTTTGAGTTTTAAACAAGGTCACCAAAGCAATTTCAGGTTTCTCCTGAGGTTTATTCATCACTGGCTTCCTCCTGACACTTCTCTTTTTAGTCTTTGTAGACTTTTGAGCTTTGGACTTTCGAGTTACCAAGGTCTTTTTCTTTGCTTCTTCCTTCTCTCGTGTTATTGCCATTTCCTCTTCCTCTTGTAACTTCTGAGCATATAATGCATCAACTTCAATCAATTTCTACTATTGAGGAAAAACTAAGTCTATTTTCCCATCCACTATTATCTCCACTAGAGTGGGAAAGTGAGTAGTCTTCATGGCGTCCTTTAGTAGCTTAGGTTGTCTTGATTGAGGTTGAGTAGACTTTTTGTTCTTTGGTTCTTCAATCAGGATGCCCTTGCCCTTGTCTTGTTTGGTGCTTGGGGCTATTGCAGTGGAAGGAGGAACTACTGTTGTTGTAGTTGGAAGGCTAGACTTGATGGCTGTATCAAGTTCTCTATTTGCATCTTGAAGTATTGTTAGTTCAGCCATCAAACTAGCCAATTGTGTATCCTCAGAGACAACTTCTTTTTATGGAACTTGGACTATAGGCCTTGACCTTGACTGACTACTCTCCCCCTTTTTGACATTAGAATCTAAAGGTGTAGGAGAAACAGTAGCCAGTGTAGGAATTGCCTTATGTAGAAGTTGTGTGAGGTTTTGAAGATCGAGACCAAATTTATCTTGTTTTAGCATAACAGACTGGACATTGGATTCCAATGCTTGAAGTCGCCTCTCAGTTATGGATTGCTCCCTTAGACGCATATCAATTGAATTTAACATCCTACTGGGAAGATGACCTTCATAGCACTTTCTGATCTTGTCTGTCTCCAGCTCCATTCTGGTCTCAACATTTTGGAGTGCAGCCTAGAGACCATTGATCAAGAAGTGCTGGAACTTTATGTGTTTCTTGTCAGTTTGATCAATTCCTCATAGACTGCACTTGGTGTAAGTTCAGTTGCACCAGTCCCTAAAGTGGTCAAATAATCTTGTCGAAGTTGGGCAGCTGCTTCATCTAACATGTTTGTGTAGCTTGCATCTAGCCAAGCATCTACATTCTCCTCTTCAATCTCAATAGAAACAGGTTCATTTACAACTCTTGTCTTCAACGCTGATATTTGATCTTGTTGTTGTTGAAGTCCATATAAGATTTCAAAATTAGCATTGGACATTTCTACAAGCAATTGTAGAGCTGCATCCCCTGATTGTGTGCTGCTCTCAGTTCCCTCTGGTTGTCCAATTGTTGTTGGTGCAGAGGAAATCTGAGCTTCTGAGGTTGAAGGCTCAACAGGTTAGATAAAGTCATCTACTAAGAATGAAGTTTTCTCTCTGTTATTTTGTTCAAGGATCTCATCCTTGCTCACTCTCACGCCTTTTGCCTGGAGTTGGACATCCAGCTTCTCTATCTCTCCTTTTTCCAAGCTATCTAAAACTTGACTCTCTTGTGTTTGTTGTATCTCCCCTTTTTCCAGGTTAGGAGCCTGACTCTCACTAACTATTCTCTTTGCTTCACTCATTTGGATAGTGGCACTTTGTCCTACAGAAGGGGGAGGTAAAGAAGAAGTAGTTGATGCATCGAGGCGAGGGGGTTGCCTTAAAATAGGAGTGGTTAGGGATCTCTCCAAGGAAAGTGTTTGAGAACTGACTACACCTGTACTTTGAACAAGTAGTTCTTGTTTGTCAGTCTTTGGTGGAATACAAGTAGTAGTCTCTGCTAGAGAGCTAGTCTCTGGTGGATAACTAGTCTCCAACTAGTCCATGTGAGAACTAGTATCTGATGGTTTAGCTTAGTCCACCTTGAGTGTTGGCTCTAATTGGAAAAAGGCAAGAAGATTTGAACTATCAAGTTATTAAGAATCAAGTATGGGAAAAGAGATAGGGGAATGTACAAATTTCTATTCTTGAGGAGCATTAATTTGAATAGACTCTGTGTGTGCACTCCTTATGTCACTCTTTATTTTTGTTCTTTTCTCTTTCTGGGCTTGTCGTTCTTTATGTACAAGAGGTCGTGTAGACTTTGTACCTGTTGTTCCTGGATGGGAACTGTCTTTAATGTTAGCATCCTTTTGGGAGGATGTTAACAGAGTGCTGCTTTTCCTTTTAACCTTTATTGCCTTTTGAGAGGCAATGGATTGCTTTTGGCTTAATGTTATTAATCTCTTCTTTCTCTAAGGAGCCACCTCAGCTTCTTTTGCTCCCTTAGCCTCATTGTCACCCTCTGTTGTTTTTCTCTTTATGGCTAACTTTATGGCTTTCTTTGATTTTACAACCATAGTCTTTTGAAAGACTGTAGAGGGGGCTGTAGATGGTTGTTTTGAAGATGTTGTTGGAGGATCAACAAGGTTTCTGGTTTTTTGCTAAAGATCCTCAAAATAAGACAAAGAATAAAGGTTTGGAAACCTATCTGCGAGAACTGATCTCAGGATAGGAGGGAAGGAAAGAGGAACCTTTACCTTTGTTGTCTTCTTCTTCACATCAGTGAATATGCGTTTACTTTGCAAAGCTGTAAGCACAATTTGCTTACTAGTAATATCTAGGTTAGGAATCAGATAATTTGCAATCATCATCAAAAACCTAGCATAATAAATTTTATTTTTATCACTAGTTTTCAATTTAGCCATGAAGTTATGCAGAATTAACAACCCTAAATTTATGTGCCTATCATACAATACACTATATGCAATCTGTTTTGTGAGTGTAGTGATGACATCATAACCACTGCATTTGGATGTGAATGCTTTAGTGATAATATTGAAAAATAAAGACCACTCCTGCCTAAGATGGGGTCTAGTTATAAAACCTACTGATGCAATTTCTTCATCACAATGTAAGTTTTTAAATATATCTAGTAATTGCTCATCAGAGGCATTTAGGTCATATGCATCATGAACAGGTAAATGCAAAACATTATTAACTACGACATGATCAATAGAATAACTAATATTATCATATTTAAAGTTTACCACAGGAGAGTCATCACTCTCATCCTGGATTTCAGCAGTGGACCACATTGCGGTGATGACTTCGACGGCCTATGTGGGAGCTTCGTATATGGCATACAAAAGTTTAGATGTTTGTAGAAAATCTACAACAAGATGGTACTGTGTTTCAAACTCATTGTTGTCCGCAACTCCAGCATGGTTGGTCTTGATGAAGTCGAAGTCACCAAACTTGAAGCAAACAGTTTTGGATGCCATTGATGATATCTGTGAAAAGCTTGAAGAAATTCTTTGCAAAAAATTAAATCACACAGATATGAGAGAGAAAGTTCTTTGTGTGAATGAAATTGCAGTTGTGTTTGATTTTTCTCTTAATAGAGTATAAAAACATTTGTAATTCAAAAGATAATGAACGATTTTCAATCGTGGGTATATGTGTAACTACCAATTTACCCCTTTTCGATATGAGTCAACAAAGACTAACTTAGTCTCTACCACGTTCACTCATCAGAGACTAAAGTAAGTTGGTCTCCGATAGTTTATTTTTGTTTAGTCGGAGACTAATTAAAAACAACTCTCAGAGACTAATTTTAACTAGTCTTCGACAGTTCATTTTTAACTAGTCAGAGACTAATTAAAAACAACTCTCAGAGACTAATTTTAACTAGTCTCCGATAGTACATTTTTAACTCGTCAAAGACTAATTAAAAACAACTATCAAAGACTAAGTTTAGTCTCTCACTCAAATTCCTTTAGAGACTAAATTAAACTAGTCTCTGCTACAACTTTGTTTCCAAAGTTATCCAACAATCAATACATTGATTTTTAGCTTCAAAAGGTTTGTTCATTCATAACAGCTACATTCTAGAAATTAAATTCTAGCTTCTTACAACTTAAAAACTTGCTTTCTAAGATTTTACTCAATTTTTAGAAGCATAATTCAACATACCTATTTCATAGACTAAACTTGTGAATGTAGGTTCATATAAAGGCTTTGTGAATATGTTAGAAAGTTGTTTATCTGTTGTGACCCAGTGCAGTTCAATGGTTCCTTCACTAACATATTCTTTAATAAAGTGATACCTAATATCTATATGTTTTGTTCTTGAATGTTGTACTGGATTTTCAGTTATTGATATGACACTTATATTATCACAATAAATAGGAATTTTGGAAAATGACATACCATAGTCTAGGAGTTGATTTTTGATCCATCAGATCTGAGCACAACAACTTCCAGCTGCAATGTATTCAGCTTCAGCAGTTGAGGTTGAAACTGAATCTTGTTTCTTGCTAAACCAAGAAACAAGTCTGCCTCCAAGAAATTGACAGTTTTCACTTGTGTTTTTTCTGTCAATCTTACATCCTGTATAGTCAGCATCTTAATAGCCAATTACTTTAAAATCAGATTATTTAGGATACCATAACCCAAGGTTTGGGGTACCATTTAGATATTCTAGTATTCTTTTAACAACAACTATATGTAACTCTTTAGGGTTAGCTTGAAATCTTGTGCACAAGCATGTAACAAAACATTATATCATGTCTACTTGTAGTGAAATATAAAAGTGAGCCTATCATGCCCATATAGCTAGTTATATCAACTTTCTTTCCTTTAGTATCCTTATCTAGCTTAGTGGTTGTAGCCATGAGTGTTTTTGCAGATGTACAATCAACCAAATCATATTTTCTTAGTAAGTCCTTGATGTACTTAGACTGACTAATGAGGATTCCATCAATTGATTGTTTTATCTGTAATCCTAAGAAAAATGTTAACTCACCCATCATACTTATTTCATATCTAGATTGCATTAACTTTGAAAATTTCTTGCACAAGTTTTCATTTGTTGTGAGAACCCAAAAAATAAAAATGAAATTTGTTGTATGATTTATTCATGTTATGATTAATTTATATTATGTATGAATGTTTAAATTTTTATTCAGTATGAATAATAAATTCATATCTTAAATAAAAATTTTATGGCAATGTAATGTCCAAAAGTTTATAAATATATTTTGAGCTCAAATCTTTAAATGATTTTCTTTTATATCAAGGGTAAGTGTATGTATTCACGTGGGAAGGCAACACACGGGTGTGAACTACAGTACCCATTTTTTTTAAGCCAAAGACTGCAGTGAGGCAAGAGTTATAATTACTCTATTTTAAGGTTATGTGCACGTGACCCATCAATTGAAAATCAACTCCAATAGTATACTAGAGTTTTGGCTATGATAGATGACTGACTGACTATATTAACAGCCATAACACCGCCCTTTTCAAACCAATCAATTCATTCTAAAGTTTGTTACTGCCTTTTTCTAGCCAATGACTGAAATCAAATCTCAAACAATCCAACAGCTCTTGTTGCTCAGCAAGTGATATAAATATATCATTTAGAGTACAACCCTAGCCCCACCTTCATAAATTCTCTATACAGCCAAAAACCCACAAAGTCCAGGTTCACCTTCAGAGCAACTGTCTTCTTTGTTAGGTTTTAGAACATTTGATGATGATTGTCTTTGTATAATTTTGAAGAAGCATGTTGATCTTGCACAAACAGCAACAACAACATCAACAACAACAACACCACCACCAGCAACAATTCCCCTTTCTTCCAAATCGACTACAGAAGCCCCAAGCTCATCAAAAGATAAAGGCAAAGGTGTCATGGTTGAAGATACAAAGAAAAATTCCCTTACTCAACCAGGACAACCTAAGCTAATGGGGGATGCTATGAAGACTGCTCACTTTCCTACTCCTATTGAACTTGAGCTGGGAGGGAGAGTTGAGTTAGTTAATCCTCGAGATCCAAGATTAATAGATGCTGATGCAATGCTTGCTCAAAAACTTCAGCAAGAGGAAGATATGGCTGCAGAACAAGAGAGGAAGGAGGAGGCTAAGAAGAAAAGACACTCAACAAGGAAAATTAGTACAAAGAAGGTAGCTATGACCAGGAAAAGGACTTCAAAATCTACAAAGCAAGAATCTCCAAAGTCAATTGAGACTGCCTTGGTGGCTGTAAGTGGAATAACAAAACCACAAATAGTTCCATCAAGGAAGCCTTATAAAGTTGATATGGCTAGTACAAGTGAAGTGATCAAAGCCCTGAAGAAGAATACAAGAAATATAAATTTGATCAAGGATGAAAATGGCAAGAATTTACTGCATATTTTTTTCAGAGATAGAGACTCTGTGAAGTATGCTAAGCCAGACTTGGAGAGGCAATCAAAAGAAGACTTGGAATGGTTATTTTCTACTGTACTTTTTACTACAAAGCTCAACATGGAATTTCGAAATCAGATCAAGAAGGCTATAAAGGAGATAAAGAGTGTGGACAAAGAGCCAACCGATCTTCCTGAATCAGTACCTCTTGGATTATGGTATGAGACTTTCCATGGTGAGAAAGTTTTCTTTAACTATAACAGAGATATCAATCAAGTAAGTGAAAATCATATAGAAGGATTTATCAAACTTCTTAGAGATGCAGAAGAAACAATAGAAGTTGTTCTCAAAAAGTTACTAATGGAAAGGTTAGAACAACTCAGGGAGAATAGAAGGAAAAGAAAAGAGTTGTTGAACTAAAGGTATGTTGTTTGCTGTGAAAGTTGTAATTTTTTTTTTTTTTTTGAAGCCAGACTTATAGGATTTAAACCTGAGTCTTGGTGGAAGCTGAACAAAAGATCAAAGATCTTAGTTCAGAATACATTTGTAGTTAGTAATTCTTTATTCTTTTTCTAAGTAATTGTAATATTGAGTTTTGACATCATCATCAACCTTGAAATTATGTTTATCATTCTGATATTCATAATTAGGGGGAGATTGTTAGGTTTTAGAACATTTGATGATGATTGTCTTTAGATTACTTAGAGTACAAATGTATAGAAAGTGTTAATTAGTAACACTGAAGTTTTGTAGCCAGTAGTTATCTCTTTGTTTGTAATTCATTTATTCTTTGTAAAGAGATACGATTATTTTTATTTGTAATTAACTGCTGGAATGGAGTATCGAAGCTTCAAAAAGTCAAGTTGTGTATTTGATCTGTTAGAGTTTGCAAAAAGGCTTATCGGAGACTAGAAGAACTGGTCAGAGACTAAAATGTTTTAACTGTCAGAGACTAGTTTTTCTATCGGAGACTAAAAGCTTACATCATCAGAGATTAAAGAAAAAGGAATCAGAGACTAAACTGACGTCATCGGAGACTAAGCCTTAACGTGTCAGAGACTAAATAACACTATCGGAGACTACACAAGCTGACGTCATCAGGAAAAAGTCATCAGGGACTAAACGTACCAGGGACTAAAAGAGTCATCAGGGACTAATTGTACCAGAGACTAAAAGATACGTCAGGGGCTAAAGTCGTCGGAGACTAAAAGAAGCATCAGAGACTAATTGTGAATTAATCTCTGAAAGATACAGAGTTCGAATTGAAAAAGGAATGTCTTCCACGTAAAGTAAAATATTATTGAAGACGAGCTGGTAAGGAAACTCACCAGATATCTTTACCTAATCAAAAAGGAAAAATTGTATTTGATTCGAATAAGGAAGCTGAATTTTATTCAGAATAGGAACTGAGTTAAGTGTAATTCAGTTGTCATAGAAGTTGTAGTTAGTTATAGAGAGTAATTCAGAAGCTGTATAGGTTTTTCATAGTTTTGTATCTTTTCCTATACAGAATAGAAAAGAAGCTGATGATTACATTATTGTGATTGTTAGGATTTGTATTCAATTGTAAATCAATAAAACAATTGTTTATAAATAGATTTGTGTTTTTGTTCTTTTTATTCCGCAAGAAAAATTTAGTTTCTTAAAGAACAAGTAATCGAAGAATATTCAAAGAACTTGTATTCAACCCCCCTTCTATAAGTTCTTGTCATCTCACTGGGAAAACATTCTTCAAAAAACAACACAAGCTTTTAATTCTTTTTTTACAGCCAAAGAGGTAAGAGTACTATATTAAAATCCTGCTCTGTTCTTGCACTATTTTGTTCTATTATGTGGTCAATTAAAACCCTACCACAAGTGTACGGGTCAAGTACTATAGGTCAAAGTGAGTAAGGTATCGTTCCCACAAGGAAGCGTAGTCAAGTACCAAATTAAGAAACTCCTAATATTATCTAGACAATCTCATAGTGGTTGTTTTAAGGTGACTTAATATAAAAATTATTATTAAAACTGAGCAAACACGAGAAATTGATAACAAGAAAATATATGGGTAAAGATTCTAGGACTAGGACTTCACCAATTGACTTACTCCCATGGAAATAGACTAATCTCAAGTTTGAGAATCAACTAATTACAATGGTCAAATTTTCAAATTTATATAATTTTCTCTCTCAAGGTAAACTATACATGTCTATAAAAACCTTATGTCTACCTTCGTGATCATAACAGTTGATATAAACTCATTAAAAACAGTCAAATTCACAATTACATAAAACCACTTCAAGTGTATATGTGACGACCCCATAATCCCATACCGGACTAGGGCATCATCATAAGAAGGTAAAGATAACCATTCATCCATTCCTAAATAAATACTGAATAAAAACAGCATTTAAGAGTTATTACAACCCAAGAATTAAGTAATTACAGCGGAAGCTATTACATCATTTCCTAATAACAAAATAAATCTCATCAACTCTTCAAACGTCTTCCTTCTTTCCTTCATTCATTCCTTTCTTTCCTTCATCAGTTCTATCAAAAGGATAAACACTTAGCAGCTTATCATCTTTGCTTTCCCCTTGTCAGAGGGTTCAGCTTTAGCTTTCTGTCCTGCAAATCATTAACATTCAACATGGGTGAGCGTTTTACGCCCAGCAAGTATATACACATTGAGGAAAATATGAATAATTCAATGAATTTCATCTGGAATCAAAGGAGAGAAATTCAAATTCTGTTTATGGGCTTGGTGAAGCAATACCAAGACCTCGGAAACCTTCACATATCCTTGAGGATGCACTGATGATATACAACTTGTGATCCTTCATTGAAGAAAGTCAGGTATACACCGGATCATAACTTTCAAATATCCAACGGGGGCTGCACCCGCGGATCTGCTAACCATACAGTACACAGCTGGCCAGGCTGGACCGCATGATCCCTCTGAGTGACTACGTAGTCAAATAGCATTTCTTCTTGGTCAGGTGAAGAACACATCAGCACATTTCCTTTCCTCTTGCCAACCATGTGGCATAACCCCCATAAGGGGCATCATTCACATTCTCATTGCACAGATATAAGATTGAAAACATAGCTGAAATTCAAAGCTCATTTATATCCATGCATCATCATTCATATCATGCTAGCAGAATCAAAAGCATAGCATGCTCATGCATCAGAACAATTAAAGTATAAATCCAACCTTCTACGCATATCGGAACAAATGATAATGCGTTAAACTGAAATAAGCATGAGATTGTGAATATACTTGCCTCAGTCCTTCGCTTACGACCAAATTTAATTTACTCGTGAGTGGAAAGTTCTGTAAGAATATACATATCACAATATGAATTTATTATCTGGGTTAAAATATGAGGGAGAAATGCACATGTGATGTCCTTAACTTTTAACGTCTCAATCTGATATAAAACTATTAAGGTTAAGAAATCAATTCAAACATCTTAAAATAATTTAAGAAAATAGCATTTTATAGTTTTTAAAACAAACTGCGCATCAGGGAATTACTACGCTTTAATTCATCGGAGATTAATATCTCATCGGGGATTATCAACCCATCGGGGATTATCTCATCGGGGATTATCAACCCATCGGGGATTAACTCATCGGGACCCATCGGGGATTATCAACCCATCGGGGATTAACTCATCGGGGATTAACTCATCGGGGATTATCAACCCATCGGGGATTAACTCATCGGGGATTATCAACCCATCGGGGATTAACTCATCGGGGATTAACTCATCGGGGATTATCAACCCATCGGGGATTAACTCAAACCCGTCAGAGACTAAGTTAAAGTCTGTCTCAGATACAGGGTCATCTTCCTCACTCCTCCATGTGTGGTGCCCTCAACCATATCCACACTTAGGTCAAAACTCATCATTCTCTCAGTGATACATAACATTTCTTTTGGTCTGCATGCCATCCTAAACACGGTTTAGGGTAAAGAAAATCAGGTTAAGGAATACTCAAGCATGGGGTTGCGACTACTGTCAACAGAATGTTTGGTAGTTAAAGGTTTGTCCATCAGGTGGTTGTCAACAACACTACACCCATCTAGACAACTTGAAATAAATGACATTTACTCCGATCGTTAGAATATGCATTAAGTCATACTTTTGAAAATAAATGAACATGGTATTAAAGGTGGTAGGTAGAGCAGAGACGCAAGAAATTTAGCAAGACTTAAATAAGATGCTCTTACCTCCTTACTGTAGGAAGAAAATAAATGCTCCGGTTTATCCTTCAAGAAGAACTGCTGTCTCGAAAATTAAATTTAAGTTTGATGGAAGTTTAGAAAGGTAGAATCAAGGTTACAACAGCGTGATGTGTATATATATCACTTGGTTGAACAACAAGAACCGTAGGATCAACTTGATCTCAGCTGTTGGTTATGAAAAGAAAGGAAATGACTGAAGAAGGAGAGAGTGATTGAAATGGCTGCTGCGTCCTTCGGTCATCTTTCACAGCTGACTCTAGGGTAATGATAGGGATGATGAGCATTTAATGCTGCTGTCCCCCCCCTCCAGCAGTGAAGTATTTTTAAAAAGAAGATGGGTACTGTAGCTACCCGCGAAACACTCTTTTAAGGGTAGAACAACTCATAACCTCATGAGCTTTACAAAATAATAAAAATAATAAAAAAAAATCTTTTGGACATCACATTGCAGATAAATTTTTTTTTTTTTTCATAAAAAGAAATATATAATTTCGATATTCACAACTTATAAGAAAATAATTTTCATGAAGAAGATAAGCTAAAATAATTAAATTTCATAACGAAATTTATTTACAAATCCG
Source organism: Centella asiatica (assembly GCA_014636745.2). Taxonomy (NCBI): domain Eukaryota; kingdom Viridiplantae; phylum Streptophyta; class Magnoliopsida; order Apiales; family Apiaceae; genus Centella; species Centella asiatica. Next base: position 11,438,921 of record CM025784.1, on the reverse strand, counting down.
GGTCTTCACATCCTCCCCCCCTTACAGAAGTTTCGTCCTCGAAACTTAACTCTCAAACAAATGGGGATACTTATCAAGCATAACGCTTTCAAGCTCCCAAGTAGCTTCCTCCATACCATGATTTTTCCATAACACCTTTACAGAAGGAATTTCTTTATTCCTGAGGATTTTAACCTGCCGATCTAATATCTGGACAGGGATCTCTTCATAGCTTAAATCAGTCCGCGGATCTATCGATTGATAGTCTAATATTCCTTCATGGTTGCCCTTAAAAGGACGCAAAACTGAGATGTGAAATACACCATGCACGTGACCCAAAGCTGGTGGTAAGGCTATTTGATAGGCTACTTCACCAACTTTCTTCAATACCTCAAATGGTCCCACAAAGCGGGGACTTAACTTTCCCTTCTTGCCAAAACGCATTATGCCCTTCCAGGGTGACACCTTTAACAACACATAACTTCCAACTTCCAGTGTTTGGTTCTTTCTGTGTTGATCAGCATATTGCTTTTGTCGGTCTTGAGCCGCCTTCATTCTAGTTCTGATCACTTTAATTGCTTCCTCAGTTTGTTGGACTATTTCCAGTCCAATTAATCTTCGTTCTCCCACTTCATTCCAGTAAAGTGGAGTTCTACACTTTCGACCATACAATGCTTCAATTGGCGCCATGCCAATGCTGGCATGGTAACTATTATTGTAGGCAAATTCAACCAGTGGTAGATAGTTGTCCCAATTCCCTTTAAAATCGAGAACGCAAGCTCGAAGCATATCTTCTAGGGTTTGGATCGTGCGTTCAGATTGACCATCTGTCTGGGGATGATAAGCTGTACTCATGTCTAACCTTGTCCCCAAATATTCCTGGAAACTTTTCCAAAACCTTGAGGTAAACCTCGGATCTCGATCAGAGACGATGGAGACTGGCACTCCATGTCGACTTACAATTTCCTTAACATATAACTTTACCATTTGATCCATCTTGTAGGTATACTTTATAGCCAAGAAATGGGCTGACTTGGTCAATCTGTCGACTATAACCCAAATAGCATTCATTCCACCCGGCGTGGTTGGTAAACCAACAACAAAATCCATCGTGATAAATTCCCACTTCCACTCAGGAATTTCCAGTGGTTGTAACAACCCACTTGGTTTCTAATGCTCTGCTTTAACTTGTTGGCATGTTAAGCATTTGCTTACCCATTCAGCTATCTCCCTTTTCATGTTGGGCCACCAAAAACTTTGCTTCAAATCTTGGTACATTTTCGTGCCTCCGGGATGAAAAGAGAATTTTGAGTTGTGGGCTTCGTGAAGAAGCTCTTGTCTCAATTCCATTTTTGTAGGAATCCAAATTCGACCTTCAAATCGTAAAAGTCCATCATTGTGCATGAGGCATTTGCCTTTCTCTCCTTTAATCAATTTGGTCTTTTCTTCATCATGCTCCTCTTGTGCGACCTTAATGAGGTCATGCAACTGGGGCCGGGCTCGAATTTCTTGCTCTACTTCCATCCTTTGAGTCTTGGTAAGTGCATGTAGCTGTAGGCGCTCAAATTCCTTTATAACCTCTTCCTGAGTGGTAATCACATTCAGTCTTTCGCGACGGCTGAGCGCATCAGCAACTACATTTGCCTTTCCAGGGTGGTAGTTGATGGAGCAATCATAATCCTGAATCAACTCCAACCAACACCTTTGTCGCATGTTGAGTTCTTTTTGCGTAAATATGTACTTTAAACTTTTGTGGTCAGTATATATTTCGCACTTCTCACCATAGAGGTAGTGCCTCCAAATCTTTAAGGCAAAAACGATTGCTGCTAGCTCCAAGTCATGCGTAGGATATCGTTTTTCACAATCCTTCAGCTGCCTTGAGGCATAAACAATTACTTTACCATGCTGCATTAAAACTGCTCCAAGCCCTTGTTTTGACGCATCACTGAAAATGACAAACTTTCCCTTATCATCTGGTAGCGTCAGGGTAGGGGCTGTAGTTAATCTTGTCTTCAATTCTTGGAAGCTCTTCTCGCAATCAGAATTCCAATCAAACTTCACAACTTTTCTTGTCAAGTTTGTCAAAGGCACAGCTACTTTTGAAAAATCCTTCACAAACCTTCGATAGTAGCCGGCCAAACCTAGGAAACTCCTGACCTCTGATGGGTTTGTCGGTCGAGGCCACTTCGTGATTGCCTCAATCTTACTGGGGTCCACTGCAACACCAGACTCGTTGATTACATGACCAAGAAACTTCACTTCCCTTAGCCAAAATTCACACTTAGAAAACTTGGCGTATAATTGCTCTCTTCTTAGAATTCCCAGTGCCATCCTTAAATGCTCCTCGTGCTCTTTTGCTATCTTCGAATAGATAAGAATGTCATCGATGAAAACAATGATAAACTTATCTAGAAATGGCTTGAAGATGCGATTCATTAAATCCATGAAAGCTGATGGTGCATTCGTTAATCCAAAAGACATCACTAGAAATTCATAGTGACCATAACGAGTCCGAAATGCCGTCTTTGGTATATCTTCCTCTTTGATCTTTAATTGGTGGTATCCTGAACGAAGATCGATCTTTGAGAAGTACCTCCCTCCTCAGAGCTGATCAAAAAGGTCATCTATCCTTGGCAAAGGATATTTATTCTTAATCGTGACCTTATTCAGTTCCCGGTAATCAATGCAGAGTCTCATCGACCCATCCTTCTTGCGAACGAATAGCACGGGTGCTCCCCATGGCGAAACACTCGGTCTGATCAACCCCCGGTCCAAAAGTTCTTGCAACTGTTTCATTAGTTCTTTTAGTTCAGATGGTGCCATGCGGTAAGGGGCCTTGGAAATTGGTACGGTACCGGGGATTAGGTTGATTTCAAAATCCATTTCTCTATCTGGAGGTAACCCCGGCAACTCTTCTGGAAATACATCCGCAAACTCCCTTACAACAGGGACATCCTCAAGCTTAGATTCATTTCCATCGGTATCATGCACATAAACCAAGAAAGCTTCGCAACCTTTGCGAACCAGCTTCTGCGCTTGCATCATGGTCAAGAATGGCGATGACTTCACCATCTTAGTGCCATGAAACCAAACCTTTGCCTTCTGGGGAGAGCGTAAGGCTACTCTCTTTTTCTTACAATCAATGTTGGCTTGATACTTAAACAACCAGTCCATTCCCAAAATTACGTCAAATTCTCCCAAAGGAAAGGGAATAAGGTCAGCAAGAAATTCTTGTTGATCTATCTTTAAGGTACAG
>CM025784.1:11344859-11420686 GCA_014636745.2 Centella asiatica | reverse complement strand
AAAACTCATCATTCTCTCAGTGATACATAACATTTCTTTTGGTCTGCATGCCATCCTAAACACGGTTTAGGGTAAAGAAAATCAGGTTAAGGAATACTCAAGCATGGGGTTGCGACTACTGTCAACAGAATGTTTGGTAGTTAAAGGTTTGTCCATCAGGTGGTTGTCAACAACACTACACCCACCTAGACAACTTGAAATAAATGACGTTTACTCCGATCGTTAGAATATGCATTAAGTCATACTTTTGAAAATAAATGAACATGGTATTAAAGGTGGTAGGTAGAGCAGATACGCAAGAAATTTAGCAAGACTTAAATAAGATGCTCTTACCTCCTTACTGTAGGAAGAAAATAAATGCTCCGGTTTATCCTTCAAGAAAAACTGCTGTCTCGAAAATTAAATTTAAGTTTGATGGAAGTTTAGAAAGGTAGAATCAAGGTTACAACAGCGTGATGTGTATATATATCACTTGGTTGAACAACAAGAACCGTAGGATCAACTTGATCTCAGCTGTTGGTTATGAAAAGAAAGGAAATGACTGAAGAAGGAGAGAGTGATTGAAATGGCTGCTGCGTCCTTCGGTCATCTTTCATAGCTGACTCTAGGGTAATGATAGGGATGATGAGCATTTAATGCTGCTGTCCCCCCCCTCCAGCAGTGAAGTATTTTTAAAAAGAAGATGGGTACTGTAGCTACCCGCGAAACACTCTTTTAAGGGTAGAACAACTCATAACCTCATGAGCTTTACAAAATAATAAAAATAATAAAAAAAAATCTTTTGGACATCACATTGCAGATAAATTTTTTTTTTTTTTCATAAAAAGAAATATATAATTTCGATATTCACAACTTATAAGAAAATAATTTTCATGAAGAAGATAAGCTAAAATAATTAAATTTCATAACGAAATTTATTTACAAATCCGGGTCTTCACAGTATAACTATCTCTAAAATTATACTACAAGAAGTTTGATAATCCTACGAACTAGTAATGAAATTCCACTTTCGCTCCATCATTCAATACCTTGAATATGTAACTACTTGACTAGAATAATCACAAGAATAATAACAAGACTATCAAATTGTAACTAGATAAACTCAAATCATTCAATCAAATTACTCCATTGAAATAAAATCAAAAAGACTACATCGTTGTCCTAGAATAAGAGAAATTAGCTAGACATGATATTGAAAACAACCTCAAACTTAATTGTATAAAATCTGAAAATTATCATCTTAATAAAAATAACAACTTAAAGATTAATAGCAAAAGATTGAACTAGAAGAACCAAATTGGATGAGCTATAGTTGTCTGCAGTCCATCTTCAAGTTCTTCTTCTTTGTCTTGATTGATTTCTCTGCCTCCGTTCTTCCTTCTCTCTCTCTGTACCTTTCTCTTTCTATTTTTGTGCCTCTTCTTCTCTCCCTCTGTTTCTGCCTTCTATGGTTCCCTCCCTCTTCTGCCTTCTATGGTTGTGTTGTTTCTCTCTTTGTTGTGTTTCTCCTTCTGGTGTGGCTGCCTCCTTTCTGCTCATTTTTTCTCTTTTTATTTCTAGGTCTAGCAGCCTCCCACGAAAAACCCAAGTGGACTTGCATTATTTTATCTGGTGAAGCACATGGGCCAAGCTCAATGATTTATACTTAACAATTACATCTTGTATTCCATACTTTAATAACATTAGATTTCAACTATATTTTTTCCATCCAATTTTAGCATAATAAATGGATGAATCATATCTTGGTGTCTGAATAAAAGTTGTAGTTGTTCGTTCAAGCTTTCCAACACCTATTTAACCGCAACAAATGGAGCTCTAGAGAGAAAGTTATGGGCAAAATACTAAACCTTGTCAAAATCCAGCGGGTTTGGTCTTTTATATCCGAAAATTATGATTTTTCTCTGTCTTTTTCTTTATATGGGCATTACCCATAAAACCTACAATATTAAGACAAAAAATGTGTTTAACCCATAATAAATATTGCCAAAATATTAATAATCATAGGGTCTAAAATATATAAAAATAACACTTATCATTATGCATGTCATGTTTGTAAGAATACTTTGTTTATTCACCCCCAAAAGTATGATTTAATGCATGCTTTTAACATCTGTAGTTAATGCAATTTATTTCAAAAAACTATCCAAGATGAGAGTAAGAAATGTTGGCAACCACCTAGTAGACAAACCTTTAACTGCCAATTATTTCTTTTTATCAGTGGTTAAATACCATGTTTGAGCCTTTGTCAACCATAGATCTTGAAGTCTAGTAGTGTCTATAAGGATTAGTAGACAATAAGAATGATACATACTGCAAAAATATAATGAGAGTTGCCCTAGTTTGGTTATCTGGTGATAACACCACCTCTAAAGGGTGATGAAGTCACCATTGAATCGGAGACAAGTCCTAGCTTAGTCTCTGTCAGCGAGAAGTTTGTCTCTGACGGTATAAAATAGTCTCTGGGAGATTCCAAGTTAGTCTCCGATAGTATGAAATTAGTCTCTGATAGGCTGAAGATACTAGTCTCCAAGAGTACAAATTTTGTTACTCTCTGACGAGAAAATTTTGTTAGTCTCCGATGAATAAAATTTTGTTAGTCTCTGATGAACAAATTTTGTTAGTCTCTGATGGGAAATTTCTTAGTCTCTGATGAGTAATTATTCTACGAAGAGTTTGGCGCTGGCTTATGAGTTCAACGATAACTTATTGAGTTTGGCGCTAAACAAATTATCCACCGAGGAGTTCAGCGATGACTTACTGAGTTTTGCACTGAACAAATTATTCACCCAATGAGTTTGGTGATGATCAAGATCATCTCCTGATGGCCGAAGATCACCCCCTGATGACTGAAGACCATCCCTTGATGGTCGAGGGCTATCCCTTGATGGCCGAGAAATTATCCCTCGAAGGGTAGTTTATCCCCTAACGGGTAGATTATCCCCTGACTGATAGATTATCCCCTGATGGGTGAACTAGTCCCTGATGACCAGTCATCCCCTGACAGGTAATGTGAGAACCCAAAAATTTTAAATGTATTTTACGATAAGAAATAATTTTATTTTGTGTTATTTTATTTTTGCATGGAGGTAAATCTTTTTAGATATGAATGATGAATTCATATCTACAATGAAAATTTTATGATGATGTGATATCCATGATTATGAGGTTAAGTTCCTTAAAAAGGTATTAAAAAGGGGACCAGCTAGCAAATCCCATATAAGATTATATTGATCAGCTTGGAAGAGGGTGAGAGGATTACGTAAGTTTTATACCTACATGTTGATTAGAGAGTTGTTTAAGTGGCAGTAGTCGATCAAGGCATTGTGCATGTAGGACAACAGTTGTTAGCTGTTAAAGAGTAATGATAAGTAGCCGTTTTACCGTCCAGATTAACCAATTATCTTATCTTAAAGCTTAACCTTATCTTACTGCTCTTGAACTCTATAAATACCTCATTTGAGATGAAATTTTAATTCCTTTACCAAAATTTCTCTTTTAAGAGTTTCGTTTAAACTTATCATCTCCATAAATTTCCAAGTTCTTCTTTCGAAAAATTATTCTCAGACAAGCTTTGATTCACCCTTAAGAACGAAGAGGTAAGAACCTGGTACTCTACTTAGTTTCTTTCGTGCATAGCATCAAAGATTTATGCTAAGTTTATATTCTTTTACATTTTCATGAGACATCCTAGGTTGAGTTTGTTCATGATAAGCCTTCCATGGTAGCAAAAACAAGCTCTAATATTAGCCTCTGATGGGTTGAAGTTAGTCTCTGACGAGATAATTTTAGTCTCTGATGAGATACTTTAGTCTCTGATGAGATACTTTAGTCTCTAATGAGATACTTTAGTCTCTGATGAGATACATTAGTCTCTGATGAGTTAATGTTAGTCTCTGACGAGATAATTTTAGTCTCTGATGAGATACTTTAGTCTCTGATGAGATAGATGTTACTCTCTTATGAAGGATTTCCTTAGTCTCCGACAGGCTAAGTTTAGTCTCTGATGACGTCATCCTTAGTCTCCGACAGGCTAAGTTTAGTCTCTGATGACGTCATCCTTAGTCTCGGATAGGCTAAGTTTAAATTTCTGATGATGTCAACCATAGTCTCTGATGGGCAAAATGTTAGTCTCTGATGGCTAAGGATATCAGTCCCTAATGAGTTTGATAATGAGAAAATTATTCCCCGATGCACGTTCTGTCATCAAGACTATAAAACATTATTTTCTTAAAATTATTTTATGATGTTATTATGCCAGATTTAAGACAGTAAAAGTCTAAGGACATCACATACACATTTCCTTTCATAAATTCTTATTAAGGTATTAAAATATTACTTGCATAATTTACAGAATCTTTCACTCACCAGTAAATTGAATTTGAATCTTTGTTGCAAAGGACCAAGGCAAGTATATTCTCATTCTTATGCTTATTTCAGTTAAGCGCGTGATCAATTAATTCGACATGCATACAAAATTATGACTTTTATATTTAAATTTCCTTGTGAAATAGAATACTATGCTTTAATTTCTGCTAGCATGATATGAATGGAAGTGCATGGATATAAAGAAGCTTTGCTCTATCAGTTATTTTTCAAAATTATATCTATGCAATAAATGAGAATGATATGTCCCTTAAATGGGTTATGCCACATAGATGGCTAGAGAAAAGGAAAGGTGCTGATTTGTTTTTCACTTGACCTAGAGGAATTTTATGTGACTACGTACGTTCACACAAGGAGGGATCATGCAGACACAGTTAGGCCAGCTGTATACCGTATGGTTAGCAGATCCAACGGGTTTAGCCCCCGATGGATATTTTTACTTCAAGGAAGTTATGCTTTGTTCTAAGAAGGATTACACAATTGTTTATCATCAGTAATCCTAAAGATCCTTTAAAGATTTCTGAGGCATTAGTATTGTTCCACCAAGCCTCTCAACAGAATTGAATCCCTTGAAACATTCCAGTTTTGTTTTCCCAAATTGTTTATATACTTGTTGGGCGTAAATCACTCATTCTTGTTGAATTTTAATGTCTTGCAGGGCAGAATATAAAGGCTAAGCCCTCTGACAAGGGGAAGGCAAAGATGATCAGTTATTGAGTTTGGCTAACTCTCTTAGTGCCAATAAAGAAGGAAGGAGGGAAAATGTTTTGAAGAGTGATGTTTTGTATTATAATATAGAGATAGAATAGCTTCCGCTGAAAATGTAATATTTTGGGTTGTAATAACTCTTTAATATTGCCTTTTTTCCAGTATTTATATTATGAATGGATGTGTAGTTATCTTTTCCTTCTTTTGACGAAGCCCTGATCTAGTGAGGGATCTTGGGGTCATCACAGTTGGCTATGATTGATGATTGACTGACTTTAGCAACCGTTGCATCCACCTTTTCTCACCAATCACTTCCTTCTAAAGCTTGTTATTTCTTTTCACAACCAACAGCTAAAATCTATTTCCAAATAATCCAACCGCTGTTGTTGCTTTGCAAGTGAGATATATATATACAGAAGGACACGGAAGCAGATGCTAAAAAGTAAAAATTAAACTAACAGAATGGGGAGTAAGGGCGCATAAGAATGCAGAAAGTAATATGAAAGCAGATAAAATTTAGGCGGTTGAACCGGCCATATGCAGATGAATGCAAGAACAGTATGAAACAACAGTATAAGCAAAGTTAGGCAGTAGAACCGACCATAGATGCAGATTGTATTATTAAATAAAAGCTTATTACAAGATTGAAACTTTAAAATGAAACTGAAAATTACAAGTTTGTAAGATTGAAACACTAAAGGAAACTGACTACCTTCAGAGGGAGAGAGGATTCGGGAGAGAAAGCTCTCAAAAATTACATGTCTCTTCAGAAAGGAGGAGGTCACTTTAAATAGACAAATTTTGGACTGCTACAATGACTTACAGTAAAAGTGCTACAGTGAAAGTCAAACTGCTATAGTGACAGTCTACAGTAAAATGCTACAGTAAAAAATCAATTTTGCTACAGTAAAATGCTACAGTAAAAGTCAACATTTTTTTTTAATTCTTCGTCTTCTTCAGACAAGAGAAAGTCTTCATCGTCATCTAGGTTGACGTCGAAGTGTGGTTCTGTTTCTTTTGAGGCCGAAGTACTGGCTTCGGTAGATTTGGAGCTGAGCTTTTTGGAGAGCTGGAGCATGATCTTGAGAAGGTCTTCTTCTGTAGAGGCTGCAGCTAAGCTGGCGGATAAAACAGATTTTTGAGCAAGGAACTGTGTCTGCTCAATCTCTGTCGTCTTGATAAATTGTGGATTCGTCTTGAACCACTGCTGGATTGCTGGGGTGGTGGCATGACTGGAGTTGAAGTCCTTCCACCATTTTGTATATCCTCGGAGGGCGAGGAAAGGGAGACCCTGAAGGCCTTCCGGCTTGTGATACTCGATCTTTTGACAATGGATCCATGCCAGGGCAAATCTTGAGAAAAATTGCAGAGACACGAGTATAGGGGTAGATTGGGGTGGCTGAAATCTACCAGAAAAATATTGATATCCATCTTTGACAAGAGGAGGAAGGATATCAAAAGATGGACCAAAGACAGGCCACCATTGGTTTAGGAACCAGTTTGGGAAATGAAAAGGTTGGTTCCTTTTGAAGTAGAAAAACCACGAATGTTTTTCTATAGGGTTTTGTTTTGTAAAAGCATGTTTCCAGGCTTCAATATAATCCCAGTAATTGTAAGTCTGGGGGGTAAAGGATTGAGAAAATCTGATCGAATCAGACAAAAGTTTAAATTTGTTAGAGGCCGGAGTCCCTCTAAGGATTGGGTGATTTTTTATCCATTTAAAAGGAGAAATAACTTTCATAATCTGAACGGTAGTATGAGTGATAAAAGTTTTAGTTTTATCTTGATATTGTTTGAGAAGGATAGACTTAGAATCTACGAAGATAAATTCAAAAAAGGTTTGACTTTTATGGGGATGGCTTGGGATAAATCTATGATCACCAAGAAGCAATTGTTTGGCGGCAATGTTTGGGTCAGGATGCCAGAAGTCTGGCTCCATTTGAACAATTTTTTGGATGGATTGGGATTTGAAATATTGTGGTGCTTCGGAAAGAGAGGGAAGCGGTCTTGGAGAGGGGACAAAAGGAACAAGAGAGTCTGGGGTTTTACCCACCAGAGATTGAGATTTTCCTGGGGTTTTACCCACCATGGATTGGGATTGGGAAATGGGGTAATGAATCTGAGATTCAGTAGCCTCCATTTTTGGGATTTGAGGAATTACCTGAGGGGGAGGGATCCCCATGCTTTTGCACCATGAAAGAAATGCTTTTGGGTGAAATGATTGAGATTGAGAATCTTCATCCTCATCAGAAGCAATATCTGCCCATCTCTTGACCTTATCAATAGATAAGGGTTTTGTCTCTACAAGAGCAGAGAAATGGTTTTTGGTTTGGACCGGTTGAATAGCATAGTCCGCTGAGGTAACTGGCTTGGGCTTTTGCGAAGATTCAACAGAATCTTGAGATTTTGGGGAAGATGGATGGGCTGATTTCTCAGCTGAGGCGGCTTTTAAGGTAGGCGCCTTATCCTTCTTCTTTGGGGGCATATCTGTTTTGAAGGAATTCCCGAGTTAGAAAATCTGGGATATGGTTTGAGCTTCCTTTAATATATTCAATGTCAAAATCAAATATTGATAAAATAGCTTGCCAGCTAGCAAAAATTTGTTTGCTGGCAAGGTTTTTTACATCTTTTTGCAAAACAGATTTTGTTGCTTGACAATCAATTCGAACTAAAAATTTTTGATTTAACAAATCAGATTGAAATTTTGTGATGCACAAAATAATGGCTAAAATTTCTTTTTTAATAGTAGGATAGTTCTGCTAGGAACTATTCCAATGCTTTGAAGTAAATGCAATGATATGCTCTTTATCTTCTTTCTTTTGTTTTAAGATGCCTCCATATCCTATGTCGGATGCATTGGTTTGAACAATTTTGTATGCAGAAGGATCAGATAATGATAAACATGGTAGGTGCTTAACTTTCCTTTTAACCTCTTGAACTACATGAGTATGCACAGAAGTCCAGGGGGGAGGAGGCTGTTTAAGCCGATCATGAAGAGGTTTTAAAAGATTGCTTAAACTAGGGATAAATTCAGAAACATAATTGACACAACCAAGAAACCTTTGAAGTTGTGTTTTGTCAATAATTTGATTAGGAAATTTATCAGCGAATAAAATACAATGATTGATAGGGACAATAGTTCCTAAGTGTATAATATGACCTAAAAATCTGATTTTTGTTTGAAAAAGACAGATTTTAGTTTTTGAAAGAACTAAACCATTAGTTTTGATAATGTTGAAGAAAATATGCAAATGTTTAAAATGTTGTTCTAGGCTATCAGAGAAGACTAAAGCATCATCAATATAAACGATAATAAATTTCGAATAATCATTAAAGATATTATTCATAATTTTTTGAAATTCTGAAGGGGCATTTTTGAGGCCAAATGGCATGACATTCCACTCATACTGCCCGAAGGGGACCGTGAAAGCAGTTTTGTAACGATCTCTCGGATCAATTTGAATCTGCCAAAATCCAGATTTTAAGTCAAAATTTGAGAATATATGAGAAGCGTATAAATGCTGGAGGAGATCCTTTTTATCAGGGATGGGGTACCTAATCCATCTTAGGGCTTGGTTAAGAGGTTTGTAATTGATGACTAAACGCGGTGCTCCTCTTTCAATTTCAGAGCTTTTGTTGCCATAAAATGCTGCACAGCTCCAAGGGGATTTGCTATGCGATATAATCCTTTTCTGTAGGAGATCTTCAATCTCCTTTTGACAATGGGTGATGAGCTCATGACTCATCTGGATGGGTCTGGCTTTGGTTGGGATGGTCTTCTCATCAAAATCAGGCTCGTTCTGCATAAGCCTGTTCTTGGGCCTTTTGTGGGTTTTGGTGTTACAGGAAGGTAATCCAAATTGTTCATAGAAACTTCCCAAGTCTCTGCTTCTTTGGGCTCGATCCTTGGCTAAGCGCCTCATTATTTTATCCTGACGACAAATTTTGAGGGTGACCTGCTGGATTTGGCTGGATAATTGACCATAAGTGATGTCTTGCCAAGGAATGACATCATTATATTGCTCTTTGAGGTCCTCTCGAACAAGGTCACGTAAAGATTTTGGTAATCCGTCCAAGAACTTTTCCTTCTAGTACTGGAGATTACCATCAGCTCTAGAGTAGATCCTGGTCATGAAGGTATCCTTGTACCATCGATAATCCATTAAGGTCTTGCACTTAAGGTTATTAAGGATTTCTGTGGATTTTTCTCGGAAGATTCCTGGATTTCCGACAAAGGTTTTGGCAATGGTATAGATAAGAGTGGCTACAGCATCAGAGATGCTTTCACCATCATGAACGATTGGTTGATTATCAGAATCTAACTTAATGGCATGAAGAATATCATGTTTGTCATTCTCTTGAAGATGCTCATCCCACCATCCTTTAAGCTAGCCAATAAAACCGGCAATGATAATATGAGCAGCAAGCTGGTCAGAGGCATTGTGGGTTGTCCTATAGGCGGTGGCAACCATAGACATTTGTTGGAGCTTTTTTAGGATATTGTATTCAGAATCCCCATCTATGTTCCATTCATAGATGTTGTTGCCATTATAGCAGTTCTGAAGGATATTTGGCTGTTCTTCAAGTGCCACATTAGGGTGAGTAGCTCTCGGGTAGTACAACTTTTGTGAAGTCCTCTAGTTTTGCCGATTGTTGAATCTTAAAGGAGCTATTCCTAAGTCAGAAGGGACTTCTCGTCGCTCTTGATGGCTACTTTCTGATTCAGTGTCAGAATCCGTTTCTTTAAGAACTGCAACTGAGTTCTTAGTGGAGTGATGGGGAGGAGTACAAGGTGACTCTGGGATAGTGACAGGAATGGTAGCCTGTATCTCGGCTATTTTGTTCTAGAGCTCCGTAATCTGATGACTAGTGGTGCTCTTCTTCGAAAGTTCCCTTTTATACTTCTGGGGAATTTCGTGGGGTTTAAACAAAGGAATATTGGGAGATTGAGTAGGCTTTGAAAGACCTGGATTTTGTGCCGAAGTAGAGGGCTGAGGAGATTTAGTCGCCAGATACTCTCCAATAACTTGTAAATACTTATTAGTATAGTTATTTTGTTCATAAATATTTTGTATGTCTTTGGCAATAAGAACATCTCCGTCTTTTCTTTTGAAAGGTGTAGCATTTATTGTATTTATGGGATCAACATGCACTTTAATCCCTCTTGCTAGTGGAAATTCAGAAGTGATATTCTCACCTTGAATTGTCTGCCAGAGTCTAGAGACATTTAAGGTTTTGGAAAAAGGATAATCAATTTTTTTGAAATCAGCATAAGCTTCAAACCATTCAAAAAATTCAATTTGTTCTTTTGCAAAATTTAAAAACTCATAATATTGTTCCTGGATCTCCTGTCTAGCAGATCCTTGAAAAGTTTGAAGAAACCAATTTTTTCTGGAAATATTATGAGGAGAGTCAAACTGGGCTCTCGGTTTTTCTTTATCAATTTGAAAATTAGTTTGTAAAACATTTAATTCTGATTGTATTGAACAATAAGTTGGCGAGATGGTACCATCATCTTCTACCTCCTGTTGGGTAGTTTCAGTTGGTGCCGATTGAACAGTATAATGGGCTTGAGGAATCCTGGATTCAAGGTTTAAGTCTTGAAGTTGTGTGATAACTGTGGAGACCGAATGCCGAGAAGGCTGGTAGTCTGCCAAGATCTCAGTCGGAAGACTATCAATCCTTTGACTAAAGGACTTATTGCTGTTGGACCTTTGAAAGGAGATTGAGACTGTGCCACTAGAAAACTGTTGTATCCTAGAGACAGTCGTATTCTCCGGTTTCTTAGCAGGAGCGGCGTCCTTGAGAAGCCAATTTTGGGGTAAACTAACCCTATTCCATGAAATGGGTTTTGGGATAGATAGATGGGACTTTTGCAGGTCAGTTTGGAAGAGAACAGTTTCACCTTTGTGAAGAGTTCTCATGGCTCCTGTGTTGAAAGCAGAATTCATGGCTTTATACTGAATTCTGTAGATAATAGCTACTGGTTGGGTTCCAGCCTTGGTCTAAAAGTTATTGGTCTTGACATTAAGGGTTAAGGAGTCAAGGATATTTCTGTCTCTAAGGGAGACAGTGAAGTTTGGGAAACAATCAAAGTAGATTGGTCCACTGCAAAGACTGGTTTCGACCATTCCTAAAAGGGAGTCATCGAACTCAAGCCATCTTTTGTCTCTAAGGCATAGAAGGATAGACGTGTCTAAACCTTCACGGGATAGAGGTTTGGCAGCAACTTGGACAAGGCCAAGATGCAGATAATTGTACTTGGTTTGTAACTTTTCTATGGATTTGGGGGAGATCAATCGGATATCCTCATGATTTGAATCCAAGGAGATGGTATGCTCTACGGTTTTTATGACATAGTCACTTGTAAGGCTCCATCTACTTTTGGCATAGACATCACTGGTAGGATGCTTGGGGATCTTCCAATTGTCTATGGATTGTTGGAGATCCGAGAGGTGGATCTCTTCTTTAATCTTGGATGAAGAAGGGTTAGGGAAGAGGAGGAGGACGAGTAGAAAGATCGGAAGAGGCTCATTGAAACGGCTTTTTTTTAAAAAAAAGAAACAGAAATAAAAATGTATACGAAAAATGCTAATGAGACAACTTCCGAGCGTCCTGATATCTAGAGACCATCATTGGGTTCCATAAGGGTCATATTCAGAAAATATCTTTAGAAGGATAGATAGATCCGAACTATGATCTGTTACGTAATAACACATAGATAATATATAAAGGATAAGTCTGGTGATTCAAAGTAGATCTAAAATTTTATGACCCAAAGCTTTGTTAAAAACGTCTGTAGAACTGTGTGCGTCTTCCCTCGACCTTTCACCGAATTACCATACAACGTAGATCTAAAAGATCACAGTGTCATAATTTTCCTGATCTACCAGAATACAGAACAGATCTACCCGAAATACATTAAGGAGTGTTATCAAACAACAGATCTGTTCCAGATCTAAGCTATACTTAAGCAGACATTAAAAGAATACTTCACCTTACTTCCCCCTCTGGCTCCGATACCAGAAGGACACGGAAGCAAATGCTAAAAAGTAAAAATTAAACTAACAGAATGGGGAGTAAGGGCGCATAAGAATGCAGAAAGTAATATGAAAGCAGATAAAATTTAGGCGGTTGAACCGGCCATAATATATATATATATCTCCTGGTTACAATCCTAGCCCCACTTTCATAAATCTTCTATATGACAATTCCTCTCAAAGAACAGCTGTCCTTCTCAGCAAACAAACCAAGTTTTTAACTTCTTCTTTGCAGCCAAAAAGGTGTGAACACTATACTAAAGCTTTGTTCCATTCCTGCACTTTTGTTCTGTTATGCATGCCATGTTTGTGAGTATGCTAGGTTCATTCACTTCCAAAAGTATGACTTAATGCATGCTTTTAACATATGATATTAATGTCTTTTATTTCAAAAGTTATCCTTTTTAACCACCTAGTAGACAACTTTTAACTACCAAACATTTTATTTTTATCAGTAATGAAAACACCATGCTTGAGTTTTTTATCAACCTGAGTCCTTGAGGTGTAGTAGCGTCTATGAGCTATGGTAGATGATAAGAATGTTACTTACTGCAGATGAGATGTTGAGAGTTGCCCTAGTCGTGGTCTTGGTCACCTGGTGAGAACACCACCCATGGAGGAGTGAGAAAGACACCACTGTACCTAAGACAAGTTCTAAACTTAGTCTCCGATGGGTTGGAGTTAGTCTCTGACCCTATAAAATAGTCCCCAGGAGATTCCAAGTTAGTCTCGGACAGTGTATATGTTAGTCTCTAATGAGTATTGTTAGTCTCTGACGAGATAACATTAGTTTCTGATGAGTTAATGTTAGTCTCTGATGGGTTAACATTAGTCTCTGATGATGTCATCCTTAGTCTCTGATGGAGGAAAATTTCTCTTAGTCCCTGATGAGAATATTTCTTAGTCTCCAATGAGTAAATGTTTCCCGAAGAGTTTGGCACTAATTTGTCGAGTTTGGCATTGACTTGTCAAGTTTGGCGCTGAATAACTTTTCTCCGAGGAGTTTGGCAATGATCAGGATCATCCCCTGATGGTCGAGGATCATCCCCTAAAAGCTAAAGACTGTCCCCTGTCGGGCAGTCATCCCCTGACGCGCAGTCATCCCCTGTTGGATAAGACTGAAACCCTTGATGATCACTTTTCATGCTTCAATGTTTTTCCACTGATGTGTAGTTTGCCTTGAGAATATAAAATATTATTTTTCTTAAATTATTTTATGATGTTATTAATTATTTATTAAACCTCAAAGGTTCAGAATGCCAACTTAAACGTTTAAAAGTTCACGGACATCACATGTGCATCTTTTATTATTATTTTTTTTATCAAAAATACAGATTTCTCATGTTATATGAATGTTTTACAGAGTGTTTCACTCACAAGTGATTTGAGTTTGATATTTTTTAGCTAAGGACCAAGGCAAGTATATACTCATTCTACTTTCTTTCAATAAATGTGCATGATCATTCTTTCGATAAGCGTAATGTATCCAAGATATTTATGTCAATACTCATGATTAAATTTCTTCAAAGTTAAGTAACGTATGACCTTTTGATCCGATGTACGCGAAAATGTTGTACTAGAATCAAGCATTTTTGGGCGAATGTTAGCTATTCAAATTCGCTAACGTGCCAAAGTAAATCTTATACGGATATAACAGAACTTAATTTCTTCTTACCTCATACTTGTAAATTATATCCATGTGGATAACTAAAGGCTAATGGGTTGCAACTGCCTGGCACCCTAGGCCTAAGGATAATAGGGAACAAAAACTAAGGCATCGGTAAACGAACCCTCGCAAACTAAATTTTCTGCTTTGACTATGTATGTCATTATGATGAAGTCAAACGATCAAGTTGGTCGACTAATATGTCGTTTGATGAAGAAATGAAATCAGATAGTGGTCAAGCCGGCCAAGTGATGCACTATTTGATGAAGAGAAGGCAGATGAACGATTCAAGATTTTTTTCAAGGGTCAAATCCCTCGTTGTTATTTGGGGACCCTAGAAGCTATATATAGATTCTTCTTCAAAGTTATTCAGAGGTGTGGACAATGTTCCCATCCAATCCTCCTAAACACTTAAGCCAAGAAAATTCTCCTATTTTCAAAGCCACCAATACTTTATTATATACTTGCGGGCGTAAATCGCTCATGTTATTATTATGTAATGTTTTACAGGTTATGACGAGAGGGCCGAGTCATCTGCTAAAGGTAAAGAAAGGATGGCATAGTGAACGCTTTCTCATTGCCCTCTTATGGGTGGCATTTCGAGGAAGAGTGAAGCGTGAGATGATTATCGAATTGTTTAGATTATAAAGCCTGTGTGGACCCTCTTGAACTTCCACTGTTAGAATTTTTATTTATGGATGAATGTAATAGAGAATACAATTTACTTCTCTTATTTAATGATATGTTTGCTTCGATGTTTATTTGTTCTTTTGTCAATTTTTGACGACGCCCGGAGTCCGATAAGGAATTTTTAGGGCCGTCACATTAACTACTGACTTCAGTAATCTCTAGTGTCTCATTAGTCTCTGATTGTGCACTTATATTGTCAGTTTCTTATGTTTCATTAGATGCTAATACTCTAGTCTCTAATGAAGTATTAGTCATTGGTACTTCATACATAACCGTTAACTCCCCCTCACTTATTGAGGGAACATAGTCATATAGGGGTGTTTCTTCAGTCTCTGATGGATCTTTCCATGCATCCAATTCATTCTCAAATTTGAGAGTTTCATGTAGTCCTTGGCCAATCATTCCTAGAATCTTTCTATCATCAAATACTACTTGTATGGATTCCACAATGACCTTTGTTCTCAAGTTATACACTCTATATGCTTTACTTGATAGAGAGTAACCTAAGAAAATTGCCTCATCAGACTTATTACCAAATTTCCCTCTTGTCTCGGATGAGTCTCTCAAAACAAAGCACTTACAACCAAACACATGTAGAAACTTGAGAGTTGGTTTTCTCCCAGTCATTAACTCATAAGGTGTTTTATTGTAAGTCTTGTTGATCAAGGACCTGTTCTGTGTGAAGCAAGCAATACTAATTGCTTCCTCCCAGAAATAAGTTGAAAGTTTTGACTCTTCTGGCATTGTCCTTGCTGCTTCAATAACTGTTTTATTTTTCCTCTCAACAACTCCATTTTGTTGAGGGGTTCTTAGAGTTGAGAATTGATGAGTTATTCCTTTTTCAATACAGAATTCATTTACTTGGGAATTTTTGAATTTTGTTTTTCTATCACTCCTTATAACCCTTACAATCTTACCTAACTCAATTTCTACTTTCTTGGATGATCAATAATCAACTGAGAAGCCTCATCCTTTGAATGAAGGTATTCTACCCAAGAATACCTTGTGTGATCATGCACTATGACCAAGGCATATATGTTCCTTGATATTGACATCACATTCACTTGACCAAATAAGTCCATATGTAGTAACTGTAAAGTGTCAGTGATTGATGTTGTTGGTTTGCTCTTAAATGACACATTTATTTGTTTTTTGTTCTGGCATGAATCACATAAACCTTCTCGTGTAAATTCCAATTGAGGAATGCTAGCTACCAAGCCTTTTCTCACGAAATTGTTGATGTTTTTGAAGTTTAAGTAGGAGAGCTTCTTATGTCAAAGTCAACTCTCATTTGCTAAAGCTTTGCTATAAAGGCACGTGACTTGATCAATGGAAGAGATCAGATTTGTAGTATAGAAATTCTCATTCCTTTTATCTGTCAATATTACATTTCCAGATTCCTTGTCACACACCTGACATTGATCTTCATTGAAGGTGACATAGAATTCTCTATCACATAGTTAACTCACACTTAACAGATTTTGCTTTAAGCCATCAACTAGTGATACTTTTGTGAAGATGACATCTCTATGCTCAAAATTTCCATAGCCCTTTGTATGGCCTTTGTTGTCATCTCCAAAAGTCACCTTAGGGCCACTTTTTTCTTCATACTGTATAAACAGGAACTTGTCTCTTGTCATATGCCTTGAACATCCATTGTCCAAGTACCATGATTTCTTCTTTTTCCCCTACACAGTAAGACTAACTAGTTAGAATTTTTTGGGACCCAAATTTTCTTATGTCCTTTCTCACTAGTTTTACAATCAAAACTTAACTCAGATAGAGTTAATTGTCTTTTAGAATTTTTAACTTTTACAGGACAATCAGTAGTCTTGCTTCTTGAAGGAGAGAGACTACCAAGTTTAGAATTTCCACAATTGTTGCAAAGATAGTTAGACCTACTTAAAGGTGATTTTTCTTTAATTATCTTTGTTGGTTCAGTCTCTACTAAGGAACTCTATTTTTACTCCTACAATGTATAACAATGTGGTTTGGGTTACCACATATGTGATATGTTTTTTTAGGAGCATCAGGCATTCTATCATAATTGGTATATTTATTAATACCTATCTTTCCATTCATATTCCTTCTTCCACTGCTAGACTCCACTAGTTTTTCATCCTTAGACTTAGTCAGATTTTCCAGTTTCCTGTTTAATTGTGTCTTGGTCATGAAACCTATATTCAATCTTTTGCTTCCATTCTTTTCATCAGTATTCACTGATTTTTTATAATTCTTTATCACAACAGTGACATGTTGCTTTGAGTGTTGATAAATTTAGGTTCATTAACTGGTGAGACAAAATTAATCCTCTTAATAGGAATTGACTTTTGAGTCATGAAGTTAGCAGCTTCTTTAATTTCTTCTATATCTGGTATCTTTCCTAGCTACTCATCATAACCTAGACCAGATTTTTGACCTACCATTTGACTTCCTACGAAGTCTGACAGCTTTTTAGAGGATTGGTTCGACTGTTTTATCTTAACCTGTTCATGTTCAAGTTGTTTGACTAAGTAATATTCCCTCTTTTTCAAAGCATCAAACATGTGATGAGCTTTATCCAGCTCTGACTTGATAGTATCAAATTGTATTTGTCTCTCTTCAAAAAATTTATTTCTATTCAAGAGTTAGTCATGTGATTCTTTAACTCCGGTATGTTCAATGGTCAGTGATCTAAAACTAACATGCAAATCAAACATATCTTTTTGTGCTTTCTATACTAGATGTATCAATTAGATTAAGCACACTAAAGTTCTGAGTTGTATTACATACCTTTGTAAAATCACTTGGCTCATCAGTTCGAGCCATGAAAGCAAAGTTGGCAATTTCTTCCTCAGAATCACTGTTAATCTAATCTTTGCTTTCAGTAATCAAGGCCTTGCTCTTAGATTTGTACTTTCTGTCTGCAAGATCATTCCCTGATTTCCTGTTCTTTTCATCCTTAGACCATTCTGTAGATCTAAACTTCTTGCAGTCATTGGCAAAGTGCCCTAACCCATCACAGTTGTAACTTCTTTTTTTTTTTTTTTATCAAAGGTCACAGTTTGACCTTCTCATTTTGGGTTAAGTTTTCTTGATGATCTTCTCCCTTTCCTGCTAGCTCTAAATTTCTTAAACTGTTTCACCATGAAAGCCATGAATTCCTCCATGTCATCATTAGTGTTGGATTCAGATTCTTCATCAACCGAGCTTGCAGTGTAGGTTTCATCGTCAAGCTCCTCATGAGACATCTGTGTCTCAACCATTAATGCAACTCCTTTCTCCCTACCATGCATCTTTTGTCTATACTCTACTTCAAGTTCATAAGTCTTTAAATTTCCATAGAGCATGTCCAATGTGAGAGTATCTAAATCATGAGCTTCCCTTACTGTAGTAGTTTTTGGATCCCAGCTTAGTGGGAGAGTCCTCATGAATTTGGTATTAACATCTTCATTGTCATACGACTTTCTAAGTATTTTCAAGTCATTCAGTAAAGCATTGAATCTATCATTCACTGATGTTATTGATTCATCAGACTTTGCTTGGAAGAATTTATATTGTTGTGTTAACAATGACCTTTTATTTTTTCTTACTTGGTCTGTCCACTCACACAGGACTTTGATGGTGTCCCAAATTTGTTTTGATGTTGTGTAATTGATGATGCTTGTGAACATATCTTATCCAATCCATTGTAGAGTATGTTCATCACTTTAGCATCTTTCAACACTTGTAACTTATCTTCATTAGTATAGTCATTCTCAGGAGCAAGTTCAAAGTGTTCAACAATTATTGTTCCTTCCATAGTTTTTGAAGGAACAAATTTCCTTGGTTGATAAAGACCCTTCTCAATTCTATCAATGTAGTTAGGATCTGTTGTTCTCAAGTGCGTGTACATCTTTTGTTTCCATATAAGATATTTTTCTCTTTTTAAAACTAGAATTCTGGTTCCACCGTCATGACTTCTTGCATATGTCATTATGTTGGAGCTGTTTCCTTCATCATTGGCCATCTCTAGATCTTGTTAATTGAATTATATCAATCAAAAGCTCTGATACCACTTGTTGTGTGAGAAGCCAAAAATTGTAAATGTATTTTATGATAAGAAATAATTCATTTTGTGTTAAATTTCATTTTTGTGTTATTTTTATATTCATGGAGGTTAATCTCTTTAGATATGAATGATGAATTCATATCTTCAATGAAAATTTTATATTGATGTGATATCCATGATTATGAGGTTAAGCTCCTTAAAAGGTATTAAAAAGGTGATTAGCAAATCTCATATAAGATTATATTGATCAGATTGGAAGAGGATGAGAGGATTACGTAGTTTTATAACTACGTGTTTGATTAGGAGCTGTTTAGGTGGCAAAGTCTTTGTGCATGTAGGACAACAGCTGTTTGTTGTCAAGAGGTTATAATGAACAGCCGTTTTACCGCCCAAATTAACCAATCATCTTATCTCAAAGCTTAGTCTTAACCTACTGCTCTTGAACTCTATAAATACCTCATCCGAAATGAAATTCTAATTTCTTTACCAAAATTTCTCTCTTAGAATTTCTTTTTAAACCTACCGTATCCATAAATTTCTAGTTCTTTCTCTCGAGCAATTGTTTTCTTGAAACAAACAAGTTGTAAATCTTTTTCTTCAAGACCAAGAGGTAAGAATCTTACGCTCTCTTCTGTTCTTCTTTCCTTGCATAGCATCCGAGAGTATTAGCTGTGTGTGCTAAGTCTTTAAGAAAGAAAAAGAAAGTTTTGAAAGATTATACTCGTTATGTTATAAAAAAGAAGTTTTACACACAGCATAAAGGACGATGATTATGCATCTTAGGATTGAGTTTGTTCATTTCTGCGCATCATTCTTGTTATGTTAGGTTTTCCATCGTAGCGGATATAAGTTCAATATTAGTCTCTGATGAGATAATATTAGTCTCTGATGAGATGTTGTTAGTCTCTGATGAGATAATATTAGTCTCTGATGAGATGTTGTTAGTCTCTGATGAGTTAAGATGACGTCATCAGTCTCTGATGAGTTATTTAGTCTCGGATGACGTCAGTCTTAGTCTCCGATGAGTTAAGATGACGTCATGAGTCTCTGATGAGTTATTTAGTCTCGGATGACATCAGCCTTAGTCTCCGATGAGTTAAGATGACGTCATTAGTCTCTGATGAAGTATTTAGTCTCGGATGACGTCAGCCTTAGTCGTCGATGAGTTAAGATGACGTCATCAGTCTCTGATGAGTTAATTAGTCCCTGATGACGTCAAACTTAAAACTTTCAAGGTTTAAGGACATCACATGTGCATTTTCCTCCTTATCTTTATTAAGGTATTAATTTCTCATATTAAATTGTACAGAATAACCCATTCACGAGTAAACTCAAGTTGAGTTTATTTTGCTAAGGACTGAGGCAAGTATATCTATATTCAATCTGATGTTTATTCAAGTTAACACATGATCATTTGATTCAATATGCGAGCAAGGCTGCAATTCATATATTTCAATTGCTTTATTAATTGAGAATGATATGCTTTAAATTCCGCTAGCATGATATGATTGAAAGTACATGGATATAACTAAACTTTGATGTATCAATTGTTCTTAAATGATTATATCCGTGTAAGTACATGAAATGAGGTGTCCCGTAAAAGGGGCTAAGCCACATGGTTGGCTAGAGGAAAGGGAAGGTACTGATTTGTTCTTTTACCTGACCTAGAGGAATGATATGTGACTACGTATGTTCACACAATAAGGGATCATACGGGCACAGTTAGGCCAGCTATATACCGTATGATTAGCAGATCCAACGGGTTTAGCCCCCGATGGATATTTTTACTTTAAGGAAGTTATACATTGTTTTAAGAAGGATTACACAATTGTTTATCATCAGTAATCCTCAAGATTCTTCAGGGATTTCCGAGACATTAGCATTGCTCCACTGAGCCTTATAAACAGAATTGATCTCCCATTAATATTCCAGTTTTATTCCTCGATCTATTTATATACTTGCTGAGCGTAAACCGTTCATTCTTGTTGAACTTAATATTTTGCAGGATGTGGTACAAAGGTTGAACCCTCTGATAAGGAAAAAACAAGGATGTATGGCTGCTAGGTCATGTTGACCCCTTTGGGTGGCCACTAAGGAAAGGAAGGAAAAGAGGAAGGAAAATGATAAAAGCTAAATTGTATATAGACTGAAAGCTGAGGATAGTTTAGCTTCTGCTGATGGTGTAATATTTTGGATTGTAATAACTCATTGTTATCTCTCCTTAAATATTATTAAATTCCATGAATGAATGAGATGTAGTTTTATTTCCCTTTGACGGAATCCTAATTTGGTAAGGGTTTTGGGGCCGTCACATGTTGTCCCAATGAGACAACCAAGAACTTGTAGAAGGGGGGTTGAATACAAGTTCTTGAAATCTTTTTCAAATTCTTGTTTTTTAAAGTAATATAACTCGCGGAATATAAAGAACAAGAACAAGATAAATTTATAAACAATTTTTTTTATTGATTAAGAATTGATTACAAATTCTAACAATCACAAATCGATTGTCGGATTCAATTTTTGTACTGTATATATACCAATCTATGAAAACATATAGTTTCTAATACAACTCTGTAAATTTAATTACAACTTCCAAATCTGAATCATAATTCAACTTCTAACCCTATTCAATTATGATGATGATATGTACAATTGGAATAAGTTTTTTTTTATCCAATTCCATTATGAAAATAATTATAACTCTAGTTAGTTTCCTAACCAGCTTTGTCTTCAACATATCTTCAATGTCCATGTCAAAGTCAACTTTTAATTCAAATAGAACTATGTACTGCATCATAGAGTAATCATCACTTTAGTCTCTGACTGCTTCAACTTTAGTCTCTGATAAACTATGTTTAGTCTCTGGCAGTTTAAGCTTAGTTTCTGGTAACTTAAGCTTAGTTTTTGATAACTTAAGCTTAGTCTTCGATGCTTTAAGCTTAGTCTCAGATGCTTTAAATCTTAGTCTCCGATGCTTTAAAACTTAGTCTCCTATAAGACAACATAAACTCTAACTTGTTGAAATCTCTAATGCAATTATGGTAGTCTCTTATATAAACTTACTCCCATACACAACAAAAATAAATTACATGAATCAGAGAGTAAACTATTAGCTACAAAAATTCAAATGCTAACAACCAGCACTAACTGTAATTTGTATATTTAAGTATTCTAAGTACAATCATCATCAAATGTTATAAAACCTAACAGCCATATTATCCTCTACTACAGAATATCCTCTAACGAATACTTTATCCACCAAGGAACAAAATCATCCTTTAACTGGCTGCTTTAGTATTTATCCTCTAATTATCCACTAATGTATATTTTAAACTATCGAAGGATAAACCCACTGATGAACAATTTGCACTATAGGAGGATAATACTTGGACAAAACCAGCTACAGTTTATATGTTGATGTTTATATACCACATCAGTAGTTTCTATCACAATTTCAAATCTAACAATTCTAAGTATTATACATCATCATCAAATGCTATAATTCCTAACAAGTACTTTTTTAGTTCATCAATGAATTTTTGACATTCCTTCGTCTATTGAAAATTTTTCACCCTTTATAAAGCATTGAAAAAGGGTAAACACTCATTGCCAGATGTAGACATGAACCGTCCAAGTGAGACCACTTTTTTTGTGAGTTCTTAAACCTCTTTTATATTATGTGAGGGTCTCATCTCCATTATAGCTCAAATTTTGTCAAGGTTGGCATTTATACCCTTTTGGGAGACCATTAGACATAAGAATTTTCTAAAGGCTACACCAAAGACACACTTAGTTGGGTTTATCTTCATCTGGTATTTGTTGAATACATCAAAAGACTTCTGAAGATCCTTTACATGTGTTTCCTTCTTCAAGCTTTTTACCAGCATATCATAAACATATACCTCTATTGACTTGCCTATCAAAGGTTTAAAATTTTTATTAAATAACCTCTAATAGGTAGTTGTGGTATTCTTAAGCTCGAAAGGCATAACTACATAACAATACAAGCCTTGATCCATCATGAATGAAACATTTGGGATATCATCCTCGTGCTTTTGAATCTAGTTGTAACCACTAAAGGTATCTATGAAACTTAATAGATTGTGCCTGATTGTGACATCAATGAGGATATCAATCCTAGTAAGGGGAAAACAATCCTTCAGACATGGATTATTCAGATGAGTGAAATCGATACATATCCTTCACTTTCCATTGGTGTGGCGGACCCAAAAATCCCATGCCAGACTTTGGGCACCATCAATAATTGACAACAGAAAAATAACATTATCTAAGCATACATAACATTGATAAGAGAACATTTAGTCTCTTTTACATTACTCAAAATAAATTTCTAACAACGAAAGTGTATGAGGGGCCCACAAAGGCCTTATAATGTAAACATCTCTATAATAACCTCACGCTTCACTCTTCCTATAAATGACATCCATAAGAGAGCTATCTGGAAGCATTCATAATTACATCTTTACCTTACCCTAATCAGTGGCTCGGTCTCCTTGTCATAACCTATAAAACGTTTAATAATAGCAACGTGAGCGATTTATGCTTGCAAGTATATAATCAAGCATTGGGTGACCCTTGAAAAGAGATCATTTATAGGGCTTAAGTGTTTGGTGGAACAATGCCAACGCCTCTTGATTAATTAGAAAAATATAGCTTCAAGGGTCCCGAGTGATAGCGAGGGATTTGACCCTTTTCTTGAAAGAATATTGAATAATTCACATGCGCCTTGTAGCCATGTCCGTTTGGCGCACGTGACCTTAGAATCTCCATATCAAACAGTATATCAGCTGGCGAGCCTCACCACCGTCTGACTTCATCATAATGACATTGCCAAAAGTCACCTTTAACCGGGTGGATGATAAAGGTGATTGTTGGATGTATCATGAGTTATGTGAGAATTGGGAATGATGTAGATGGAATTTAACCCTCCTATAAATTAGTGGTGATATCTATAGGACTCTTGATTGAGTGAGACTATGAAATGCAGGGTCATGATCAAATAGAGATTTGTTTCATATAGTTTACTCATTGATTAAGAAAACTGAGTTTAAATTATGAAGAGGATGACACATCCATGCCTTGAATTTAATCTTAGATATCATGGTTAAAAGGATTAAGTTACATTGAAACATTGGTCACGAAAGGTAACGTCGAATCTATGACTTTATTATTACTTGGGTAACAGTGATGTATTACTAGATGTCACTCACTGTTTATAATTTTATAATATGATTTAAAATTATTGCCAATGTAATAATAACCTACAGGGTCATACACAAAGAACATTCGTCAAGGAGATAGAATTTAAATGTCAATGATTTTAATATATCAATAAGATTGATTTAATTAAATCATGTTCTTAAATTATATATATATTAATCACTTGTGAGCATTCTGCTCTGTGCGTGGTGCAGTGGTAGCTGGTGCAGCAGGAATTGGACCATCCAGGACATAGAGCTTGCACTCCTGCTTGAGGACAACACTCAAATCCCTATGCTAGTCTAGAAATTAATCCCATTCAGTTTTTCCTTCTCAAGGACTGATCGCAGTGAAAGGCTACTATTGTTGTTGTTTGCCATTAATATCTACAATTTATAAATGCAAAATTAATAAGTAAATTTGTAGAAATTTTAATGTTTTTTTTTATAATGGCACATTCAAAATATAACTCCCACTATTTTATTCAAATTAATAGCCCTCACCATTAATTCGGAATTATTTCTTTTAAATACTTCTAGTGAGCCAAGATCCATATTTCATTATGCCCTAAGTTAGCTTTGGCTAATCACTCAAAACATAATTATTTAGGTAGACAACACTTTGTCAATTATATCATATATAACTCTTGGATAGTTTGTTAAACAACATTTGTTCAAGCTCAACTAATGAACTTATACAAACTCTATGCCTCTAAACCCACAATCCTATTGTGATAGCCTAGTTAAGTCAAGCCCAATTTTAACAGTTTGGATATCACAATTACCCTATCGTACCTTACCGAGATAAATGGGGTACTTTGCTTTGGCAAACCTACACCCATCGATCAAGGCCTTGATGAGTGTTAAACATTGGAAGACATCTATTTTAGACTTAATGATTTTATGAGGGATTTTATTAATTAATTTAGATCTCACCAATTATAACTTTTAAGCATGCATATTTATTCATTATATCATATATAAGCATAAATAAAGTGCAGAATTAAATGTGACACAGTTATGGTCCTATCTTATGCCAATCTTTTCAAGCTAATGAAAAGATTGAAGCTCAATCTAATGTGGTAAATGATCTTCACACTTGGCAGCTGTGGCAGCCCCGGGAATCCCCCAAAGCTGGGTGTCAGGCATTGACAGCAATTAGGGTGACAGACCCCCAAGGTCCCCAAGCTGGATCCCCGGGCTCCACCAGGAAACACAAAACAACAACACAATAGCGACAGATACATCATAGCCAAGCATTAACATAAGTAGAACGAGAAATATATTCTCAGATACATCACGTTCAAAACTTAGAAGTTTACAACCTCTTACGCAACCTCAAAATTCAAATAGACAGTCTACATAGGAAACAAAACTTTAGATGGCCCATCTGACCTTACAATCTAAACATTTCGATGATGACCTCTTGTCTCACATTTCAAAGGGTTAACCCTCTTTTAAATAAATCTTGATTCGCCCTCTCTTTACCAGATAATGCATCATCTGACCAGCATAATCACTATCTAGCTTCCTTTAACAATCAAATTTCATCCCAGCTCGTCAGCCTGGTCGTTTGATTACATCATTTGACATACGTAGTCATTTGCAGAAACATTGGTCTGCGAGGGTCTGATTACCGATGCCTCGGCCTCTCATTCCCTATCATCATTGGCCAAAATGCCAGGCGAAAATGAATATATCTTGAAAACATTTTCTTACTATAAAACTTGGCGTGCTCAGCCAATTAGTAGTGGTGACTACCAAAAACTTTGGTGTGCTCAACCAATTAAGAGCGGCGACAACCAATAACTTTTGTATATATATCTATATGGGACATGCTCGGGTGCGCATACAAGTTCACAACCTGCAACACCCTTACATTATCTTTTGGTGAGCTAGCGAATTTTAAACAGCTAGCAACCACCCAATAATACATAGCTTAAACATCAACATCTTTTCACGTACATCGGATCAATGATCGTACATTATTTAATCATAAAAAGAAATCATCATCTTGCATAGGCATTAACATCATTAATTTACGTAAATCGAAATAATGATTATACGTAAACAGTAAGAAAGGAAGTAGAATAAGTATATACTTGCCTTGGTCTTTAGCTAGTTTCTAATCTCAAAATACCAGTGCGTGGGAGGTTCTAAAAAATATGATTGTTGGTATAACGTGAGAAATCCATCTTTTGAGAGATAATATAAAATTGTGCAAAAATAGGGAATGATTATCAGGGATTTAATTAACCATTAGGGGATTAATCATCCGTCAAGGGATGGTCTTTGATCATCAGGGGATGATTTCTCAGCCATTAGGGAATAGCTTTCAACCATCAGGGGATAATTCACCCGTCAGGGAATAGTCATCAAGGGATAACTTACTCATCAGGGGATAACTCACCCGTCAGGGAATAGTCATCAGGGGATGACTTACCCATCAAGGAATAATCTTCTTCATCACCAAACTCGTCAGGTGACAACATGTTCAGCGCCGAACTCCCCAAGTCATCGCTGAACTCATCAATGGATGATTTGTCTAGTGCCAAACTCCTCGGTGGATAAATGTTCAGCGCCAAACTCACTTTGTTCAGCGTCATACCTGTCGGAGACTAACTTTATCTCATCAGAGACTAATGTTATCTCGTCAGAGACTAACATTAACTCTTCAGGGACTAATGTTATCTCGTCAGAGACTAGCATTAACTCATCAGAGACTAACATTAACTCATCAGAGACTAATGTTATCTCGTCAAAGACTAACATTAGAACTTGTCCCTTAACGAAACTTGGTAATCTTCATACTTGCATTCCTTTAAGAAATTTACAAACACCACTAACACATACATTTCTTGCCCCATCTAAGACATCAAAATCATAATATTAACTATACACGTAAATAAGAAATTAATTTCCTAATACAAATATGAGTGGAAAAATTAATTGTAGACAAACTAATTTTCAGGTCATCATAGCAGCTCCCTTGAAACTCCTTTTGCATCTTTTCCTCATCTCCATCTTCTGCTGGTCATCTTGATAGATTATATAATAATGAAAGCTATACTCACTAAAACTATTCTATATTGTACATTACATTATAGAAAGAAACCTTGAGTTACATTCGAGGGGAGTAAGATGAGAAGAGAATATTACATTTAGAAATAAGAGAGAAGGCATGGCATGGAAGCCGTATTTCAAAACCAAAACCACTAACCTATGGGTCGTATGGCCATAATTGTGTACCATGCATATCACAATAAGCACCTAATAACATGATTTAAAAATTTTAAAATATATATATTAATAATTAATTTTAAACCATTAAACCATATTGGGGACACGATAATCGTGCACGATGATGGGGGGTCAAGGGGGCATCCCCCTTGCCTGGGTCCTAGGGCTCGGGAGGCCCCTAGTGGGGTCCAAGTGGCATCACCCTTGGCGGAGGTATCGCCAGATGGAATTTAAAACAAAATGAAACCCTAACACGAAGATCCATACAAAACAATTTAATACAGATGGTTTAAGATTTTATCGATTAAGCCTGTAGAATCCGATGCTTTGATGAGGGTGTTGAACGTCTCCAAATCTTTAACTCAATTCAACTGGATGACACCTCTACGGTATCCACACGAACACCCCACAAATCGTATCACGATCCGAGGTAAGGAGGATTGCAGTACTAGTTGCTGAATCTGTTTTTCTCTCTCTCTCTCTTAACTCTAGTCTCTCTCTGATGAGCGGCTAGAGTTTTTAGAAAACGTATATATCTGAGTGAATAGCTGATATTGTGAGAAACCGAAAAATTTTAAATGTATTTTACGGTAAGAAATAATTTTATTTTGTGTTATTATATTATTTTTTTTTGCATGGAGTTAGCCTTTTTAAATGTGAATGATAAATTTATATCTACAATAAAAATTTTATGATGATGTGATATCCATGATGATGAGGCTAAGTTCCTTAAAAAGGTATCAAAAAGGGGATTAGCAAATCCCATATAAGATTATATTGAACAACATGGAGGAAGAGGAGAGGGTTACGTAACATTTGTGATTGCGTGTTTGATTAGAAACTGTTTAGGTGGCTAAGTTCTCATGCATGTAGGACAGCAGCTGGTTGCTACCAAGAAGTCATGATGAATAGCCGTTTTACCGTCCAAATTAACCAATCGTTTTATTCCAATGCGTAACCTTAGTTTACTGCTCTTGAACTCTATAAATACCTCATTCGAGATGAAATTTTAACTCTTTTACCAAAATTTCTCTTTTAAAGAGTTTTGTTTAAATATATCATCTCCATAAATTTCCAAGCTCTTTTTTCGAAAATTATTTTCAGACCAGCTTTGATCTCACCCTTAAGAACAAAGAGGTAAGAACATGGAACCCTACTCAGTTTCTTTCGTGCATAGCATCAAAGATTTATGCTAAGTTCTTATTCTTTTGCATCTTCATAAGACATCACAGGTTGAGTTCGAGCATGATAGATCCTCCATTGTAGCAGAAGCAAGTTCTAATGTTAATCTCTGATGAGATGTTATTAATCTCTGATGAGATATTGTGAATCTCTAATGAGATATTGTTAATCTCTGATGAGATGCTGTTAGTCTCTGATGAGATATTCGTAGTCTCTGATGAGATATTCTGTTAATCTCTGATGATGACGTCAGCTTTAGTGTCCGACAGGCTAAAGTTTAGTCCCTGATGACGTCATCAGTCTCTGATGAGAAGTTAGTCTCCGATGACGTCACCCTTAGTATCCGATAGAATTAAGATGACGTCATCAGTCTCTGATGAGAAGTTAGTCTCCGATGATGTCACCCTTAGTCTCCGATAGAATTAAGATGACGTCATCAGTCTCTGATGAGAAGTTAGTCTCCGATGACGTCACCCTTAGTCTCCGATAGAATTAAGATGACGTCATCAGTCCCTGATGAGTTGATAGTCCCTGGTGACGTCATTCCTTAGTCTCGGATGGGCTAAGTTTAGTCCTTGATGACGTCATCCATAGTCTCTGATGAAGGAGATTTCTTAGTCTCCGATAAAGGAAATTCCTAGTCTTTGATGGGCAAAATATGTTAGTCTCTGATGGCTAAAGATATCAGTCCCTGACGAGTTTGTTAATGAGAAAATTATTCCCCAATGCATAGTCTGTTAACAAGACTATAAAATATTATTTTCTTAAAATTATTTTATGTTGTTATTCTTTAAAACAGTAAAAGTTTAAGGACATCACATACATGTTTTCTTTCATAAATTCTTATTAAAGTATTAAAATATTACTTGCATAATTTACAGAATCTTTCACTCACCAGTAAGTTGAATTTGAAACTTTGTTGCAAAGGACCGAGGCAAGTATATTATCACTCTTATGCTTATTTCAGTTAAGCGCATGATCAATTGATCCGACATGCACACAAAGTTATGATATTTAATTTCCTTGTGAATCATAATGCTATGCTTTAATTTCTGCTAGCATGATATGAATGAAAGTGCATGGATATAAAGAAGCTTTGTTATATCAGCTATTTTTTTTATATTATATCTGTGCAATCAATGAGAATCCTATGTCACTTAAATGGGTTATGCCACATGGATGGCTAGAGGAAAGGAAAGGTGCTGATTTGTTCTTCACCTGACCTAAAGGAATTTTATGTGACTACGTACGTTCACAAGGAGGGATCATGCGGGCACAGTTAGGTCAGCTGTATACCGTATGATTAGCAGATCCAGCGGTTTTAGCCCCGATGGATATTTTCACTTCAAAGAAGTTATGCTTTGTTTTAAGAAGGATCACAATTGTTTATCATCAGTAGTCCTAAAGATTCCTTAAAGATTTCAGAGGCATTAGCATTGATTCACTAAGCCTTTTAGTAGAATTGAACTTTTTTGAAACATTCCAGATTTTCTTTCCCAAATTATATATATACTTGCTGGGCGTAAATCGCTCATTCTTGTTGAATTTTAATGCCTTGCAGGACAGAATATAAAGGTTGAGCCCTCTGACAAGGGAAAGACAAAAATGATCGGTTACTGAGGTTGGCTAGCCTTTGTAATACCAATAAGGAGGGAAGAAAAGAAGATGACCTATAAAGTGATGTTTTGAATTATAGTATACATATAGAATAGCTTCCGCTGTATATGTAATATTTTAGGTTGTAATAACTCTTTCAGTAATTATTCTATGAATGGATGAGTGGTTATCTTTTCCTTCTCTTGACGAGGCCCTGATCCAGTGAGGGATTCTGGGGTCGTCACAGATATATCCTATATATAGCTGTGTATAGAGTAATTCCAAATCCTAATCTGATTAGGAGAATAAAATCCGAATTTTATATTTATTATATATTTTAATCAAGTCTTACTTAATTAATATATAAGTCAAATAAATATATATTCGAATTTTCTTCCCAGGGACTCTAATATATATACAGATTAAATACATATAATTTAAAGCCATGATTTAAATAAAATCAATTTCATTGATATATTAAAATCACTGACATTTAAATTATATCTCCTTAATGAATGTTCTTAGTGTGCGACCTTATAGGTTATTATTACGTTGGCAATAATATTAAATCATACTATAAAATTATAAACAGTGAGTGGCATCTAGTAATACATCACTGTTACCCAAGTAATAATAAAGTCATTAATTCGACGCAACCTTTTCGTGACTAATGTTTCAATGTAATTTAATCCTTTTAACCTTGATATCTAAGATTAAATTCAAGGCATGGATATGTCATTCTTTTCACAATTTAATCTCAATTTTCTTGATCAATGAGTAGACTATATTGAACAAATCTCTATTTGAGCATGGCCATGCATTTCATAGTCTCACTCAATCAATAGGCTTATAGATATCACCCCTAATTTATAGGAGGGTTAAATTCCATCTACATCATTCCCATTTATCACATAACTCATGATACATCCAACAATCACCTTTATCGTCCACTCGGTTAAAGGTGACTTTTGGCAATGTCAAAACACATAATTCCTTATGTAGAAATATCATGACTTCAGGTCAAAGGACCATTACATCATTGTCTCTATGAGAATTACTTATGACACATAACATAATACTCCATGTAAAATTCTCATGGTGGGTCTGTCCAGTACACTGTTCTCTAACATGATACCTATGCATCAACTTAATATATCTCGTATATATTTATGACCAATGAGATGTGGCCATCAGTCAATCCACATACTAGTCTCAATGTATTATTGTTGTCCCACTAACAATAATACTCGACTAGGGATATTTAAGAATAATGATATATACAACATACTTATATGATCTCATATTCAAGTCACATACTTGAATCCATATAATTAATATCATTCTTCTAAGGACATTTATTATGTTAACATTTATATAATGCAGTAAATAAAACATAATGAAAGAAATTATCATTTAACCAAAACATAACATAAATATAGTATCACAATCATTACATAATTGGCCACTAAGGCATACACTCCAACAATTGGTTACCCCAGATATACGAAAAGCTTTTTCTACTCCCTTAATCCAAGTTTGAGCGATAGTAGGACCTTCGTCGCCATTGAGGGTAGGTGTGTAGCCATTCGTGAAGTCCATGAATGTCACCCTACTAGGTCGTACTTGTGGTTAAGGTGGTGGGTTATTATTTTGTTGGGCAGCTTCCCTGATCATGTTCATCAACAGGGTGATTGGATTATCCTCATTTTCATTGCAATTATTGTTTTCCCAATTGTCATATGGGTTGGTGCTTCCTTGGTTATTTGCGTTACAGTTGGCATTTCTAGTTTGTTTGAGTTGGGGTCTTCTTACTGGGGCCATTCTCTAATAAAACCATTTTCTAGATTCATACAATGATAGATAAACATGCAAAACTTGTAATTGATTTAAAATATAATCATCAAAATACATTTAATAACAAGAGGTTACATCCATAAAGGTTCATAAAAGAAAAACTTCTTATACTAGCAGAGCCTAAAAGATAACTTTGGGAGCCATACCAAAATATTCTTATGGTTGCCATAATTATTATATTAAGAAAAACAAATCAACTCTACGGCCTAAGTATCAAAAATATATGGCCTATCAACATTTTCTAGCACTACAGTACGTGGCTAATATAAGGGCTCTGAATTGAGTTCCTTCATCATCTTGCACGCATAACGACATACCTCCTCGACCTTCTCTACAAGGTCATACATCAGATGGTCTGGATCCGCCATAGTGGGATGCGTGAGCCTGAAATAATCACTAACCGAGATCAGAACCTCGTATAGTGTCTTAGTAAGGGTCAGAGACACGTCCTGGAATGAAACCCTCCAAAGGTCCAAGAGTCTATTAGTCCTTTGGTGTGAAACCGAGCAATGAATTGTGGAGGTATTGCGTGTTGCTATCTCTACTTGCATAATGCAGACTTTACATTGGAGGTAGAAGCAATATCCATTTAGGAAATAGGCATAGGGACCTCTGGTGGCAGTGCGACCGGTGGGATATTTGGCATGGCAGCTGGCAGGTCCGCTGGTGGTGGAATAATAGGTAGCGAAGCCGGTGCAATAGGTATTGTGTGCATAGAGACAGAATAAAACTTTGTTAGAGATGGAGCCTGGGGTAGAGATCCCGATTGGTAACGAGGAAGAGAAGGGCTCCTCAAGAGAACTGAAGAGTTTGACCCTTCAGATGGGTCGGTAGAGTCCTATCTGAGTTAACAATCAGGGGTGCCTTGCCCCTAATATCACGTCTTGAAGTCATCTACATGGTAAACATAAATTATATCAATATTGTCATAAGGTTCATCATAAGTATGGAGTTTGACATGGATACTAGTGTAATGCATGTCATGGTATGCAATGTGGTTCATATAAGTCTCTTCACCTAAAAAGTTTCTTTCTCCTAAAATCGTATAGCCTCAAGAAGCGGGGAGACACTACCTGACACTCATCGTCCCTTTAACTTTTCTCACATTCTATTTTTCTATTCTCATCCTTAAAGTCCCTTCATTCTTCCTTAAGACTCTAGACGTCACATTCTACACTCTGGTAGAGACAATGTCTTATAACCGGTGCTTGGGCTCTGATACCAACTATGGCGGCCCCTAAAATCTTATACCAGACTTTGGGCACCATCAACAATTGAATATATAAAAATAATTTAATCCAAGCATACATAACATTGATAAGAGAAAATTTAGTCTCTATTATATTATTCAAAATAAATTTCTAACAATGGAAGTCTATGAGGGGCCAATACAGGCCTTACAATCTAAAGATCGCTATAATAACTCACACATCACTCTTCCTCTAAAAGTTGTCAATAAAAGAGCAATCTGCAAGCATTCATCATTACAACTTTGCCTTGCCCTTATTAGATGGCTCGACCTTCTCGCTATAACCTATAAAACATTTAATAATAACTATGTGATAGATTTATCCTCTCAAGTATAAATCAAGAATTGGGTGAGCCTTGAAAAAAGATCATTTATAGGGCTTAAGTGTTTGTTGGAACAATGCCAACAACTCTTGATTAATTGGAAAAATATAGCTTTTAGGCCCCGAGTGATACCGAGGGATTTGTTGTGGTGGACCCAAAAATGCACAGGTGCTGTCAGAAATTGTGTGACAGCTCCCAAAGATCCCATGCTGGACTGCAGGATCCACCAGGAATTGACAACAAAAAGCATCTTTAACCAAGCATAAACATCAATGATTAAGAGAATTATAATCACTATTACAAAACCTTACTCAAACGTTCATAACAAAACTAAAGGCATATAACCTTTTATTACAAAACTTTAAACATTTGGCAACAAAAGTTTATAAATGGCCCATCTGGCCTTACAATCTAAACATTTCTATAATGACCTCTCGATTCACTTATCCTTTAAAAGTCATCCATAGGAAAGTAATCAAGAAACTCTCACTATGTCATTTTCTCTTTTCCTTAACTACGCGACTCGGCCTTCTTGACATGACCTGTAAAACATTTCATAATAATCCACATGAGCGATTTACGCTTAGCAAGTATATAATCATAAGCTGGGTAAGTTCAAGCGAAAAGAGCAGATATTTCAAAGGTTTAAGTGTTTAATGAGGTTGGGCGAAACAAGACCAACACCTCCTAGTGAATCAATAAACATGTAACTTTTAGGGTACTTGAGTGATAACAAGGGATTGACCCTTTTCTTTGAAATAAAATCTTCAATTATTCATTTACGCCTTCTCTTCATCAGATAATGCATCATCTGACCAGCATGATCACTACCTGACTTCCTCCTCATCAAATGTCATCCCAGCTGGTCAGCCTGGTCGTTTGACGTCATCATGACATACGTAGTCATCTTTGAGGGTCTGAATACCGATGCCTCAGCTTTTCATTCTTTATCATGTGCCGGGGTACCAGGCATCTGTACCTCCTAGCCTTTAGTCGCACATGTGGATATACTTGTAATTTATAAAATTTTCTTGATATAAAACTTTCATATACATAAAGGACTTCCTTTGGCGTGCTCAGCGAATTAACAGCCAGCGACAACCAAAACTTTTATATCCATATGGAACATTCTTGGGTGTGTATAGCGAATCATCAGCCAACAATAACCCAACAACACTTGGTTCAATATACAATATCTTTTGGCTTGCTAGCGAATTAAAACAGCTAGCAACCACCCAATAATACTTCGTTCAATAAAAAAAAACTTCTTTTCATGTACATCGAATCAATAAATCGTACGTTACTTATCCAATAAAACATTGGCTTACATAAAGAATAATATCAATCATTTACGTAAATCGATTCAATGATTTTATGTAATCAATGAAAAAAGAAGTAGAGTGAGTATATACTTGCCTTGGTCCTTAGCTATTTTCTAATCTTAAAATACTGGTGCATGAGAGGTTCTGTAAAATATGATTGTTGGTATAACATGAGAAATTCATGTCTTGAAAGATAAATATAAAATTGTGCATAAACAGAGGATGGCCATCAGGGGATGGTTACCCGTCAGGGGATAGTCATCAGGGAATGACTTACCCATTAGGGAATAATCCATCTGTCAGGGGATAAACTACCCGTCAAGGGATAACTATTCATCAGGGGATAGGCTACCTATCAGGGGATAACTATCCGTTAGGGGATAGGCTACCCGTCAGGGGATATACTTTCGGTCATCAGGGAATCGCTCTTGACCATTAGGGGATGGTCCTCGTTCATCAGGGGATGACCTTTGTTCATCGCCAAACTTGTTAGGGACAAAGTTGACTATCACCAAACTCTTTTGGTTGTCGTCAAACTCATCGCCAACTGTTTAGCCTGTGCCAAACTCAGCACTAAACTCGTCAATGGATAATTGTTCAGCACCAAACTTATTTGTTCAGCGCTAAACCCATCAGTGGATAAATTCAGCGCCAAACTCATCAGTGGATAAATGTTCAGTGCCAAACTTGACGGAGACTAGCATTGATACTTATCAGAGAGTAATATTATTAGTCATCAGAGACTAACTTTGTTACTCATTAGAGACTAATATTTACCCATCGGAGACTAAGTTAGGACTTGTCTCCGCTGTGAAGGAAGACCTTTCACAACAAACAAACCCAACTTAGGGTGCATCATTGTCCTATCTATTTTGTATATTATTTCTTGAAAACTTAGTATGCATGGCTAATACTCTCAGTTGTTATGCAAGAAAGAAATCAGAGCAGAGTATAAAGTTCTTACCTCTTCGTTCTTTAAGGAAAAAATTGGAAACTTGTCTACTCTAAGAGATAATTGCTTGAGAGATAGAACTTGAAATTTATGAAGATGGTGGGTTAAAGATAAGTTCTAGGAGAGAAGTTTTAGAAAAAATATTAGAATTTTATCTCAGAATGAGGTATTTATAGTGTTCAAGAGCAGTAGGCTAAGATTATACTTTGAGATAAAATGATTGGTCAATTTGGGTGGTAAAATGGCTACTCATCATAACATTTTAACAGTTGGTAAAATACTAAGCAGCTGTTGTCTTACATGCAGTTAACCTTAATCAATTGTTGCCACACAAACAACTTATTAATCAGTCAACATACGTACTCATCAGATACAATTCTTATGTAATCCTTCAAAGTCGTTTATCTCAATTTCATATGAGATTTGTTATCTCATACCTATAACATAACCACGGACATCAAAAAGGAAAATATATACTCCCTTTCAAGATATAAATTAACCATACATATAAATTAGGAATTAGCTCCCTATACAAGAAATTAAATTATCATAAAATCTTTTTTTTCCCCTCGAATTCTCACATTTGTCCCCTTTTTTGAAAAAATATTGAATAATTCACATGTGCCTTGTAACCATGTCCGTTTGGTGCACGTGCCTTTAGGAACTCTATATCAAATAGTTTATCAACTAGACAGCCTGACCCCTGACTGACTTCATTATAATGACATACGTAGTCAATGCAGAGCTCTTTAATCTATGAGGGTTCAGTTACCGATGTCGTGTGGTTTCCATTTCCTATAAAATCCTTGGTCCAAGGTGCCAGGCAGATGCATCCCACTAGCCTTTAGTTACCCACACAGATATAGTTTACAAGTATGGGGTGAAAAATAAGTTTTCTACATCCGTATAGGATTTACATTGGCATGTTAGCTAATTTGAATAGCTAACAGCTGTCCCAAGAATACTTGATTCTAGTACAACATTTTTTATGTACATCAGATTAATAGATTATACGTTACTTACCTATGAAGACATTGAACATGAATAGGATATAACATAACATTGGATATTTATGTATATCGAATGAATGATACTACATATTAAAAGAAAACGATAAATTGTGAAGATGACACCATTGTAGGTATGGGAAAAAATAATTATCCGCTTGTGATAATAGTGTCAGAGTATAAAACTTTGCACCTCAAAGATAGACTGTGCATTAGTGGATACTCTTTTATCATTGACGTTCTCTAAGTGTTATCATCTGATCAGTTTTTGTTCATCAGTGTGTAATGGTTAGCTTCAGGGGTTAATTACCCTCTGAAGGTGCAACCTATACTTCAGAGAATAACTAACAAGTCAATGGATAGTCATCAGGGGATAAAAATGGCCATCAGGGTATACAATTTGCTTGTCAGTAGATAATTCTTGTTCCATCAACGGATAAATTTTATTAATTAGGGGATGAATTTTGTTCGTCAGGGGATAAGTTTTGTTTGTTCAGGAATAGGTTTTGTTCGTCAAGGGATGATATTCTTAGAGTATAATATCATTAGGGGATAACATGTTCATCATGGGATAACATCATCGAAAGATATAAATTGGCCGTCAATGAATAATTTTGGCCATCAGTGGATATGGTCATTATGGAATAATTTTAGTCATCAGTGGATAAATTTTTACCTAGTGGTGATTCTTTTCTGCAAAGAATAAATCCTTAATAGATAAATCTTATTGAGGACCCTTCCTCATCATCTTTGTTGCAGTGTTTGTTATTGTTTCTCAACAAACACTTACACACAAGTGAAAACACCACTGCAGCCTACTGCAGCTTCACAGTTGTGTTGTTCTGCAGTTCTTCAAGTTTTGTTTTATCCTAAGAGGCATAGGAGGGAAAACTTGAGTCTTCCTCCTAATTTCTAATCTTTACATATGACTGTTAACTCTAGGAAACTTTGTTTGAACAAGACACAAACATGGTGTCTTTATAAAGTTTTAACAACTGACGTATAACAACAGTTGGAAGTATTAGTTCGTATATTAGGTGTTCTTCAATATTTCTTATTATCTTCTTGTATAACTTTTAGGATACATAACTAGTAACTCTTGATTTTATGTGCATGTTTTAAATCATGCTATTGGAAGTGAGTAAACAAGTATTTTTCAACATGGGATAAATGAAAAAGGACAAAGCAGAGAAGAATAGGGCATGATTTTAATATATGGCTCTTACCTCTGTGAGCTTTTCTGAAGAAGTTAAATACTTGAGCTACTTTTGAAAAGGACAATTGCTTTTGAAAGTAAAAATTGAAATATATGTGGGTGGTCCGCTGAAGAGAAATTATGGGAGTGGGGCTAGGGTTGTACCTCAAATGATATATTTATATCACTTGCGAATCAATTAGAGCAGTTGGATCATTTTGGCGAGTAGTTATCAGGCATCAACTGTATTCACCAGTAATATGTTATTGAGTGAAGTGGGCTAGATTGGTCGGTGTTGCGGTTACCAAAATATCTACCTATCCTCTATAATAACTGACATTCTCTTGGACAACAATTTTCTCTCGGTGGTGCCTGTTGGGTTTCCTTAAATAAAACGCAGCGAAAAAATACGATTTAAAATAAAACAAAACGAAACCCAAACCCGAGGATCTATGCGAAACGATTTAATACAGATAGTTTAAGATTTTACCGATTAATTGTGCGAATCTGAAGCTTTGGTGAAGGTGTTGATAGTTTCCAAATATTTAACGCAATCCAACTGAACTATGTCTCTACTGTATCCACACGAACACCCACGAACCGCCTCACGATTCGAACGAGAAGAGTTATAGTACTAGCTGTATGATCTGTATCTCTCTTTTCTCTCTATATCTCTGAACTCTAGTTTCTCTCTTATGAGCAACTAGGGTTCTTAGAATACGTGAAAACGTTGGTTTGAGAGAATAGCTGATATATCATATATATAGTCTTTCATAGAGTAAATCAGAAACCTAATCTAATTAGGAGACTTGAAATCCGAATTTTATATTTATTAGATATATATATATATATATATTTAATCAAGTCTCACTTAATTAATATATATATATGCACAAATAAATATATATTCGTATTTCCTTCCAAAGGACTCTATTTCATACAGATTACATATATTAATATATATGTATATAATTTAAAGCCATGATTTAATTAAACCAATATTATTGATATATTAAAATCATTGACATTTAAATTATATCTCCTTGACGAATGTTCTTTGTGTGTGACCCTGTAGGTTATTATTACGTTGACAATAATTTTAAATCATATTATAAAATTATAAACAGTGAGCGGCATCTAGTAATACATCACTGTTACCCAAGTAATAATAAAGTCATAGATTCGACGTTACCTTTCGTGACCAATGTTTCAATGTAACTTAATCCTTTTAACCATGATATCTAAGATTAAATTCAAGGCATGGATGTGTCATCCTCTTCGTAATTTAATCATAGTTTTCTTGATCAATGAGTAAACTATATGAAACAAATCTCTATTTGAGTATGGCCATGCATTTCATAGTTTCACTCAATCAAGAGGCCTATAGATATCACCCCTAATTTATAGGAGGGTTAAATTCCATCTACATCATTCCCAATTTTCACATAACTCATTATGCATCCAACAATTACCTTTATCGTCCACCCGGTTAAAGGTGACTTTTGATAATGTCAAAACGCATAACTCCTTATGTAGAAATGTCATGACTTCAGGTCGAAGGACCATTACATCATTGTCAATATGAGAATTACTTATGACATATAGCATAACGCTCCATGTAGAATTCTCATGGTGGGTCTGTCCAGTACTATGTTCTCGAACATGTACCTATTTATCAACTTAATATATCTCGTATATATTTATGACCAATGAGATATGACCATCAGTTAATCACATACTAGTCTCAATGTATTATTGTTGTCCCGTTGACAATGATACTTGACTAGGGACATTTAAGAATAATGATACATTACATACTTATATGATCTCATATTCAAGTCACATACTTGAATCCATATAATTAGTATCATTCTTCTAAGGACATTTATTATGTTAACATTTATATAACGCAGTAAATAAAACATAATAAATTATCATTAACCAAAAACATATCATAAATATAGTGTCACAATCATTACATAATTGGCCACTAGGGCATACACTCTAACAATCTCCCAGTTGCACTAGAGCCAATCTCTCATGTATCTAATACCAATAGCAATAGTGTGACCTTCGTGCTTCTGCTGCAACAAAGCCTTGGTCAGTGTTCTGCAACATTTTCTTCTGTCGGTATTCTGCAAATATGTACATCACCTCTCTCGATAATTTCTCTAATGAGATGAAAACGCCTAAGTATATGCTTGGATCGTTGGTGAGATCTAGGTTCCTTCGATTGTACAATGGCACCATTGTTATCACAGTAGAGGTCTACTGGATCAACAATAGAAGGAACAACATCAAGTTCAGTAATGAGCTTCTTTATCCATACAGCCTCCTTTGCTGCATTGGAAGCAGTAATATACTCAGCCTCTGTTGTAGAATCGACAACTGTCTCTTGCTTTGAACTCTTCCAGCTCACAGCTCCACCATTAAGGCAAAACACGTAGCCTGACTGTGACTTATAGTCATCGTTGTCAGTTTGGAAACTAGCATCAGTGTAACCCTTTACTGCCAGTTCCTCTTCACCTCCATATATCAAGAATGCATCCTTAGTCCTTTTGAGGTATTTTAGGATATTCTTGACTGATGTCCAGTGACCTTCACCTGGATTTGACTGGTATCTGCTTGTCATGCTCAAAGCATACGAAACATCAGGACGCGTACATAACATTGCGTACATGATAGATCCAATTGCCGAAGCATAAGGAATCTTACTCATGCGATCCTTATCATCTTGTGATTTAGGACATTGAGCTTTTGAGAGCGTTACTCCATGTGACATGGGTATGTAACCTCTTTTAACATCTTGCATGCTGAACCTTCAACATTTTATCAATGTATGTACTTTGACTTAAGCCAAGCATCTTTCTCGATCTATCTCGATAGATCTTGATACCTAGAATATAGGTTGCTTCACCCAAGCCTTTCATGGAGAAACATTTTCCCAACCATGTCTTGACTGCTTGTAAGGAAGGAATGTCGTTCCCAATAAGTAATATGTCATCGACATATAATACTAGGAATACAATATGGCTCCCACTAAACTTTTTGTAAACACAAGGTTCATCTTCATTCTTGATAAAGCCAAACTCTTTGATTGCTTCATCAAAACGAAGATTCCAGCTCTGAGATGCTTGCTTTAATCCATAAATGGATCTTTGTAGCTTACATACCTTTCCAGCATCCTTTGGAGTGACAAAACCCTCGGGTTGTGTCATATACACATCCTCAAGCAGATTTCCATTAAGGAAA
Organism: Centella asiatica; assembly: GCA_014636745.2. NCBI lineage: Eukaryota > Viridiplantae > Streptophyta > Magnoliopsida > Apiales > Apiaceae > Centella > Centella asiatica. Next base: position 11,379,778 of record CM025784.1, on the reverse strand, counting down.
GCTGTTTTGACATCCATCTGCCAGATTTCATAGTCATGAAAAGCTGCAATAGCAAGTAAGATCCTGATGGATTTAACCATGGCTACTGGAGAAAAAGTCTCATCATAGTCAACACCTTGAACTTGTTCGAAACCTTTTGCTACCAATCTCCCTTTATAGGTTTGTACATTACCATCCATGTCAATTTTCTTCTTGAAAACCCACTTGCACCCAATTGGTTTTACCCCTTCAGGTGGGTCAACCAAAGTCCACACTTGGTTGGCATACATGGAGTCCATCTCAGATTTCATGGCTTCAAGCCATTTCTCAAACTGAGGTCCGTTCATAGCTTCTTGATAGGAAGTAGGCTCATCATCATCTATGAGCATTACTTCGCCACTTTGAGTGATAAGATATCCATAATATCTTTCAGGCTCATGGCGTGTCCTACCAGATCTACGAGGAGCTTGTGTTACTTGAGCGGGTTCAGTTTCCACAACAACTTGTGGCTCCTGCTCATGTTCCATCTTAGGTTCATTGGTATTTTGTGGTTCTCGAATTTCTTCGAGTTCTACATGCCTCCCACTGTTTTCTTTGGAGAAAAATTCTCTTTCTAGGAAAACTCCAGTGTGAGCAACAAACACTTTGTTCTTCGAAGGTTTGTAGAAATAATACCCTTTTGTTTCTTTAGGGTATCCCACAAAATTACACTTATCTGATTTAGGTCCGAGCTTGTCGGAAGCTAAGCGCTTTACATACACTTCGCATCCCCAAATCTTCATAAAAGACATACTAGGACGTTTCCCAGTCCACATCACATATGGAGTCTTTTGAACCGTTTTTGTAGGAACACGGTTAAGTATAAAAGCAGCAGTTTCTAGGGCGTGGCCCCAGAAACTTATCGGAAGATCTGCATGACTCATCATGGATCGTACCATGTCTAACAAGGTACGATTCCTCCTTTCAGACACACCATTCCATTGTGGTGTTCCTGGTGGAGTGAGTTGTGATATAATACCGCACTCTTTAAGAAGATTATCAAATTCCTGGCTCAAGTATTCACCACCTCGATATGATCGGATAGCTTTTATACTTTTGCCAAATTGGTTTTGTACTTCATTCTTGAATTCTTTGAACTTTTCAAAAGATTCGGATTTGTGTTTCATAAGATACACATATCCATATCTACTGAAATCATCAGTAAATGTAATAAAGTAGCAAAATCCAGATCTAGCTAGCGAACTCATGGGTCCACATATATCAGTATATATGAGGCCCAATACATCGCTGGCCCGTTCACTATGTCCAGTGAAAGGTGCTTTAGTCATATTTCACAACAAACAAGACTCGCATACATCATATGATTCAGAATCAAATGAGTCCAAATACCTATCTTTATGGAGTTTGGATATGCGTTTCTCACTGATGTGGCCCAAACGACAATGCCAGAGATAAGTCGGATTAGAATCTTTTGATTTTAGCCGTTTAGTATTTATATTATAGATGGGCATTTGTAAATCAAGAACATAAAGACCATTAAACAATTGTGCTACTCCATAACACATCTCATTTAAGTAAAATGAACAACTGTTGTTCTTTATTATAAATGAAAAACCTTTCTTGTCCAAACAAGAAACAGAAATAATATTCTTGCTTATAGCAGGCACATAATAACAATCTTCAAGTTCTAATACTAGCCCAGTGGGCAAAGACAAATGGTAAGTTCCTACAGCTAATGCAACAACTCTTGCTCCATTTCCAACGCGTAGGTCCACCTCGCCTTTAACCAATGGTCTACTCCTTCGCAGTTCCTGCACATTCACACAAATGTGAGAACCATATCTAGTATCAAATACCCAAGATGTAGAAGTAGATAAATTGACTTCTATAACATATATACCTGAATCGGAAGTCCTACTTCCTTTCTTTTTCTTTAGATCTTCCAGGTAAGCATGACAATTCCTTTTCCAGTGTCCAGGCTTTCCACAGAAGTGACAATTACCTTCTTTAGCTATCCCACCTTTACGCTTCAAAGCCTTATTTGATTTGGATTTGGCAACAGATTTAGATCCCATCTTCTTCTTTTTGCACTTTCCATTTCCTTTGGCATTCCCCTTTTGTACCATCAAAATGGGAGAGGGTCCTGCCTTTTTCATGTTGTTTTTAGCAGTTAACATGCTCAACAACTCAGTAAGTGGTTTCTCAATCTCGTTCATGAGGTAATTCATGACAAATTGAGAATAGCTATTGTTCAGAGATTGTAAAACAAGATCAGTTTGAGCCTCCTGAGTAAGTGGAAAGCCCAACCTATCTAGGTACTCAATTACCCAATCATCTTCAGAACATGTGGACCGACTGGATCACGTTCACCCTGCTTACAATGATACAATGCTTTGCTTGTATCATACCTCTCCTGCCGAGCATGCCCCTCGAACAACTTCTTAAGATGTTCAATCATGTCATAAGCATCCATCAACTCATGTTGCTTCTGAAGCTCAGGGTTCATGGTTGCTAACATAAGGCAGCCCACATCCAGAGCATCATCTTGATGCTTCTTGTAAGCATTCTGCTCTGTTCGTGGTGCAGTGGTAGCTGGTGCAGCAGGAATTGGTCCATCCAGGACGTAGAGCTTGCGCTCCTGCTTGAGGACAATCCTCAAATTCCTATGCCAGTCTAGGAAATTAATCCCATTCAGTTTTTCCTTCTCAAGGACTGATCGCAGTGAAAGGCTACTATTGTTGTTGTTTGCCATTAATATCTACAATTCATAAATGCAAAATAAATAAGTAAATTTGCAGAAATTTTAATGTTATGTTTTTGATAATGGCACATTCAAAATATACCTCCCACTATTTTATTCAAATTAATAGCCCTCACCATTAATTCGGAATTATTTCTTTTAAATACTTCTAGTGAGCCAAGATCCATATTTCATTATGCCCTAAGTTAGCTTTGGCTAATCACTCAAAACATAATTATTTAGGTAGACAACACTTTGTCAATTATATCATATATAACTCTTGGATAGTTTGTTAAACAACATTTGTTCAAGCTCAACTAATGAACTTATACAAACTCTATGCCTCTAAACCCACAATCCTATTGTGATAGCCTAGTTAAGTCAAGCCCAATTTTAACAGTTTGGATATCACAATTACCCTATCGTACCTTACCGAGATAAATGGGGTACTTTGCTTTGGCAAACCTACACCCATCGATCAAGGCCTTGATGAGTGTTAAACATTGGAAGACATCTATTTTAGACTTAATGATTTTATGAGGGATTTTATTAATTAATTTAGATCTCACCAATTATAACTTTTAAGCATGCATATTTATTCATTATATCATATATAAGCATAAATAAAGTGCAGAATTAAATGTGACACAGTTATGGTCCTATCTTATGCCAATCTTTTCAAGCTAATGAAAAGATTGAAGCTCAATCTAATGTGGTAAATGATCTTCACACTTGGCAGCTTTCTTGAAACTCCGTTTGCATGCATCCTTTTCATATCTCCATCTTCTGCTGGTCATCTTTATAGATTACATAATAAAGAAACCTATACAAAAATATTCTATGTTGTACATTACATTATAGAAAGAAACCTCGAGTTACATTCGAGGGGAGTAAGATAAGAAGAGAATATTACATCCAGATATAAGAGAAGGCACGACATGCAAGCCGTATTTCAAAACCAAAACCACTAACCTATGGGTCGTAAGGCCATAACTGTGTACCATGCATATCATAATAAGCACATAATAACATGATTTAAACAATTAACATAATCAAAATTATATATTTTAATTAATTTTTAAATCATTAAACCTTATTTGGGAACACGACAATCGTGTGCTACGGCGGGGGGTCAAGGGGGCACCCCCCCTTACTGGGGTCCTAGGGGTCAGGAGGCCCCTAGCGGGGTCCAAGGGGCATGGCCCCTGGAAATTTTTTTTTTTATAAGTCACAATCTATATTGTGCAATTTTTCTATATCGGAGACTAAGCTCAAATTAAGCCTATCGGAGACTAATCCCATTAGCTCGTCGGAGACTAATTATTAAGCCTGTCTGAGACTAAAGATGATGTCATCAGAGACTAACATTTAGCCTGTCGGGGACTAAAGATGACATCATCAGAGACTAACATTAAGCCTGTCGGGGACTAAAGATGACGTCATCAGAGACTAACATTTATCCTGTCGGGGCCTAAAGATGACGTCATCAGAGACTAACATTTAGGCTGTCGGAGACTAATGCTGACGTCACCAGAGACTAACATTTAGCCTGTCGGAGACTAATGCTGACGTCATTAGAGACTAAGAATTCCTTCATCAGAGACTAAGACTGACGTCATCAGAGACTAAGAATTCCTTCATCAGAGACTAAGAATTCTTTCATCAGAGACTAAGAATTCTTTCATCAGAGACTAAGACTGCTAATATACGAAATTCTGAAACAATTCCAGAATCCTAAACATATCATATATGTCCAGTATCGTATAACCCGTCATCATCTCGACATCCCATCGCCGATCTTACATATCAAATATGTAGAATACCCAATAAGCATGTATCAAATATGATCAGAATACGTAATTCCAGAATATCCATACATGCAGAATATCATAAATATTCAATATAAAATTCGGTAAACATGTATTAACTGCATATATCAAATATATTGAATACAATTAAACACATAAATCCATATTAACGTCTCGCATATAGCTCTGATACCACTGTTGGGTTTCCTAGAATAAAACGCAGCGAAAAAATACGATTTAAAATAATTTACACTTCAACTTTCCCTTGCCGTGAGCTTTCCTAAAGTGATATATACAACTAATTCTTATTAGTGCTTGGTTATAATAATCATTTAAAGATTGGAGTTAAAATATATTTATATAACTTTAGTGGATCACTTAGGAGTTGTTGGATCACCTTGATTGTGCCAAGGGGAGTCTACAGAGTAGTTATAAGCATTTCCTTTGTGATATATAATTATTTGTAGATTTATTCTTGTCCTAATTAAGTTATCATCACTTGTAAACATAATTGAAATAATTAATTTTTGGACATCACATTGACATGATAATTTTTATACATGATATGAATTAATTATTCATACAAAATATGAATTAATCATTCTTACATTTTATTCCTATTTTATTTTGAGTTTCTCACAATTCACCTTCTTGACCATTATTTAGTGAATTTAAGTTCTTCAATAAACTTGACTTGTAGCTACTTATCCACCTCTTGATTAGTGGTTTCTTGCCTTTCTGGTGCAAAACTTCTTTTCTTTTGCTTAATTGGCTTCCTAGTTAGGTCAATATTCAACCTATAGGTAATGACCTTCGGGTTTATCCTAGGCATATCCGTTCTTGACCAAGCAAACACATCCACTTTCTTCCTTAGGAACTCAATAAATTCTTTCTCCAGCTTTGACCCTATATAGGTCACATTCTTCGGGTTTGTATCATTGAGAGAGATATGCTATAATTCTTCTACTGGCTCTTTTTCAACGCCATCAAGTAGCATGGCCTCGTTTGCCGTTGACCAACCTTAATCATTCCGACACGTTGGAGATAGGATACTTAACCTTCATGTGGTATGTTGATGAAATTGCCTTAAAGGTATTAAGAGATGTCCTTCTGAGGATGATGTTGAAAGAATAAGGGGCCTTCACCACTAAGATGTTAACCATTATCATTGCATGCCTCGGTGCCCCTCAATTTTCATCTCCACTCATGTAAAGCTATAAAAAGATATAGGTGAATGATTTAATTGATTTTCTTGATATCTCTTCTCCTTAAAGACTTGATAGTAGAGCACGTCCACACTGCTCCCACTGTCAACTTGAACTCTTTTAACTAAGAAGTTTCTTATTTCCTTGCCCCTTCTGGTGTTCAACTTTCATCGTTTGTCTTCCCTATCATCATAGTCTTTATGAAGAGAATCTTCCATAATCATATATTTCCTGGCACGATTTTGAAGCTCTATCATTGTCTTTGGACGTTTTTTTTCCAGTGAAGCCCTCAGATGTTGGTTAGTAGTCGCCATTAACTAATCAAAATCTAGGACCTTAAGAGCTTCATTTCTAAACCTTGAAACCTAGTCTCTAAAAGTCTCCCCACTTCTTTGCCTTATAGACATCAATAAGGTAGAGGTTTTCGCATATATCTTTCCTCCCAAAACTAACTTACAAAAATCTGGGCTATTTGCTCAAACAAAATTATAGAGGCTGGTAGAGATTGCCTATATGAATCCTGAGTCATCCCTTTTTGTGTTTGTGGGAATGCCTTACAATTAATCATGTCTAAAATGTTGTGTAGCAATCAAGAATCTTTGAATTGTGTCACATGGCTATTTAGGTCTCCTAGACCCCTCATACCTGTCTACTCATTGCATCATAAATCCTTCAGGTAGAGGTTCCTCCAAAATTTGTGATGTGGATGGTGGGGCAACAACCCTATAGGTTGTAGCTGAGCAGTCAGACTACACAAAATAAGTGATTAGGGTAACTTCTTGTTGTGGCTGAATGGGTTGTGCTCCAGCCACACCATTTTGTTGCCTCTCTTGAAACATTATTTGCACCTCAGCTTTAATAGATTCTTCAAATTCTTCTTCTCTTACAAGTCTAGAGTTCACTGATTATTCTCTTCTACTTTGTTTATGACTTCTAGGTTTTATTTTGAGCATATAACACCAACTTGCTGATGCACAACTTTGGAGTACCAAGGTGCCTTGCCACGGGGCCTTGTCAGGAAGCCGATAATGCCATGTGATGTGCCATCTTCAAATACCTTTTTGCCCTTTCAAATTTTTCATGAGAAAAACATGTCAAAACATCCCCAAATGACCGTGTGAGTAGTTTCATAACAATCCTGAATGGGTAGTGGGCCTTTGGTGCAATGCCACACAAAAATGGCCAAATTTTTGCTAAGTCTAGGGGGCCAGAGGCCCCCCCTCCCTATGGGGGTGTTCCCCATTCTCTTTACTTTGGCTCTTGGCTTGAATAATCCTCCTTTGGAGTCCTCTAAGTCCTCAACTACTTGGATGGAGGTTTGGGAAACTTTTAAGAGTGCATGTAGTTGTACAAGGGCCTTAAATGGCAAAAATTTGACTAAGGCATGAGGGTCAGAGGCAGCCCCTCATAGGGACCTCGAGCTTGTTCTTGGATTTTGAGAACTCTAAGACCACCTCATTGGGAGAGCAAGTGCAGTAGGAGGGAGCCTAAAGAGCCAAATAATAACTAAGTACAGAGGGCTAAAGGCCATCCCCAATGGGGAGGCCTTGCCCCTCTACGTTTTTGCTTGCTTTCATGTGTATTATTTCTCATTTGGATCCCTTTATGTGCCCCTTGCATGGTGTAGGATTTGGAGAACCTTGGAATCTTCTCCATTGGTGGATCTAAGGTTTAAAATACAAAAATTTGGCTAATGAAGAGGAGTTAGAGGCTGCCCCTATGGGGGGCTGCATCTCGGGCTCCCTTTCTCCTCCATTGGCTAGTTCGATGTTATCCTTGGAGTTTATCCTTGATGTTATAAGGCTCTTGGACATCATTTGAACACCTTGATAATGTTGAAATGGTGAGATTTTTGGATTGTCTTATTGATTTGCTTATGAGGGAGATGTTGGAGTGTATGCCCTAGGAGCCAATTATTTGATAATTGTCATGGCGCACTTATACTTATATTTTCATTTAATAAATAATGTTTAGTTTATTATGCTTCAATTTACTGTGTGATATAATTGTTTTCCTAAAAAAGGAGTTTATATCTAGAGGAAATAGTTGGAGGAAAACAGAACTCGAAGAAATTCGAGAACCATAAGATATCATTGAACCTGATGTGGAATGTGAGTAGGAACCACAAGTCGTTGTGGAGAACGAACCCACTCAAGTAACACAAGGCCTTCATAGATCTGGTAGAACACTCCAAAAGCCTGAAAGATATTATGGATATCTTGATATGAATGGGGATATGATGTTCATGGACCAAGAAAATCCTACTTCGTAGCAAGAAGCTATGAACGGACCAGAATCTGAGAGATGGCTGGAAGCCATGAAATCCGAGATGGACTCCATGTATACCAAACAGGTCTAGACCTTGGTTGATCCACCTGAAGGGGTAAAACCAATTGAGTGCAAGTGAGTTTTCAAAAAGAAAACCGACATGGATGGAAATGTACATACCTATAAACGGTGACTGGTAGCGAAAGGTTTCAAACAAGTACATGGTATTGACGTGATGAAACTTATTCTCTAGTTGTGATGTCCAAATCCATCAGGATTTTACTTGTTATTGTAGCCTTTTATGATTACAAAATCTGACAAATAGATGTCAAAATAGCTTTCCTTAATGGAAATCTCCTTGAGGATTTGTTGATCCAAAGGATGCTAGAAAGATATGTAAGCTACAATGATCAATTTATGGATTAAAGCAAGCCTCTAGGAGCTAGAATCTTCATTTTAACAACGTAGTCAAAGAATTTGGCTTTGTCAAAAATGAAGATGAACCTTGTGTATACAAAAGGGTTAGTGGAAATCATATTGTATTCCTAGTATTATATGTAGATGACATATTACTTATTGGGAATGACATTCCTTCCCTGCAAGACATGAAGACATGGTTGGGAAAATGTTTCTCTATGAAGGACATGGGCAATGCTGTGACGACCCCAAAATCCCATATCGGACCAGGGTTTCGTCAATAGAAGGAAAGATAACCTCACATTCATTCATAATATCAATACTAATAAAAGTAAATAATAGAGAGTTATTACAACCCAAAATATTACATTCTCAGCGGAAGCTATTCTATCTCTATATTGTAATACATAACATCACCACTTCAAAACATCTTCCTTCCTTCCTTCCTTCCTTCCTTCCTTATCGGTGGGCAAAAGGTTTAACAAAACTCAATAGCCGATCATCTTTCCTTTCCCTTTGTCAGAGGGTTCAGCCTTTGGACCATGCCCTGCAAGACATTAAGCTCAACAAGAATGAGCGATTTATGCTCAGCAAGTATATAACCAAACCAAAGAAGCAAATCTGGAATCTTGATGGAAATTCGATTATGTTTATGAGGCTCAGTGAATCAATACTAATGCCTCAGAAATCTTTGAAGAATCTTTGAGGATCACTGATGATAAAAACGTGTAATCTTCCTTAAAGGAAACAGGTATTCACCCGTGTACATTTTCCTCAAAATATCCACAACAACAAAAAGGACCTATGGCAACACCGCAAAAATGTTGTATTAGGGCCTAAAAGTGTTGCCTTATGGAAAAAGCAACATTTTTGCAAGTGTCACCATAGCTAATGTCGCCTTTGATTAAAGGCAACACTTTTTGTGAGAATAGCCAACACTTCTCTCAAGTGTTGCTTCTACTTGATAAAGGCAACATTTTTGAAGGCAACACTTATTTAGGTCAAACGCAACACTTTTTTTAATCATTTTTGACAAACTAAAACAACAATTTTTCATGTCAAATGCGACACTTTTTAGATTTCACATCAAATCAAAGCAACACTTTTTCCTATTAAATCCAACACTTCTCTCATGTTTTTTTTTTGATATGTATAAATTAATTAGAAAGAGATACAAAAAGACGAGAGGTATACCTCCCTACCTACTAGCACAAGTCGCTAACTAGGAAAAGACATCCGAAAGGATGGAAAGAAACCCAAAACAATCAAAGAAATCAAAACGAAAATTACATCAGAAACACTGAAGCAAACTCCAATGCTGAAACATCAATTCATTAAGAAATTACTGGAAAGGAAAACCAATTGCAGCAAACTATAATGAAATACAACGGCATCCATACCAACACTGCAACAATCAAATCTACATAAAGCAACTATGCATCCTCCAACCCCACTGCAGAAATAAAGCATTGCTGCAACAAGGGCAGCAGCAGAAAACAACCCCTCAGCACAGCAGAAAGCAGCAGAAAAATTACCACACCCTAAGCCTCACTGCAGTAACTATTAAAGCTCCAACTGCAACCCCCGTTTTTTTTTTCCCAAGGGACTGCTGGAGAGGAACAAAAGAAAATTGCAGCCAACAAAACGACAACAATCAACACTGCTGCAACAGTGCAGCACCTAGAAACCACTGCAACCCGAAACCAGAATGATATCTGCACCCAAATATAAAAAGCAAAACCAACTGCATGAAAGTAATATGCCCTCAAGCCAATCACGTTAGACGTGATGGAGCATTCATTTTGTAATCTTATTCATTTATTAATAAAAGAATTATTTATTCAAAGGCGTTTATTTATATGTTTAAGTTGTTAAATATATTAACCCATAGTTTAGAGTTATATTTTAGGATCATGATGAGATCATGCTAATGAGATCTAAAATATGTTAACTCGAAACTAAAAATATTCCTAATCGTAGGATCACTAATAAGGGTGTTAGTGAATCCGGAAAGATTAGTACATATTGTGCTTGCTCTTAACAAGATGATGATTGATCTCATAATCATTTGTGTTACGACATTAAAGCAAGTATGTAGGTGCTTATTAGAGAATAAGTTCACTGAACGTGACTCGCTTAAATGAACACCTAATGGAGTTTTACCTGTTTGTCAATAGGAGTTCATCTAGTGATAGTTGTACAAGTGATCCTTAGACTTGAGATCGTTGCGGTTATCTTGTGTACACTAAATTATACTTTGTCATATATCTTAACTCAAGCAGTGTATATAAGTGTATGTTTGGGTATAATAAAGTGTACATGGAGATAAGTGAATGATCAACAAAGGATCTACCGCTTCTAGTAAAGGGAGAGAATGTCCTATGCGATTCCATTAGTGACAACTCGGGAATCTCTGGCCAGAGTGAAATGATAATTAGAATGTGTTTCTAATTGACATTATATTGAGTTGTGAATCTATGAATCGGAATGCATATGATTAAATAAAATAAGACTTGACAGTAATTCCATGTTTTATATTTAATCGGGACATTGTGTGGTAGAAGGATTGAATTGTATGGTAATTATTCACTGAATAGGTTCTTTGTGATTAAACGTTGATTTTATATTATCCGGATAGTCATGATATGCTGAGAGGTATCCCTCATGATGTAGAATAAGTATAATCAATATAATTAATTATATTTAATGAATTAAAGTGTTTAATTCGTATAAATAAAATTAGAATAGTTCTAATTTAATTTATTTCTACAACCGGCTTAATATTGAACCTAAAGGGTTACACCATAAAAGGGAAATAATAAATTATGAAGATATTGAGAAATAATAATAATTAAGTAATTTAATTTATACCATGGTGGAATAAATTAAATGGCTTAATATTTATAATTTAGTATTTTAGAAATACTAATTATAAATAAATAAGAATTATTCTTATATTATTATTATTTAATAAATAATCCAATTCCTAAGTAGTATAGGAATTAGATTAGAAAGTGGTGTTATTATTTAATAATAAAGAATCCAATTTCTAAATGGTTTAGGAATTAGATAATGGAGTTTTATTATTATTTAATAAATAACCAATTCCTAAATGGTTTAGGAATTAGTTTAGGGATTGTCTATATAAGGAGACTTATAATAGATTAAACCCCAACTAAAATAATAATTGGTAGTCTCCATAATATTTGTCACCAAAATATTGTGAGAAAAAACCAATAATCTTCATAATCAAAATTGTCTGGTGGATCACCTTTAGAGTACTACACACTTGAGTAGTAAACGTTAGATCCAGTGGAACAATCAAGAACATGGAATAAATTGCAAGACGGATCAAGGGGATCGACTGGAGCGTGAAGGATAAAGATTGCGATGTTAATTCGTGCGAAAAGATTCTACATCACCGTCGTCGAATTTACAACGGTATGATTTTAGTCCTTCCTCAATTAATAATATTGTATAAGGTGATTCCTGGGATTGCAGAAAAATTTTAAATTGCTATTTTTATGCTTCCGCTTCGTTATCTATAATTTTCTGCACTAACACTGTAGTGAAATACAATGAGATACAATACCAACCCAACACACTGTAACAGTGAAGCCCACTACAGAAAATAAAGCACAGCTGAGCATAGCAATATTGCAGCAGAAACCATTGCTTCATCAAGACCCAAACCAGCACCCCCATTGCATCAAACCATTATCTAGAAACCCACTGCAGCCTCCTTTATTTATTTTTATTTTTTTTGACAATGGAATTCATCAAAATAAAAAAAAAAACAAAGAAAGGGCACACTCTGTAACAAGTGATACACCAATTGTTACAGCACCAATTATAAGTAAAAAACCAAAACCATAACCAAATGTCATTCCGGCCACCCACATGGAAGGGGTAGATGGAAAAAGTATAACAGGGAATAAAGCCACAGATGCAAAGACCAAAACTGCGAGCACAGGTCTACTGAATGTTGTTGTCTCCCAGTTCAAGATGGGAATAATTTCCTGCAACAAAGGTACACCTTTCGACCAAGAGTAGTAGTAACAATTAGCAAGCAAAGGCTCAGTCATAGAAACCGAAACCTAAACAACAAACAAATCCAACTGAATGAATGTAAACAATTAAAAAACCTACCACAACCAAAAAATTACACAATTCCATTTTCCATGTCTAAGCATAAAACCCAATTGAAACAATTTAACAAACACCTTCAATCCATGGTAAAACGATAATCTTGATATATTTACTAACAAAATTAAAAACACAAATCCATGTATAACAAAATTAAAGACCCAAACCCAAATCAAAACATCTCTACAACACAAAATTAAAACTTAAACTTTCAAAACTATACAACCACTTACTTGAACTTAGTACCAAGATATGATGGTGCAATAGAGGACACGATGACTGGTTGATAATAACGACGATATAGGTGTGAGGGGCAACAAATCGGTTACATATTGTGGCGAAATAGGTGTGAGGTCGAGTAGGGATGAGAGAGGACCGATGGTGGCGAAATTAGGGTTAGGCACAATAGCAGTGATGCGATGGCTATGACCGATGGTTATGACCGGTGGTAATCGATGGTATGAGAGAGAGAGAGGGGGGTGTGAGCTGCGACCGATCGAGAAAGAGGGTGCGAGCGAGCGAGAGATCGGGGTGTGAGTTGCGACCGATCGAGAAAGAGGGTGCGAGCCAGAGAGAGGGGTGTAAGCTGCAACCGATCGAGAAAGAGGGTTCGAGAGAGAGCTAGAGCGGTGTGAGCTGCGATAGATCGAGAAAGAGGGTGCGAGCAAGAGAGAGCTAGAGGGCTGTGAGCTGAGACAGATGTTGCAAGCGAGAGGGAGGGTATTTGTTTTTTTTTTTTCTTATTTTTCTATTTTTAAGTTTTATCATCAAAATTTCCATATATTTTCATTTATTATGAATATTTTCTTTTTCATTTAAAAAATTATTATCATTCTTAATTAACTTAATTATTTATCATTATGATTATAAACATATTATGTTAAGTCACTAATGGTACAGGTGAATAGATAGTCGTAACTAGTTTTAAAATTTTTTCAGGTCACTATTATAATGATGATTATTGTTAAAATGGAATAAGTCAAGAAAGTAAAAAAAAAAAAAAGGAAATATTATCAGAAAATTATGTTTATTACAGTAAGAGAAAACAGGAACAGGTGTCTAGTTGCATGAATTACGTACCAACCATTTAAACTATAATATCCAAAATTTATTGAAAGTGTTACCACTGAACAACAAAAGTTGGTTCACCTATTTAAAACTCAGGAAACATTCTCACAAGATTAAGAGTTATTCTCACAAAATTAAGAGTTCGAGTGGTGAATAAATTTTGTAAATAATATTATAAGTTCTCAATTATATATATAAAGGTAACACTTTTATGAAAGTTTTGTCTTTACTTATAAGTAAAGGCGACATTTTCATAAAAGTGTTATCTTTTCCTATTAACAAATGTGACATTTTCATAAAATGTTGCCTTAACTTTGTCTTTTCTTATAAGTAAAGGTGACATTTTCATAAAAGTGTTGTCTTTTCCTGTTAACAAATGTGACATTTTCATAAAAGTGTTGCCTTTTCCTATTAACAAAGGCAACATTTTATAAAAGTGTTGTCTTTTCCTATAAATAATGGCAACACATTTACTAAAGTGTTGTATTAGATATTTAAATGCGACATTTTTTAAAATTTTCCGCCTTTTATATTAAAAAGCAACACTTTTAAAAGTGTCGCTTATGAAATGTTGCCATAGTTCTATTTTGTAGTAGTGATTGGGGGCAAAACCCGTTGGATCTGCAACCAGACTGTATACAGCTGGCCTAACTGTGACCGCATGACCCCTCTTTGTGTGAACATACGTAGTCACTTATAATTCCTCTAGGTCAGGTGAAGAACAAATCAGCACCTTTCCTTTCCTCTAGCCAACCATGTGGCATACCCCATTTAAGGGACATAGCATTCTCATTTAATAGCACAAATATAAAGTTGAAAATAACTGATAAATCAAAGCTCAGTTATATCCATGCACAATCATTCATATCATGCTAGCAAAATTAAAGCATAGCACTCTAATTCAGAAGGAAATTTAAACGCATGTCGAATCAATTGATCATGTGCTTAACTGAAATAAGCATAAGAGTGAGAATATACTTGCCTCGGTCCTTCGCACAAAAATCATTTCAATTTACTCGTGAGTGAAAGATTCTGTAGAACATGTATATAACATGATAATTTAATATATTGATAAGAATTATGAAAGAAAATGCATATGTGACGTCCTTAAACTTTTAATGTCTCAAATTTGACATAAGAATCGTTGAAGTTAAATGAATAATTAAAACATCATAAATAATTTAAGAAAATAATGTTTTATAGTTTCAAAAACAAACTGTGCATCAGGGGATAATTTGTTCATCGCCAAACTCGTCGGGTGACAACTTGCTTAGCGTTGATCTCACTAAGTCATCGCTGAACTCATCAGTGGATGATTTGCTCAGCACCAAACTCCTCAGAAGATAACCTCTTTAGTCATCAGAGACTAACAACATTTCCTTTATCAGAGACTAGCAAATTTTGCCCATTAGAGACTACGGATGACATCATCAGGGACTAGACTTAGCCTGTCGGAGACTAAGGCTGACGTCACCAAAGACTATTCTTAGCCCGTTGGTGACTAATTATTTTTCTCATCAGGGACTAACAGTATATCTCATCAGAGTATTTTATACGGTCAGAGACTAACTCCAACCCCTCAGAGACTAAGTTAGAACTTGTCTCAGATACAGGGTCATCTTCCTCACTCCTCCATGGGTGGTGTTTTCAACTATAACCACTATAGGTTAACTCTCATCATCCTTTCAGTAACACAATACATCTCCTGGGGTCTACTAACTCTCGCAGACACATTTCAGGCTTCCAAACTCAGGTTGACAAAGGTTCAAGCATGGTTTCGTAACTACTAATGAACAGAATACTTGGGAGTCAATGGTTGTCAACATTCTTACACTCATCTTGGATAGTTTTTTGAAATAAAATATGTACTCTAGATGTTAAAAGCATGCATTAAATCATATTTTTGGAACTGAATGAACAAGATGTTAAACGTGGCATGCATACAAAACAAAAGAGTAAGAAATAGAGCAGGACTTTAATGTAATGCTCTTACCTCCTTGGTTGTAAAGAAGAAGTTAAAAGCTTGAGTTGTTCTTCCAGAAAAGGACAGTTTCTTTGAAAGCGAACCAAAAGTTGGTGATATACTGTAAAGAAATTTATGAAAATGGGGCTAGGGTTGTATTCAGATGATATATTTATATCGCTGGCCAATCAATAAGAGCTGTTGGATTGTTTGAGATTTGATTTCAGCCGTTGGCTGGAAAAGAAGTAATAAGCCTTGAAATAGAACCATTAGTTGGAGGAACCGGTGTTGTGGCTGCCAAAGTATCAACCAATCACCTAGGATAGCTGACAATCCATTGGGCAAGATTTCTCCTCCCGTTGGTGCCTTATGTAACAAGTTTTCCTAAATTAGTAATTATCTTATGACAGTACTTGGCTTGAACAAGGGAGCTGCATCTCACAACCGTTCACACCCGTGTATCTCCTTCTCACGTGAAAAAAAAATCATCACCCTTCCTTTGATAAAACTTGAATAAAATAATAATATAAAGATTTGAGCTCAAAATACATTTAAAACTTTTGCACGTCACACTGTCGTGAACTTTCATTCTTTAAACCAAATAAAATAAATTACACCTCCATGCATAAATAAATAAACACATAATGAATTTATCATATAACAAAACTCATTAAAATTTTGGGTTCTCACAAATGCTGCCTATATTCTAGGCATCAAGATCTATAGAGATAGATCAAGGAGATTGCTCAGATTAACTCAAAGTACATATAAAAAAAATGCGTTGCAATGATTTAGCATGAAATAGGCTAAAAGAGGATATATACCAATGCCTCATGGTATATCTCTCTCTAAAGCTCAAAGTCCAACATCACAAGATGATAGGAATCGTATGAATAAGATTCCATATGCACAGCAATTGGATCTATTGTTAGTGCAGAAAATTATAGATAACGAAGCGGAAGCATAAAAATAGCAATTTAAAATTTTTCTGCAATCCCAGGAATCACCTTATACAATATTATTAATTGAGGAAGGATTAAAATCATACCGTTGTAAATTCGACAACGTTGATGTAGAATCTTTACGCACGAATTAACACCGCAATCTTTATCCTTCACGCTCCAATCGATCACCTTGATTTGTCTTGCAATTTATTCCACGTTCTTGATTGTTCCACTGGATCCAACGTTTACGACTCAAGTGTGTAGTACTCTAAAGGTGATCCACCAGAGAATTTTGATTATGAAGATTATTGGATTTTTCTCACAATATTTTGGTGACAAATATTATGGAGGCTACCAATTATTATTTCAGTTGGGGTTTAATCTATTATAAGTCTCCTTATATAGACAATCCCTAAACTAATTCCTAAACAATTTAGGAATTGGTTATTTATTAAATAATAATAAAACTCCATTATCTAATTCCTAAACCATTTAGAAATTGGATTCTTTATTATTAAATAATAACACCACTTTCTAATCTAATTCCTAGACTACTTAGGAATTGGATTATTTATTAAATAATAATAATATAAGAATAATTCTTGTTTATTTATAATTAGTATTTCTAAAATACTAAATTATAAATATTAAGCCATTTAATTTATTCCACCATGGTATAAATTAAATTACTTAATTATTATTATTTCCCAATATCTTCATAATTTATTATTTCCATTTTATGGTGTGACCCTTTAGGTTCAATATTAAGCCGGTTGTAGAAATAAATTAAATTAGAACTATTCTAATTTTATTTATACAAATTAAACACTTTAATTCATTAAATATAATTAATTATATTAATTATACTTATTCTACATCATGAGGGATACCTCTCAGCATATCATGACTATCCGGATAATATGAAATCAACGTTTAATCACAAAGAACCTATTCAGTGAATAGTTACCATACAATTCAATCCTTCTACCACACAATGTCCCGATTAAATATAAGACATAAAATTACTGTCAAGTCTTATTTTATTTAATCATATGCATTCCGATTCATAGATTCACAACTCAATATAATGTCAATTAGAAACACATTCTAATTATCATTTCACTCTGGCCAGAGATTCCCGAGTTGTCACTAATGGAATCGCATAGGACATTCTCTCCCTTTACTGGAAGCGGTAGATCCTTTGTTGATCATTCACTTATCTCCATGTACATTTTATTATACCCGAACATACAATTATATACACTGCTTGAGTTAAGATATATGACAAAGTATAATTTAGTGTACACAAGATAACCGCAACGATCTCAAGTCTAAGGATCACTTGTACAACTATCACTAGGTGAACTCCTATTGACAAGCAGGTAAAACTCCATTAGGTGTTCATTTAAGCGAGTCACGTTCAGTGAACTTATTCTCTAATAAGCACCTACATACTTGTTTTAATGTCGTCACACAAATGATTATGAGATCAATCATCCTCTTGTTAAGAGCAAGCACAGTATGTACTAATCTTTCCGGATTCACTAACACCCTTATTAATGATTCTACGATTAGGAATATTTTTAGTTTCGAGTTAACATATTTTAGATCTCATTAGCATGATCTCATCATGATCCTAAAATATAACTCTAAACTATGGGTTAATATATTTAACAACTTAAACATATAAATAACCGCCTTTGAATAAATAATTCTTTTATTAATAAATGAATAAGATTACAAAATAAATGCTCCATCACGTCTAACGTGATTGGCTTGAGGGCAGATTACTTTCATCTATTATGTACGCAATGATATGTACTCGTCCTGATATATCGTATGCCTTGAGCATGACGAGTAGATACCAGTCAAATCCAAGTGAATGTCACTAGACAGTTGTCAAGAACATCTTAAAGTACCTGGAAAGGACTAAGGATTTATTCTTGATATATGGAGGTCAAGAAGAATTAGCAATAAAGGCTGACACAGATGCCAGTTTCTAGACTGATAAGGATGACCACTGATCGCAATCAGGTTATGTGTTTTGCCTAGATGGTGGAGCTATGAGTTGGAAAAGTTCAAAACAAGATACAGTTGTCGATTCTACAGCAGAGTCTGAGTATATAGTTGCGTCAAAAGCAGCTAAAGAGGTTGTTTGGATTAAGAAGTTCATCACTGAACTTAATGTTGTTCCAACCATTGTTGACCCAGTTAATCTCTACTGTGACAACAATGGAGCCATCGCACTTGGCAAGGAACTAAGATCTCACCAACGATCCAAACATATACATAGACGATATCATCTCATCTGTGAAATTATTGATAGAGGAGATGTATATTTATGTAGGACACTGACATATGAAAATGTTGCAGATCCACTAACTATGGCTCTGCCACAGCAGAAGCAAGATGGTCACACTAGATCCATTGGTATTAGATACATGAATGATTGGCTCTAGTACAAGTGGGAAATTGTTGGAGTGTATGCCCTAGGAGCCAATTATTTGATAATTGTCATGGTGCACTTGTACTTATGTTTTGATTTAATAAATAATGTTTAGTTTATTATGCTTCAATTTACTGTGTGATGTAATTGTTAAGATAATAAACGTCCCTAGAATAATGAATACAAACTATATTGGTCAAGTATGTGACTTGGAACATGAGATCATATAGTTGTAAAATGTATCAATAGTCTTAAACATCCCTAGTCAAGTATTATTGTTAATGGGACAACAATGATACATTGAGACTTGTATATGGGTTGACTGATGACCTAATCTCATTGGCCATAGATATGTGAGATATCAAGTCAATACATAGGTACATGTTGGAGAATAGTGTACTGGATTGACCCACCATGAGAATTCTACATGTAAGTGAAGTGTCATAAGTTTTTCTCATAGTGACAGGAATGTAATGGTCCTTCGACTTGAAGTCATTACATTTCTACATGAGGATTCATATGGTTTGATATCACCAAAAGTCATCTTTAACCGGATGGACCATAAAGGTGACTGTTGGCTATATTATGAGTTGTGTGAGGGATGTGAATGATCTAGATGGGATTTGTCCCTCCTATGTAAATTAGGAATGATATCCTTGAGCCTCTTGATTGAGTAGAACTATGAAATGCATGGCCATGCTCAAATAGTGATTTGTTTATTATGGTTTAATCATCGATCAAGAAAAGTAAAGATTAAATTATAAAGAGGATGACACACTTCATGCCTTGAGTTTAATCTTGGATATCAAGGGCAAAAGAAATTATATTACATTGAAACATTTGTCACAAGAAAAGGTTATGTTGAATGACCAACAATATTATTACTTGGGTAACAGTGATGTATTACTAGATGCCGCTCACTGTTTATAATTGTATAATATGATTATAAAATTATGGCCAATGTAATAATAACCCAAAGGGTCTCCCACTAAGAGCGTAATTTAAAGGAGAATTAATTCGGATATTAGATTTTAAATAAGTGAATATGATTGGCTTATTTAAAATTGTAATTGACAATTAATACTAGTAATTAACTTAGTTTTTTGTAACAACCACTACAGAGTATTAAATGTTAATAGCTGTTTGCAAGAGGTGGTTAGCCACATTTGTCCAGGTTCATTGTATCTAGACACACCTTTTCTAGGTTCATTATATCTAGACACACCTCTGTCCAGGTTCATTGTATCTAGACACACCTCTGTCCAGCCACATATGTCTAGGTTCATTGAATCTAAATATATATATGATGAACTATTAGTTGAAAAGGGTGGTGGAAGAGGAGGTTAGTTGCCTATAAATACTCCTCTTCCTCTTATCTGTTTTATGAGATATGTTAGACATATACATAGATAGAGATATATACTAGATACACATAACCTTCAATTCTTTCTTATGCTCTGTATAACAAAGAGTAGAGAAGAAAAAAATAGACCAAACAGAGAGAGTGAGATAAAAGTTGTTCTTTGATTTCCTTTTAACTAGTACCATATAAGGGAAGTCATTCATCTCCTTAGTTGAGTTATACGCTCATGTGGATACCTGTAGAGGCTTGGTTCAGTTGGATTGAGCTTGTGGTTCATCACTATCTCCATCAAAGTTCAGAATCTACAGTTTGAACAGGTACTCTTTTATCAAATTTGTATTTCTTGTTTTGCATGGATCCTGGTTGGGGTTTCAATAAATTGTTTTGATTTATCGTTTTCGCTGCATTTATGTGCTTAAAACCCCCAACAAGAGGTACCTTGTGCGGCTTCTACTTCCTTCTTGTTGCTTCCTTTGGATATATTGGCCCTTGACTTGTCTTATTGGTACTACAAGTTCCACGTATATGTGGATTGAAGTTCCATGACTCATGGCATCCTTGTGTAGTACTATGCTCAAGTTGCCTTGTTAGCCATGTTCCCATACTTAGCCAAATTTAGGCTAAGTTGGGTAGTCACCATACATGGCTTCCAAAATGTGTTTTACCAAGTCTTCTCCTATCATCTTCTATATGTGAGGGGAGGTTGTGGGAAGTATATGAGGCTTGGTATTGTGTTGTAATCAGAGGCCTCCTATGTCAAACGTTTCATGAATTCTAGACTTATAATCATTTTGGCATTTTAAGTTCTTTGTCAATACTTAGCCAATTCTCACCTTCATGGGCATAGTTTCCTTCACGGTTGATCGTGGATCTTCTTAGACATTCTTGGGACCTACCTTGTTAGGAATTATAGAATTTGATTATGAAGTATAATACTTAGAATTGTTAGAGTTTGTAATTGTACTAGAAACTGCTGATGTGACGACCCCAAAATCCCTTAATGGATCAGGGCTTCGTCAAAAGAAGGAAAAGATAACCATACATCCATTCATAGCATAAATACTGGATAAGGGCAGTATTAGAAAGTTCTTACAACCCAAGAATAATACAATCACAGCGGAAGCTATTACATCGACTTTAATTACAACCCAAAATCAACACTATTTCTAACATCTTCCTTCCTCCCTTCACATCTTCTTTCCTTCCTTCCTCAGTCTTAAAAAAAGGATATATAACTTAGTAGTTTATCAACTTTGGTTTCCCCTTATCAGAGGGTTCAGCCTTAGCGTTCTGCCATGCAAGACATTAAAATTCAACATGGGTGAGCAATTTATGTCCAACAAGTATATACACATCGAAGAAGTATATAAGCAATTTAAAAGAATGTATCTGGAACATCTAAGAAAGTTCAAGTCTATTTATGAGGCTTGGTGAAACAATGCCAAGGCCTCGAAAACCTTCAAAGATCATTGAGGATTCACTGATGATACACTACATGTGATTCTCCTTGAAGAAAGACAGGTATACACCCGAGCATAACTCCTTCAAAATATCCATCGGGGGCCAAACCCGTGGATCTGCTAACCATACAGTACACAGCTGGCCAAACTGGACTGCATGATCCCTTTTGTGTGGACTACGTAGTCACTTAGCATTCCTCTAGGTCTGGTGAAGAACACATCAGCACCTTTCCTTTCCTCTTTCCAACCATGTGGCATAACCCATTTAAGGGACATCATTCACATTCATTTGCACATATATAAGATTGTAACATAGCTGATATTCAAAGCTCATTTATATCCATGCATCATCATTCATATCATGCTAGCGGAATTTAAAGCATAGCATGCTCTTTCATAAAAGAAAAACAATTGAAACATAATTCAAGCCTTGCACGCATATCGAATCGATTGATAATGCGTTAACTGAAATAAACATCAGATTGAATGTATATGTTTGCATCAACTTGCAATTAAACATAAGATTGTGAATATACTTGCCTCGGTCCTTTGCACTCAACCAAATTTAATTTACTCGCGAGTGGAAAATTCTGTAAAAATATACATATCACAAAATGAATTTAATATCTTGGTTAAAATATGAGGGAAAATGCACATGTGATGTCCTTAACTTTTAACGTCTCAATCTGATATAAAAGCTGTTGAGGTTAAGAAATCAATTAAAACATCTTAAAATAATTGAAGAAAATAATATTTTATCGTTTTAAAAACAAACTGTGCATCAGGGAATTATTACACTTTAACTCATCAGAGACTACGGATGACGTCATCAAAGACTAATCTTAGCCTGTCGGAGACTAAGAAATGGCGTCATCAGGGACTAACTACTCATCAGGGACTAATGATGACATCATCAGGGACTAATGACGTCATCTTAATTCAGTCGGAGACTAAGAGTGACGTCATCGGAGACTAACTTCTCATCAGGGACTATTGTCGTCATCAAGGACTAAACATTAGCCTATCGGGGACTAAAGCTGACGTCATCCGAGAATAAATATCCCATCGGAGACTAATGACGTCATCGGGGACTAAACTTAGAGTCTCTCAGAGACTATTTTACAAGGTTAGAGACTAATTCAAACCCGTCAGAGACTAGGTTAAGGTTTGTCTCAGATACAGGGTCGTCTTCCTCACTCCTCCATGGCTGGTGCTCTCAACCATGACCACACTTAGGTCAAAACTCATCATTCTCTCTGTGGTACGTAACATTTCCTATGGTCTGCATGTCATCCTAGACACGGTTTAGGGTTCAAAACCAGGTTGAAGAATACTCAAGCATGGGGTTACAACTACTGACAAAAGAATGTTTGGTAGTTAAAGGTTTGTCTACCAGGTGGTTGTCAACAACATTACACCCATCTTAGACAACTTTTGAAATAAATGACATTAACTCTGGGCGTTAAAATATGTATTAAGTCATATTTTTGAAAATAAATGAACAAGGTATTAAATGTGGTACATATGACCGAACAAAACTGTAAGAAATAGAGCAAGACTTTAATGGAATGCTCTTACCTCTTTGATGGCAAGAAGAGTTAAAAGCTCTAGTTGTTCTTCCAAAAAGGACAGTTATTTAGAGAATAAGTTTGGATTTGGTGGTACACCGTAGAGAAGTTTATGAGAGTGGGGCAAGGGTTGTACCAACGTGTTATATATATATCACCTGTTTAGCAACAAGGGCCGTCGGATGTATTTGATATAAGATGTTGGCTATGAAAAGAAAAGAAGTGACTGATGAGAAAAAGGTTGGTTGCAACGGCTGTAGTACCCATCGGTCGTTTATCATAGCCCACTCTATGGTACAGATGGAGGTGATGCACATTAAAATGCTACTGTCTCCCCGCAGTAGGTTTAATAATAAAACGGTTACTGTAGCAAATCTTGTTCACACTTGGGGAGCCCCTTTTCCCACGTGAACACACCTCCTCACAATACAAATCTTGAATGCAATAACCGTTTAAAAACTTGAGCTTTAAAATTTATTTAAAATCCTTTTGGACATCACATTGCCATTGAATTTTTATAAGAAAATATAATTTCATTATTTATAACCAATAAGGAAATAAACCTTCATGCAGAAAATAAAATAAATCTCATAATCAAAATCCCATTGAGATTTTCGGGTTCTCACATCCTCCTCCCCTTAAAGAAGTTTCGCCCTCGAAACTTAGCTAATAAACAAATGGGGGTACTTGTCAACCATAGCGCTTTCAAGCTCCCAAGTAGCTTCCTCCACACTATGATTCCTCCATAACACTTTTACAGAAGGAATTTCTTTATTCCTAAGCATTTTAACTTGTCGATCTAATATCTGGACAAGGACTTCTTCATATCTTAAATCCGGTTGCAGATCTATTGGTTGATAGTCTATTATTCCTCTGTGGTCGTTTTTATAAGAGAAAAATTAAGAGATAGCAGTTGTAATTGATTTCCACAGAGAGAGCAGTTGTATCAAGATATAGAGAGTTAAATAATGAGAGAGATATAGAGAAGAAAGTTTTTAGAACTTGAGAAGCTAGAAATTACTTTCTAGGTTGTAGCTGTTCATTACTGAACAAATTCAAGAAGCTAGTATCAATAGTTTTGATTACGAGGTTGTATTTCATATTCAAAATCAATAAAAGTCATTCTTTATTGATTGATATAATTTGTTGTTTCTATACACTGTATTCTCGAGATTCTTTATTATACTGCAAGTTTATCTATTACTTTTAAATAATCAAAAGAAGTTGTAGTATTTGCTGATTTGCATTCAACCCCGCCCCACCTCCCTTCTACAAATCCTTGAACCATCTGGGACAACAATAACAATTGGTATCAGAGCCTATTGATTAATACACCAATTAATAGATCAAGGGATGAATAGTTCAAGCAAGGATGGAAATGTGAAGGTAACTGACTTGACTATATCTTCTACTATGTTTGGATCAGATTGCAAAGATAGCCTAATAGACATGCCTAAAGATATATATAATTTGAAAGGAACACTTAGGTGCTTAGTAAAAGAAAATGCTAGAATCAAAGACTCTAATGAATTTTTTAAAAATAGAAATTCCTTCTTAGATTCTGAACTAACTGTTCTAGAACAAGTCAGGAAAGAGTGCAAAAAGTCACAAGATGATGTTGTATGCGCTAAAAAATTAGTGGAATGGTTAAGAGCACAACTAAAGAAAGAGAAGGACATCATTAAATAATGGACAAACTCCTCTAAAATAGTAAATAAGACAATAGAAAAATATAGCACTAGTCAAGCTGAGGGACTAGGCTATAATAAGATCCAAGGGAAGTAACCAGGGATTGAGGAGTTTCCAATTAATGGAACCTCAGAAGCTAACAGACAAAATTTGTACAAGTACTCAAGTAACTACTGCCCTTACCTTTAAAAAGATAAAATTTGTTAAAGTAGGAGCTACCGAGGAAAAGAATAAGGAGGTTGTGATAGAAGATATGCTGAATGAGCTTGAAACGAAATTGAATGAATTCAGAGCCAAAAGCTCTAATCCAAAGCTAACTTACTCTTTAGAGGATAAAAATGTGCAAAAGAATAGGAATGTTAAGGAGGGAATAAACATTCACAAATTATACTCTTAGGAAACAATGTTGGAAGTGTAGAAATCCCAACCACCTTACTTATAAATGTAAAAATGTCCCTCGGAACATGCATGCTAGAAGTTTATCCTCTGATAAAAAGAAGAAGATAAATGTTAAGAACTAATTACATGTTAACGAGGTTAAAAATAGTTATGTGAAATCTCCTCAAAAGTCAAAGATAAAAACTGAAGCACCCAAGACTAAGAAGAAAATAATTTCTTCTAGGAAGTGGGTGGTAAGACTGATAAATCTGAAAAATATTTGACTGTAGCTAAGATAGATGCTACTAATGTTAAAGGACCCAAACAGGTTTGAGTACCAAAATTAAATTAGTTGTTTGTGTATGCAGGGCAAGAAGGAATAAATCTAGTTCTTAGACAGTGGATGTTATCAAACACATAACTGATGAGAAGTCCCTGCCATCACAAGCTAAAGCTGATGAGTCAAAGGATGCTCTAACACAAAGACTCATAAAATATGAAGCTAAAACTGAAGAAACCTCCATCAGTGGATGCTGAAAATGCTGATAACACATAAGCAACCGATTTAGGGGGAGAGTCAGAAGAAGCTGAAATTATTTTTCAGAAAAGAAGCAGTTGGGAGCACTGAACTGAAGGTGTTAAAACAAGCACTGCAACCCATAATCAGAAGCATCTTGCAGACATATTCACCAAATCATTGGATGAAGCCACCTTCAAAAGGTTGGTAAATGAGTTAGATATACCCAACTTTGGTGAATAAAACCTTGAAATTTATAATACAACTAATCAAAGGATAATTTTAGTCTGTTGTTGCATCAGAAGATAATTTACTCCTCAGAGGATAATTATCGACTGATGAACAAATGTTGCACCAGTGGATAACTTATTCCTTAGAGGATAATTATCGACCGATGAACAAATGAAGCATCAGAATATAATTTTACTACTCGAAGGATAATTATTGACTGATAACTAGAAAGCAACAGTAGTTAATTTTTATCCCCTGATGACTTATCCATAAGTGGATAACTACCTGTGGTAGCAGAAATTAAAATCTTAATTTCTAAGTTATCTTCTCTAGTTCTTCTACTTCTACTGCAATAAAAGAGGATAGTGTATGTTGTTGCACCCCTGCTTATATAATCATTTCTTAAACATTTTTTTTTATATAAGAATTGATGATGTAATATAGTCCTTGCTTAAGTGTTGTAAAAGGACTTAGAAAAATATCAAACTTGTTAGGTGGATATAGTATGTAGTTAAGCAAGGAGTTTGATCACCATTGAAGTCTACTGATACGAAGAAATCATTGAAGTCGGCTGATATGATAAATTCATTGATCAAGAAGGATTCTGAAGACATGAAGAATTTTCCAAGTATAGTCTTGCTTAGAATGGAAATAAGCAAGGACTTTAGTAAGAAAGATCCTTTGCTTGATCAAAGTCAAGTTGTCGGAAAAGTTATCTTTACCCCTACTTAGTCAACTTCTAAGAGACTCTTCAGAAAGGTACTAGAAGACAGAATAACGGCTAACTTTTTGAACTAAGCAAGGACTACTATAAAGGTACAAATCACATCAAGATCAGTACACTCCAACGGATCTAATTCAAATTCCCAACGGATAGATTTTCTGGAGTAATATAAATAGGAGTCATAAATTTCATTTATGATAACTGACAAAACTGAACAACCAAAATCACTCTGACACTCTGACATATTAAAAACTTCAGCAAGACATCATAAAGCTTGAACAAGTGCTATCAATCTGCTCAACTAAGGAGCACTCTACTTGAAGATAGCAAGCAAGATTTACTCAATCTGCTTAGAGTCTGTGTGACTAATCTGGTCTAAGTGACCTAGTGTAAATTGGACTAAGTGTCCTCCTGCTAATTGTTCTGTGTGAACATGCCTGCTGATTGTTCTGTGTGAACAAGTTTTAGTGATAGCCTTCTCAAGTAAAAGAGAAGAAGAGCGGGCTTAGTCCGAACCACTATAAAAATTCTCATCTCTATTCTTTCTTATCTTTTTTATTGCTTACTTGCTTTGTTTTGTGCTTTGCTTAAGTCCTGCTGAACTCTATCAGCAAAGACTTACTATGTTTGCTCCTTTTAGCCATTAACCTTTGCTACAAATACTAAGGGATGCTTTGCTTAAACAAATTCCGCTGCTAAACTTTTTCAAAATATAAGAAACACTTTTAATAAGCAAGAAGTGTTTAAATCAGTAAAGTTTTTTAAGCAAGACTTATTTTTTGAAAAACACTATTCAACCCCCCTTCTACTATTTTTACCCTTTGGGACCTAACAAGTGGTATCAGAGCTTAACACTCTTTGCTATGCCCTAAATCTTGAGAGGATCCTAAATTTTTTTTTAATGACTTTAAGATGTGATTTTGTTGGCAAGCCCCCAATGTGTACCAGAGATAGGTTTGCTAATTGGAAATTGAGAATACAGGTGTACATGAATGCAATTGATGAAGAACTATATGAAGAAATAAAAGTTGGGCCTTACATACCAGAAAAGATAAACCCTGCTGATCCCAACAAGCTTATTCCTAAGTAGAGAAAGGAATGGACGGATGAAGAAAAGAAGTTAGTAGGGTACAACAAGAAGGCAATGAACATTCTCTTTATGGCTCTTGAAGAGGAAATGTTTGAAAGTGTGTCTAACTGCACCTCTGCTAAAGAGGTTTGGGATGCCTTGCTGGTTCTCAATGAAGGAACGGTAGAAGTTAGAGAGAATAAACAATCCCTGCTTATTCAACAGTATGAAATGTTAAGCATGCAGCAGGGGGATAATCTCACTGCTATGTACGAAAGATTACTGTCCTACTCAATAACTTTCGTGCTCTAGGGAAAACCTATAACACAAAGGACATAAATCTAAAATTCATGAGATCTTTACCAAGGCAGTGGGATCCCAAGACCACTGCTGTCAAAGAGTTAAGAAACTTACATACTATTGATCTCCAACAACTATATGGAAACCTGCTTACATATGAAATGGAGTTAGCTCAGAGAGATGCCACATTTGAGCCAAGGAGGAAAGATAGAGGAGTTGCATTGAAGGTTGCTGAGCCAAAGTAACAAGGAAATTCAAACTTAGAGTCGGCTGATAGTGATAAAGATATGGCTATGTTAGCAAGGAAGTTTAGAAGGTTTCTAAGGAAAGACCGAGGAAACTTCAGAAGAAATTCAAGTAGCAGCAAGAGAGATTCTTCAAAAGATCTTTGCTACAACTGTAAGAAGCCAGGACACTATGCTGCTGATTGTCGAATCACAGCAAGAGAGGAAAACAAAGTCCCTGCTAACGATAAAAGCAAGGGAAAAGAATACTACAAGAAGAAAGATCAGCAAAAGAACAATTCAAACTTTAAGAAAGATAAAGGACTCGTTGTTGAAAAGTCACGGAGTGAGAGTGACAGTGACTCAGAAGACTTAGGACCAGAAATAGCCAACCTCTGCTTAATGGCTAGAGAATCTGAGACAAGCAAGGAGGTCGATCTTACTGAGGTATTTGATTTTGACTCTCCTGATCTTACTGAAGCTGAGTTGCGCTCTTTGCTAAAAAATGTAGCATCTTAGTGTCATAGACATAGAAGATTGCTGAGAATTGCTTCAACAGAGTCTGATTAACTAAAAACCAAGAACTCTGAAATCTTGCTTACACTTGAAAATGTGCAAGCTGAGAATTTGGAGTTACTTACTGCTGATGATGAGAGGACTCTGCTTAGATAGCATCTCAGAGACTCTCAAGAGAGAGAGTCTAAGTTATCCTCCCATGTTGAGGAATTAACTATTACAATCTCCACATGGAACAAATCTTCTTCAAACGCTTGTGCTTTGCTGAAAAGCCAAAGAAGCATGCTAGATCGAAGTGGAATTGGATCCAGGACTTGCGAAGTCCTTGCTGAAGGGAGTGGAGAAAGTGATGCTGAGTCTATCAGCAGAACAATCTCTGTGCATTCAGCAGAGTGTGAACCTCCTGCTGCAACCAAAGGTAACAGAAATGTTACCTTGCTAAAGAACAAATTCCCTGCTGACCGTAACTATGAGCAGGGACATGGTGCTAAACAGACCAATGGTGGAAAGTTTAGCAAGAACCATGTTCCTCCTGCTCATCGTTACAACAATGCGAGGAATTTGGAATTTAGCAAAGGTTGGGTTAGGAACAAACACTGGAAACAATCTCAACCTAAGAGAAGAGGTAAGCAACACACACATCACAACATGATGCATTTGAGATGCTATTGTTGTCATAGGATTGGCCACATAGCTTCCCTTTGCCTTGCTGACCCTTACTATACTGGTTGGTCTCAAAAACCAAAAATGAGACAAGTATGGGTCCCCAAGGGTACTAACCTAAATGGACCCAAGTCTTGCTGGGTAGCAAAGTGATTGCTTATGTTTTGCAGGATGTGAGCAAGGAACAAATTTGGTACTTGGACAGTGGATGTTCAAGATATATGACTGGAGATAAAGCCTTGCTCACTAATTTTAAAGAAAAGGATGGACCTCGTGTGATCTTTGGAGATAATAGTGTTGGAAGAACTAAGGGATATGGTTCAGCAAGAAATGGGTTAGTCTGCTTCAACAAGGTTGCCTACGTGGAGGGTCTCAAGCATAACTTGCTTAGCATAAGCCAGTTGTGTGACAAAGGGCATAAGGTCATCTTCCTAGATAATCAATGTCAAGTAAGAGATCTTCAAACAAATTCTCTGAAGCTTTCTGGTTCAAGAAATGGGAATGTTTATGTAGTAGATTTGGCTAAGCTAAGTCCTGCTGAAACAACCTGCTTTCTTGCTAAAGCTTCAGCAGATGCTAGTTGGTTATGGCATAAGAGACTTTCACACTTAAACTTTAAAACTATTTCAAATCTCGCTGTTAAAGATCTTGTAAAAGGTTTGCCTAAATTTTCTTTTGAAAAAGAAAAACCATGTAGAGCTTGTCAATTTGGTAAGCAAACAAAACAATCTTTCTTAAGCAAACCTGAAAAATCAAACTCTATGCCCCTCCAACTATTACATCTTGATTTGTTTGGCCCCATATCAAGTAGTCTTGGTGGAATGAGATATGCATTCACTATTGTGGATGACTTCACAATATTTACATGGGCATTATTTCTTGCTCACAAGAATGATGGATTAGCAGAGTTCGAGAAATTCAGCAGACAAGTGCAAAATGAGAAAGAACTCAGAATCAAGTCAGTAAGAAGTGATCATAGAAGAGAATTTGACTTTGGAGCCTTTACTGAGTTCTGTGATGAGCAAGAAATTTCTCATAACTTCTCTACACCAAGGACTCCACAGCAAAATAGAATGGTTGAAAGAAAGAATAGAACCTTAGAAGAAGCTAGAAGAACATTGCTTGCTGATGCTAGACTTCCTGAGTACTTTTGGGCTAAAGCAGTAAACACTGTTTGCTATACTCAAAATCGATCACTCATTCATCCAACTCTATGCAAAACTC
The DNA here is from genome assembly GCA_014636745.2 of Centella asiatica. Classification (NCBI taxonomy): domain Eukaryota; kingdom Viridiplantae; phylum Streptophyta; class Magnoliopsida; order Apiales; family Apiaceae; genus Centella; species Centella asiatica. Next base: position 11,348,868 of record CM025784.1, on the reverse strand, counting down.
CATACAAGCTATGGAAAGGAGGAAAACCAAACATAAGTTATTTCAGAATTTTTGGATGTCCCTGCTATGTTCACAATAATGGTAAGGAATACTTAACTAAATTTCAAGCAAAATCCGATGAAAGTATTTTCTTAGGGTATTCTACTCACAGCAAAGCTTTTCGTATTTTTAATAAGAGAATTCTAACAGTAGAAGAGTCAGTTCATGTAGTATTTGATGAAACTAACCATGAGGAACCAAGTGGTTCAGTCCCTCTTATAGCTAAGCAGGAACCAAATGAGAATCAACAGGCAGCAGAAACTAAGGAAGACCCTACTGAAGTACCTTTAGAAAGCACTGATTCATTGGATAGCACCCCTGCTGAAATAAAAGATGATGAACCCAACCTGGAGGAACTAAGACAGCAAGACATTCGAATAGATATACCAAGAAGGATGAAATGGACCAAGTCTCACTCAGAAGACTTGATAATTGGAAATCCTACAAGCTCAGTAAAGACTAGAAGATCTGCTCAAAACAAAAGTAGTTTTCTAAGCTTCCTATTTTAAATGGAACCTAAGAAAATTAAGGATGCTCTTGCTGATGCTGATTGGGTCCTTGCTATGCAAGAAGAGCTAAACCAATTCAGCAGGAACAAAGTTTGGAATCTTGTTCCCAGGCCAAGAAATCATGCAGTAATTGGCACCAAGTGGGTATTCCGAAACAAAATGGATGAAGATGGAATCATCACAAGAAACAAGGCAAGACTTGTGGCTAAGGGCTATTCTCAGGAGGAAGGAATCGACTATGATGAAACCTTTGCTCCAGTAGCAAGGCTTGAAGCCATAAGGATTTTTCTTGCTTACGCTACTTATCAAGACTTCAAGGTGTTTCAAATGGACGTCAAGAGTGTATTTCTGAATGGAGAACTTCAGGAGGAAGTCTATGTGGAGCAACCCCTAGGTTTTGCTAATCATGTTAATCCTCACCATGTATATAGGCTTGATAAAGCCTTATATGGTCTTAAACAAGCTCCACGTGCATGGTATGACACTTTATCTTCCTTTTTAATTGATGAAGGTTTCAGTAGAGGTAAAGTAGATACTACACTTTTCATTAAAAAGCATAAAGATAAAACATTATTAGTACAAATTTATGTAGATGATATAAACTTTGGTTCTACTGATGAAAAACTTTGTGCAAGATTTGCTAAGCTTATGCAGAGTAAGTTTGAGATGAGCATGATGGGAGAGTTGAATTTCTTCGTTGGACTCCAAATTAAGCAAAGATGTGATGGAATTTTCATCAACCAATCCAAGTACACTAAAGACCTGCTGAAGAAGTTTGGATTGGAAACAGCAAGTCCAATGAAGACTCCCATGTCATTAGCAACAAAGTTGGACAAAGATGAGCAAGGTAAATCCGTAGATATAACAAGTTATCGAGGTATGATCGGATCCTTGCTATACTTAACTGCTAGTAGACCAGACATTATGTTTGCTACATGTATTTGTGCACGTTTTCAATCTAACCCCAAGGAATCACATTTAGCTTCTGTTAAGAAAATTTTCAGATATCTCATAGGAACTCCTAACTTATGAATATGGTATCCAAAAGATTCTAACTTCAACCTTGCTGGATACTCGGATGCTGATTTTGCTGGGTGTAAAATTGATCGAAAAAGCACTAGTGGTATATGCCAATTTCTAGGAGGAAGACTTGTCTCATGGTTCAGCAAGAAGCAAAACTTTGTATCAACATCCACTGCTAAAGCTGAGTACATATCAGCAGGAAGTTGTATAGCACAAATTCTGTGGATGAAGAATCAACTTGCTGATTATGGGTTTGATTTCAAGTCTATCCCTATATTCTGTGATAATTCTAGTGCTGTAGCCATTGCTTATAATCCCGTTTTGCACTCTAGAACTAAACATATAGATATAAGGCATCATTTCATTAGAGATCACGTTCAGCAGGGTACTATAGAGATAAACTATACTCCTACTGAAAATCAACTAGCAGATGCTTTTACAAAACCCTTGGATGAAAATCGTTTTAATAAACTAATCAGTGAATTAGGCATGTTAAATTGTGAATAAGCATTTTGCTACTAACATCTTGTTTGCTTAAGCAAGGACTTTTGTTCTTAGCAAGTTAAATTCAAGAGAAAAAAAGGTACTGCTGATGTCTAAGCAGACTTTTCATCCCTGCTGAAAGACACATTTCACGTTACTGAAATTAACAAAGATGCTGCTGATAAAGTCAATGCTGATCAACAATGACCTTGCTGAAAAATTTCGAGAAAGGGGAGACGTCCAGACAAAAGAGCTTTTTTACGTCAAAGATGCTGCTGAAAGAAGAACCCCTGCTGACAAAGTACATCACATGCTGCTGCAAATCTACATCAACCTTGCTGAAAATATCAGAAAAAAGGGAGACCTCTCAATGAAAGCACCTTTTCAGAGACTAACTCCAAGACCTTGCTTATCTCATAAGCAAAGGATGATCCTGCTGAATAATTTAACATAAGCAAGGGATGACTGCTGCTTACAAGATCTTACTGATACCACGCCTCAAAAGGAAGCTACAAGATCAACAAGGATATTGTCCCTGCTGATTCATATCATTGTCCATCCACATCAGCAAGAAACGTGCTAAGCCATTACCGCCGAAAAAATAGGCCATCATGACTTTAGCCGTTTATTTTCTCTCTCCGCATTAAATGCCACTCTGCCCCATGATCTTTTGCGGCTGTTGTCCTTTCGCTAATTAAATCTCACCACTACCCTTATTTTTCTCCCACTAACTCTTCATCTTCTCATATCAGTTACCACTCTCTAAACCATTCAACTTCTTTCACCTCCTATATAAACTCATTTTAACCCTTCTCAAAATTTTTATCGAAGAAATTACTCTGATCTCTCTGTAATCACTCTTTACAAACCCTTCTGAACTTTGCCGTAAACCCTCTCCGACAACCTTTTCTGGTCACTATCAGCAGACATGGCCAACTGGTTGGACAAAATTGAGTCTGAGACAATCATTGACTTAGTGTCCTTTGCTGACATCCAAGGCGCTCAAATTACTAAAGTTATAACCCTGCTGAGGAACAGTGGGGTACGTTATATTATCTCTACTGATACTCCTATATATGTGGAAGTAATCAGAGAGTTCTGCTCAACAATCAAATTTTGAGACCACAATATAATTGGACGTGTAAGTGGTCAACTGGTTCTCATCACTCTAGTAAGCATTGCCACAGTCCTTCAAATGCCAAGTCAGGGTCTGCTGACTCCACCAACTGTCACCCCTGCGGTTCTTGCTGATCTGGGGTACATCAAGACCCACAACAACAATGTTAAGGTTAAACACTGATGATGATAGTTTAGTAATAAGTTGTGCAAATTGTATATACTTGAGGTGTTGTATAAAACTTGAAAGAAGCACAAGTTTTGCATCCCCTGATGATAATAATATCCATCAGTGGATGATTTACTTCTTCACAAGACAAGTCAGAAAATGGAACATTTGAAGGGCTTGGCTTCGTGGAGAAGAATGTCTGATGTTACTCAAACAGTCAAAGTATTCCGCACATTAGATATTCTAAAAAAGACTTACGTTGATTTCATACCATCAGGGGAACCCGTCAGGGGGAGCTCGTCAGGGGAACCAGTCAGGGGGAACCCGTCAGGGGGAGCTCGTCAGGGGAACCAGTCAAGGGAACCTATCAGGGGATGACGAAGGCAGACCAACCCATCAGGGGGACACTTCAAGATATGTCAGTGTCAGACCAATTCATCAGGGTAACCTGTCGGGGGGATTGGTCAAACATGACATCAGTGGAAGCCATGAATGTATGCAGTCAGTCATAACCATCAGGATCAAGAAGCACTGAGTAAATCTCAAGTGAAGAACGAAGCCCTGATCTAGTCAATATGCATCAGGGGGTCCAGAAGCACTTATCAAGATCCATCAGGGTTGACTGTGAAGACCCGGATTTGTAAATAAATTTCGTTATGAAATTTAATTA
>CM025784.1:11309744-11344849 GCA_014636745.2 Centella asiatica | reverse complement strand
TCTTATGATGATGCCCTAGTCCGGTATGGGATTATGGGGTCGTCACATTGACCATCAGTGGATCGTTATGACAGCATACATCCGTCATCAGCATATACACGAAAATCAATGTAACTTGAACAGAAGTAAGAGATATCAACTGGAAAGATATTTCTTGAAGTCTGTATCCATCCAATGAGAACTCTTGCGCATTAAATGCATACAGATCAGGGGAAGAAAAAGAAGCAACAAAGCATGCATCAGTCTGACACATTAGGCAGTGATGTGACATACTTGTGGCTAAGTTGAAAAAGGCAGCACGTCTCAAGCACGTGATTTTCAACCACTGATCTCCATATATAAAGAAGGAGTTTTCATTGATGAAATATAGAGAAAAATAGAAGCAAACAAAAAACACTAGGAAGCTCTGTAATATTTCTTGAGGGATTTATTGTCAGAGAGAAATCTTTGTAGCTAGTGAGTGTGAGAAGCTGTGAATTTCATTCACAGAAATTGTAGCTGTAATTCACATTTGTGATATTACAGATTTCCAGAAAAACACCAAGTTATAATACAACTATTTTAACTTGAATCTGAGTGTTATTATTTCACTGTTTTTCTATTATCTTGTTATTTCTGGAAGGAGCTATCAAAGTTCAACAGAGCGAAAAAGTTTTGAGTGTTTGTATTCATCCCCCCCCCCCCCCCTTCTACAAACACTTGAGCTTATTTTGCTCTAACAAACAAGAAAAGGAAGGACTTCCCAAGGAAATGGGACCTTCTGATGGACATCCTTCACAAGAGCTTGCTGTGTAAGTTCACCTCCCAGGATGAGGCATCAGTAAGGGTTCTCTCTATCATCTCTCTGCTGAAATCAGGGGAGCCAATCAACTGGGCTCAAATTTTCTTTGAAGTCCTTGCTGAATCCTTCTCCAGCAAGAGGAAGACGAAGATTCGTCATGGACGAACTATGTCCCTACTGATCAAGGGAATTCTTGGAGCAAACTTCCCAGCAGGGACCCAGTCCAAGAAGCTGATCAGTAGCAAAGTGATCACACCATCCCTGCTGAAGAACTATGGGCGCAACCCTGCTACCCTTGCTAAAGCAACTGTTGAAAGAAGAGCAAGGGGATCAGCAGATTCCCCCAATCAAGCACAACCTTCAACATTTTTTGTCCAAACATCTTTAACCCCTAACCCCTAATGCTAGAAGTGACCCATCAGGGGATAACTACATATCAGTGGATATTACTCGTCAGGGGATGATTTGTTCATTGCCAAACTCGTTGGTAATCTATTTGACTATCGCCGAACTCACTTGGCTGTCGCCTAACTTATTTGGCCATCACCAAACTTATTTGGCTGTTAGGGGATGAGTCTCGGCCAACAGGGGATGACTCTCGACCATTGGGTGTGACTCTCGGTCATCAGGGGGTGACTCTTGGTCATCAGGGGATGGGTTTTAGAGGATATTTATCCTTTGATAGGTAAAATAACTCATTAGAGACTAATAGTTTATTCATCGGAGACTAACATGTTTTACCCATTAGGGACTAACATGTTTTACTCATCGGAGACTAACATTTTAGTCATCAGAGACTAACAATATGAAGAATATTTTTAAGAGTATAGAGATTATCCATGTAGTTTATCTCTAATATAATTCAAGGTTTCATGCAGGTTTCTATTTAAGCTAAACGACTAAATAATGAAAATGAATAACTTGATAAAAGTTCTTAATATTTACCTGGTAAGCTTTCGATATTGCAGAACAAGCGATAGGAATATTATCGTGGGTTTAAGGAGTCTGTGTGTTTGAGAGAGTGTTGTGAAGAAAATGAGTAGCAAAGGTCTCCTTATATAGGCGCTTAGGAAATGAAAATATCTAAGATGTTTCTTACCAAGATTAACATCTGACTTGAAATCTACTAAATTACTACAATAGGCTAACAATTACGGTTACATGTAAGTATGATAAGTATGAGTTACTACTAGGTGTCAAACGGTGGTACAAGCTACTAATGACTCAGCTCTTGCAATGCTTACTCATTGAAGAGAATTTCAACACCTGTAATGCTTACTCATCACGGCATAACTACTCAGTTATCTTTCCCGTAATAGTACTATCACATAAATTAATTCCGGTAATATCCTTCACCAAAAATTAATTTAATAGTAGTAGTAATTTTATATTACTACATAAATTAATTATCCTTTTTCAGATAATATCTCATACAAAAAATTTATTTTGGTATTTATAGAGGAATAATTGCTCATGTTTGTAGATAAATTTTGACTAAATTTATTTATTAATAGTTATAAGGCTGTAATAATAATTACTCAAATCTAGGGTATTACATTTACCCATTCAAAATACGTTGTATCTCCAACAAAGGATGGCCTATACTAAGGAAGGAAAGCTCAAAAACAAAACCACTGTAGGTTTATACTGTCGGAGACTAATTTTATCCTATTAGAGACTAATTTGCAGAAATGATACAGTGATAGATATTGTCATTTAAAAAGGTCTAGCATCATCGGAGGATGTTGTCCACCCAAAATGCATTGTATCTTTAAGGGACGATGTCCTGTGTTGGCAAAAGAAAGCTCAAATCGACTCCCCCCGCTCACCTGTAGAATTGCCCCCACTAGAGAATAAGCTTTAGCTCATCAGAGACTAAGGTTTGGTCCATTAGAGACTAGAGAATTGTCCCATCAGAGACTATTTCTTAGGATTACAAGAACTCCTTACTACATCAAAGACAAGGTGATCATCAGAGACTGAAGATGACCTATGGGATGACACATGGTTTAACTCCAGCAATCCATTAACTCAGCCAAAGATAAGAAATAAAAAAATAAAGAGGATTGTCCAATAGGAGAAGACTAGTCGTAATAGGGATCACATAATTGGTTTGGCATGCATGAAAGGCCATCTAAAAAAGGAAAGCTAGGTGATAGAGCTGTAATCACCAAGGAAATATCAGAGATATTTTGAAACACAGCTTATAGAGGAAGCATGGAGAACGAAGGAGTTGACCTATAAATAGAGACCCCAAACAGCAGAAAAGGGAGAGGGAGAAAAACCCAGACACCAAGCAAAATAAGGAGGACGGATACATAGAGAGGAAAAATTATAGAGAGAAAAAGAGAAAAATCTGAAAGAGAGATAGGACTTTCAGAGGAATTCAAAATCTTCTTCTTCAGAGTTTAGCTACAGAAAGAGAGACTTTATTTCCTCAAATCAAAATTTGTCTTTGTAACTCCCTGTTCTATATTAATAAAAAAAACCAAGGCTTGTAACTATTTAATTATTACGCCCTTTGATTCTCCATCTTTTGTTTTGGTCAAGGTTAGTTCACATTCCTACAATAGGGTGGTTTCCAATCCAAAATAGCTTTGTCCATAGCTACCTCTATTTGGAGATACCCTTATATTTAATCTCTTATTCATCTGCATATTATCCAATCTAACATTTTGTCATAAATATAGCTTGGCTTGTCATGGTTTATGTGTGATTTTAGTTTATATAATGTAATCTAAAAAAAATGATTTGATTTTATTCTGATATTCTCATGTATATCTTTGCACAATTATGATTTCTTTCTAACCTTTTGTTGTGTCAGACCTGAGCTATTGATTCATGGACTTTAAATCCCTCTTGGACAATAGCTGAGAGTCTACAGTAAAGGGGCCAACTTTCTTTAAAACTCATCTTGTCTAGTTATAGATTAGCTAATGTTTACATAGACAATGTTGTAATTTATGGTTTTCTTCAGGCTGGAGTTGTTTTGTTCTTTCACTTTAAAGACTGGTCCTTGACTTCCAATCTATTTCTTGTAACATATCACCCAAAAATGAATAAAGGAAACACACGAAGCACACACATACACTAACACACACCTTCACTGCTAATGATTTTTTTTCTTTTTCAAACAACTTCAGGTTTTAAGAGATGATTTCATAAAAACAAAAATCTAAAAAAGCAGTTACTAGTTATAGTGAGGATAGGGGGTGCCTAACACCTTCCCCCTATTCAACTTGGCAACGAACTTGGTTTTTCTTAGTTTGGCCTTCAAAATAATTTAAGAGTCATCTTGAAATTACTTTTCAAAAAATAAAATTGGAAAGGTGTCTTAACACATTGTCTCAGATTTGTTAGGTGGCGACTTGTTTTAAAAAATGATGTTATCACCCTGTCACACTTATACAAACTCATATTTTTGAAACCTTGTGAGAATTTTAAAGTAATCAATCTCACAAGCCATAACCCACTTATTTGTTTTTAAAAAAAATTTCTAAGTGTGACAGCTAGCGACTCCGTTGGGGACCCGCTTGAGCTTTTATAAATTTTTTTTTTCCAAAAATCATCACTTAAAATAAAAAAGAAGTTTAATTAATGATGTGTTTAGTTAACTGTATGTTTTCTCATTTTACATTTTCTTTTATGTTTTGTGATTTCATAATTTGCAAATGCACCCTTTAGAAAGGTGTCTTATGACGACCCCAAAGTCCCATACAGGACCAGGGCTTCGCCAAAAGAAGGAAAGATAACCTCACATCCATTCAACCCTAATGTACTAAAGTGATTAATAGTACATCCTTACAATTAATCAGAGTACAAAACTTGCAACGGAAACTAAGCTATTACAACAGCTTTAATTATCATCCTTACAAGAAGTTGAGACCCGTAGGTCTAAAAAACTTAACTCTTAACTCATGCTCTTACATCTTCAGTCCTCTTTTCTCCTCATCACTACCCACAGTTAACTCATCGAAACCTTAAGCCCGTGTAACTTTCCTTTATCACCTGTAAAACCTTTAACAATAGCAAGGATGAGCAATTTACGCTCAGCAAGTATATAATCATGTAAGGTGGGGAATAAGGGTTCAAACTATTTGTGAGGTATGACGGATTCAATTGTCAAAACCTCAAGTACTTTTAAAAACATATCTTGATTTTGAGATTTTGCACTCTTTCTTCCTTCCTTAACCATCTTGCATGTCTTATTTAGCTCAGAGGAGGCTCGTAACTATGTACGATAACCATCTTACCCTCTCAAGACTAACATAAGCACTTGCTCAATACCCAAGTGAAAACATTCTCATACATTTGCACATATATAAGATTGAAAAATAACTGATAAATCAAAGCTCAGTTATATCCATGCACTTTTATTCACATCATGCTAGCGGAAATTAAAGCATAGCATACTGATTCACAAGGGAATTTAAACATAAAAGTCATAACCTTGTACGCATGTTGAATCAATTGATCATGCACTTAACTGAAATAAGCATAAGAGTGAGAATATACTTGCCTTCGTCCTTAGCTGAACTAAATCTAATTCACTTGCTTGGTGAAATACCTCTGAAAAAAACATACATGTTGACATAGCATGAGAATCTATGCTTAGAATATAAATGAGAGTATGTACAAATGTGTTGTCTGTGATGTTCGAGCATTTTTATTCTCTTAACTTTCAATGCAATCCTTTGTTGCATCGGAAAAATTGAGACTTTTCATTTTAAACAAGCCTAAGGGATTTTTAGACCGTTACACATCCATCAGGAGAAAGAGTTCTGATCGTCGGGGAATAATATCTTTAGCCATCAGAGACTAACATATTTTTCCCATCAGAGACTAGGAAATTCCTCCATCGGAAACTAAGAATTTCCTTCATCGGAGACTAGCAAATTTTGCCCATCAGAGACTACGGATGACATCATCAGGGACTAAACTTAGCCTGTCAAAGACTAAGGCTGACGTCACCAGAGACTTTCCTTAGCCTGTCGGAGACTAAGGCTGACGTCATCAGAGACTAACATCTATCTCATTAGAGACTAAAGTATCTCATTAGAGACTAACATCTATCTCATCAGAGACTAAAGTATCTCATCACAGACTAAGTTAGAACTTGTCTCAGATACAGGGTCGTCTTCCTCATTCCTCCATGGGTGGTGTTTTCATCTGTAACCACCGTAGGTTAACTCCCATAATCCTTTCAGTAATACATAACCTCTCCTAGGGTCTACTGACTCTTATAGACACGGTATAGGCTTTTAAACTCAGGTTGACAAAGGTTCAAACATGGCTTCGCAACTACTGATGAATAAAATATTTGGGAGTCAAAGGTTTTCAACATTCTTTCACTCATCTTGGATAGTTTTTGAAATAAAATATGAACTCTAGATGTTAAAAGCATGCATTAACTCATATTTTTAGAATTGAATGAACAAGATGTTAAATGTGGCATACATAACAAATCAAAAGTGTAAGAAACAGAGCAGGACTTTAATGTAATGCTCTTACCTCCTTGGCTATAAAGAAGAAGTTAAAAGCTTGAGTTGTTCTTCCAGAAAAAAGACAGTTGCTTTTGAAAGTGAACCAGAAGTTGGTGGTAAACTGTAAGGAAATTTATGAAAGTGGGGCTAGGGTTGTATTCAGATGATATGTTTATATCGCTGGCCAATCAATAATAGCTGTTGGATTGTTTGAGATTTGATTTCAGCCGTTGGCTAGAAAAGAAGTAATAAGCCTTGAAACAGAACCATTGGCTGGAGGAACTGATGTTGCGGTTGCTAAAGTATCAACCAATCACCTAGGATAGCCGACAATCCATTGGGCAAGATTTCTCCTCCCGTTGGTGCCTCATGTAACAAGTAGCTGCTGTCACACATGCACATAAGCTTCATCAACTAATGACACACAAGCAGCTTAGTAATCCAAACATCACACGTACATAAGAGATCATTTCTCTTACGTAAGCCATTCTGTTCAGCAAAAGATTTACTGATCTGGACGCTTGACTCCTTCAAGCAACATAAACATAATGTGCTTGTCCTCATCTTAGAAATCCAAAAATCGTAACCCTTAAGTGGTTCCAAAAATAATATCGAAACATCCATGGAATAGTACTTTACTATTTGAGGGTGTTCTTAGGGAAACCTTCCTCCGTTACAGTTACTAAGCACACTCATTTCCTTATTCATGCTTGATTAAATTAATCTCATAAAGTTTTGAGATTAATATATTCATATCCCTTTGATGGTTTTACAAAGGAAATTAAGATAATTGAATTTTGGACATCACACGGACATAATACTCAAGCATTTAAAACTTATACCTCAAAGGGAATCATCTCATAAACATTTTATTTCTATTATTTAAGAAAATAAAATTTCGGGTCATCACATGTCTTGACTACCATACCCCTAGGGTTGCTCCTTCGGTAAAGTGATGGGAAATAGCATCGCCTGGATCTGCTCCAAGGATGATTCGGGAACCTCTTTGCCGATTGTAGGAAACCCAAAAGAGCTAGACACACTTTATAGGGTAATCTACTAACATGCATTTTTTGTAGGGTTTGTAAAATTGCAAGTTCTTATATCCTCTTTGATGTATCTGTTAGGTTTTAGAACATTTGATGATGATTGTCTTTAGATTACTTAGAGTACAAATGTATAGAAAGTGTTAATTAGTAACATTAAAGTTTTGTAGCCAGTAGTTATCTCTTTGATTGTAATTTATTCATTATTTGTAAAGAGATAAAATTATTTCATATTTGTAAGTAACTGCTGGAATGGAGAATTGAAGCTTCAGAAAGTCAAGATGTGTATTTGATCCGTTAGAGTTTACAAAAAGGCTTATCGGAGACTAGGAGGACTGGTCAGAGACTAAAAAGATTTTATCTATCAGAGACTAGTTTTGCCTATCGGAGACTAAGACTTAAGTCATCAGAGACTAAGTCTAAGGAAGTCGGAGACTAAAGCTTACATCATCAGAGACTAAGCTGGAGTCATCAGAGACTAAGCCTGAATGCGTCAGAGACTAAATAATTCTTTCGGAGACTACATAAGCTGACATCATCAGGGACTAAATGCACCGAAGACTAATGATGACGTTATCAGAGACTAGAGTTGAAGCATCAGGGACTAATCGAGATTTATTTCCTGAAAGATACAAAGTTCGAATTAAAATGGAATGTCTTCCACGTAAAGCAAGATATTATTGAAGACGTAGCTGGTAAGGAAACTAACCAGAAATCTGTTCCTATCAAAAAGGAAAGATTGTATTTGATTCGAATAAGGAAGCTGAATTTTATTCAGAATAGGAACTGAGTCAATAGTAATTCAGTTGTTAGAGAAGCTGTAATTAGGTTTACAGAGAATTGTAACTTTGAAGCTGTATAGATTTTTCATAGTTTTGTATCTTTTCCTATACAGAATAGAAAAGAAGCTGACGATTACATTATTGTAGTTGTTAGGATTTGTATTCAATTGTAAATCAATAAAGCAATTGTTTATAAATTGATTCATGTTCTTGTTCTTTATATTACGCAAGAAAAGTTAATTTCTTAAAGATCAAGTAATTCGAAAAGATTTTAAAGAACTTGTATTCAACCCCCCCCCCCCCTTACAAGTTCTCGGCATCTCACTGGGAAAACAGTATCTATAAAATTTTTCACACACCATGAACTCATGAATTTCTGTATTTTTCCTAACATGTTGCATTTTCTCCTTTCCATTTGTCAATCTTTTGCATAACTGAGTTTGCTTAGCCACATGTACATTTCACCAAAATAAATTTTTAAAGTTACATCGGTTCACCAATATAGACTATGGGACACCTCACACCTCTAAATGGAAGAACGAATGAATGGTGGTTCAAGAGGGATATATCAAACAACTATCGAAGACGACCCTGATATTGCACGAATAAAGAGAAATGGGAATCTTTCTTCAACATGATAAAAAAAAAAAGATGTAACCAGTTGCACTTATTGGAGCTGTCCTAGGGAATCTCTGTGGAAAGTATTAGATTTGGAGTTCATTCCATTGGTGAGTCTAAAAATAATGGTGTCATACTTCGGATCATCAATAAGGACTCAGTTTGGAATGGTACAAAAAATCCCGAAGTTGGAGATAGATGAAGATTACAAAGGGGAAATCAATGCGACGAAAATGAGTTTCGTACATAAGGCCTACAAGCTATGGGATGTCAAAATTCAAGCCATTGAGGAGATCAACCCACAGCAGTATGAAACCGCTATAGAATATCAAGTTTGGGTCCATTAACAGATCAATCTATGGAAAGAATATGGAAGGCCAAGAGAAGAGCCAAGATCGGGAGAAATTCCAAGAGGTAATCCAGAAGAAATAATCAGATAATTAAGTGCCCAACTGGAAATGTTGACTTGAGAGAGAGAGATGAAGCTATCCTGATCATTCAGAAACTAGGATATAACATCTGAATGTTCGAAAGTGTCATTACCACTGATTATCTAGAACCCTTTAAGGGTTTTGGGATAAAAATTTTAAATTGGGTCATGGAAACGATTAAGTGTATTAACCCTGACAAATGATTTGCAAAAGAAACTTTTGGAATGTTTTAAGTCTTTGGAATTTTGGTTCTGTGATGAGTTCCCCAAATTTTCTGATTGCATAATAAATTTTATGCTAAAATCATATTTTTGATCAAGGTAAGCAAGAGAAATCAAGATTGTGCCAACCATTCGATCACAAGCTAGGAAGCTGGGAGAAATGGAGAAAACATCCACCTCTGAGGTGGTGACTAGGGAAGAATTCAACAAATTAGAGGACCAGGTGGAAGAAATCCGAATGATGATGACACAAATGGTGTGACGACCCCAAAATCCCTTACTGGACCAGGGCTTCGTCAAAAGAAGGAAAGATAATTCATATCCATTCATAGCATAAATACTAATAAAAGGAATTTGTAGAGAGTTATTACCACCCAAAATATTGCATTTCAGCGAAAGCTAATCCATCTATAAATTACAATTCACAATCATTACAACTTCAAATATCTTCCTTCCTTCCTTCCTTAGCGACACTTAAAAAGATTAATAAAACTCAGTAGTTGATCATCTTTGCCTTCCCCTTGTCAGAGGGTTCAGCCTTTGGACCATGCCCTGCAAGACATTAAGTTCAACAAGAATGAGCGTTTTATGCTTAACAAGTATATAAACGAAACAGAGAAACAATCTGGAATATTGATGGAAGTGCAAGTTTGTTTATAAGGCTCAGTGAAACAATACTAATGCCTGGGAAATCTTTGAAAAATATTTAGGACCACTAATGATAAACAACGTGTAATCCTTCTTGAAGACAGACAGGTATTCACCTATGTACAACCTTTTTCAAAAATCCATCAGGGACTAAACCTGTTGGATCTGCTAACCATACAGTACACAGCTGGCCTAACTGTGATCGCATGATCCCTCATTGTGTAAACGTACGTAGTCACTTATAATTCCTCTAGGTCAGGTGAAGAACAAATCAACACCTTTCCCTTCCTCTTGCCAACTATGTGGCATAACTATTTAAGGGATATATCATTCTCATTTGTTTGCACAGATATAAGATTGAAAAATAGTTGAAAATCAAAGCTCAATTATATCCATGCATTATCATTCATATCATGTTAGTGGAATTTAAAGCATAGCATGGTCATTCATAAAAGCAATTGAAGCATATAATCAAAGCCTTGCACGCATATCAAATCAAATGATACTGCGTTAAATTGAAATAAGCATCAGATTGAATGTATATACTTGCCTCGGTCCTTTGCACAAAATCAAATTCAATTTACTCATGAGTGAAAGATTCTGTAAAACATGCATATAACATGATAAATTTAATACTTTAATAAGAGTTATAAGAGAAATGCATATGTGATATCCTTAAACTTTTAATGTCTCAAATTTGACATAAGAATCGTTGAAGTTAAATGAATAATTGAAACATCATAAAATAATTTAAGAAAATAAGGTTTTATAGTTTCAAAAACAAGCTGCGCATCAGGGGATAATTTATCATCAGGGGATAAACTACCCGTCAGGGGATGTCTCTCGGCCATCAGGGGATCATTCACTCATTAGGGAATAGCCATCAGGGGATAATTTGTTCATCGCCAAACTCGTTGGGTGACAACTTGTTTAGCGTTGAACTCACTAAGTCATTGTTGAACTCATCAGTGGATGATTTGCTCTACCAAACTCCTCGGTGACTAGTTTGTTCAACGCCAAACTCCGCACTTCAGTACCAAACTCTTTGAAAGATAACCTCTTTAGTCATCGAAAACTAACAACATTTCCTTCATCAGAGACTAAGAAATTCCTCCATCGGAGACTAACAATTTCCTTCATCAAAGACTAACAAATTTTGCCCATCAGAGACTACGGATGATATCATCAGAGACTAATTTAAACTTCCTTCATCAGAGACTAACATTTTTAGCCTGTCGGAGACTAACTTGGAATCTCCCAGGGACTATTTTATAGGGTCAGAGACTAACTCCAACCCGTCAGAGACTAAGTTAGAACTTGTCTTAGATACAGTGGTGTCTTCCTCACTCCTCCATGGGTGGTGTTCTCAACCATAACCACACTTAGGTCAACTCTCATCATCCTCTCAGTAATACATAACATTTCTCGGGGTCTACTAGGTCTTGCAGACACTGATTAAACTTCCAAACTCTAGTTGACAGAGGTTTAAATAGGGTGTTTTCAACTACTGACAAAAAGAATTGTTTGGTAAATAAAGGTTTGCCTACCAGATGGTTGTCAATATTCTTACACTCATCTTAGGTAGCTTTTGAAACAAAAAGACATTAACTTCAGGTGTTGAAAGCATGCATTAAATCATACTTTTGGAAATAAATGAACCAAGTATTAAACGTGGCATGCATAACAGAACAAAAGTGTAAGAATCAGAGCAAGACTTTAATGTAATGCTCTTACCTCTTTGGCTGTAAAGAAGAAGTTAAAAGCCTTGGGTTGCTCTTTGAAAAAGAACGATTGCGTTGAGAGTAAACCTGGATTTGGTGGTATACTGTATAGAAGATTTATGAAAGTGGGGCTAGGGTTGTACTCCAAGGATAAGGATATATATATATCACTTGCTGAACAACAAGAGCTGTTGGATTGTTTGAGATTTGATTTCAGCCATTGGTTAGAAAAAGGCAGCAATGGGCTTTAGAAAGAAATGATTGGTGAGAAAGGGTGGATGCAACGGCTGCTAACATCAGTTGGCCATCTATCGTAGCCCACTCTAGTGTACTATTGGAAGTGATATGCATTAAATGCCTCATGTTTCCCAGCAGTCTTTGGTTTGAAAATGGTTACTGTAGCTTATACTCGTTCACACCCGTGTGCTTCTCCCCTTGTGAACAATCATTACACTACCTTTTGATCACTTGAATATAATAATCATATAAAGATTTGGATCTCAAAATACATTTAAAATCTTTTGGACATCACATTGCCATGAACCTTCATTAATCAAACTGAATAAAAGAAAGTTAACCTCCATGCATAAAATAAATAATTCACAAAATGAATAAATCATAAATCAAAACTCATTTAAATTTCGGGCTCTCACAAATGGCAACCTTCATCTGCAATTCTGGAAATAGGAGAGGACTATGGAGAAAAGAAAAATGAAAGAGATGAGTCAACTGATGAGAAAGAGGAGAAGCATAAGAAATATGAAAGGAGTGAAAGGTTCCAGGGGAATGGATCAAGCAGAGCTGTACCTATTCCTAGAAGCTAATTTTCTCAAAAATTTCAAGATGCTAGAATTTACAAAATATACTAGATAAGGTGTGGCGCCCCCGAAAATCCCCCAAGCCGGGTCCCGGACACTGTCAGCGATTTGGGTGACACTCCCCGAGATCCCCAGGCTGGAACTCCGGGCTGCACCAGAAAACTTACAACACAACATCACAACAGCAAAACAAGTAATACAGCCAAGCCTTAATAACATACCTGTGGGAATTTTATTCCCAAAATACATTATTACAAAATCTTAAGGTCCATATCATCTTACAAAACCTCAAAGCTTGAAAATAAACAGGCTGCAACGGAAACAAAACTCTAGATGACTCATATGGCCTTACAACTTAAACACACTTAAGCAATTCTCTCCTTCCCTCTCTTAGGGGACTCAACCTTCACGACATAACTTGAAAAACATTCATAGCATTCCACATGAGCGTTTACGCTCAGCAAGTATATAATCATAAGCAAGAAGAATAGATAATTCAAAAGCTTTAATATTCATTGAGATTAGGCGAAGCAATGCCAACACCTCCTGAAAAATTCCATCAACAAGTATCGTTTAGGGTTCCTGAGTGATATCAATGGGTTATCCCTCTTTAACAAATAAACCTTGATTCGCCCTCTCTTCATCAAATAATGCATCACCTGACCAGACTGATCATTATCTGACTTCCATACATAATCAAATTTCATCCCAGCTGGTCAGCCTGGTCGTTTGACTCATCATTTGACATACGTAGTCCTTCGCAGAAAGCATATGGTCTGCGGAAAAGAATCTTATTACCGATGCCTTGCCTCGGTCTAACATTTTTTATCATTATTGGCCAGAATACCAGGCGAAAGTATTCAACAGCCCCTTAACTTTCCATATGGACATATCTTCTTGTAAACATTTTCTTAATTTTGAATAGCCTTGACGTGCTAATCCATTAAAAGCAGCGACTGCCAACAACACATATTGGCGTGCTCAACAATTAAAAGATAGTGATCATCACAGGCGGAACTCTATATATCCATACAGAAGTTACTTGGGTGTGCATACAAGTCCATGACTTGCAACACCCAAACATCATCTTTATCATCATTTGGTGTGCTAGGAACTTTAAACAGCTAGCAACCACCCAATAACACATATTTCAATTATCGACATCTTCTCACGTACATCGGATTTAATGATCGTACGTTACTTAACCATAAAAGAATTCATCATCATGCATAGGCATTAACATCATTCATTTACGTAAATCGAATTAATGATTTTACGTAATCAGTAAGAAAGAAGTGGAATGAATATATACTTGCCTTGGTCCTTAGCTAGATTCACTAAACTTGTTAAGAAAGGGTTCTGAAAAATATCATTGTTGGTATAACATGAGAAATCCATACTTAAAAGAAGGCTATTCAGATTAGAAAAAGGTTATCAGAGCATGAGGTTGCCCATCGGGGAAAACTTTCACTTGTCAGAGACTATTTAACTCATCAGAGACTGCTGACGTCATCTTTACTCATCGGAGACTAAGGATGACGTCATCGGAGACTAATAAACCCATAAGAGACTGATGACGTCATCTTAACTCATCGGAGACTAAGGCTGGCGTCATCATCAGAGACTAACATATATCTTATTAGAGACTACGGATGACGTCATCAGAGACTAAGCTTAGCCTGTCGGAGACTAAGGATGACATCATCAGGGACTAATTAACTCGTCAGGGACTGATGACGTCATCTTAACTCTATCGGAGACTATTAAACCCATAAGAGACTGATGACGTCATCTTAACCCTATCGGGGACTAAGGGTGACGTCATCGGAGACTAGCATTTCATCAGGGACTAATGACGTCATCTTAACTCTATCGGAGACTAAGGGTGACGTCATCAGAGACTAACATTTCATCAGTCGGAGACTAATGCTGACGTCATCAGAGACTAACAACATCTCATCAGAGACTAACAACATCTCATCAGAGATTAACCACATCTCATCAGAGATTAACATAAAGCTTGTCTCTGCTACAATGGAAAATCTTACAATAACAAACTCAACCTAGGTTTCCTCATGAATATGCAGAAGAATACAGTCTTTCTTTTAAAACTTCATTCTTCCTTGCAAATCTAGTATATACAGCTAATACACTTCGACGATAAACAAAAAGAATCAAACAGAGGAAAACTTGAGATTCTTACCTCCTGGGTTGACGAAAGAGATCAAAACTTGATTGACAATAATCGTCCAGAAAAGAGAACCTTGAAATTATACAGAGATGGTAGGTTTAAAGAAGAACTTTGGAAAAAGGAAATCTTTAGAAAAAAGACTAAAATGTTCCTCCGAATGAGGTATTTATAGGAGGCTGAGATTAAGCTGTGAAATAAAATGATTGGTTAATCTGGACGGTAAAATGGCTGCTCATCATGATTCTTAGCAGCTAAGCATCGTAATAAGCCTGCTATCCTTCATGCACATACGTTTAATCCACTTGATGACACACAAGCAGCTTATTAATCAAAATAATCATACGTAAGCACTGATGTCATCAAACTTAAGCTCTTGAGTCCTTCAGAAGACTTAACCAACAAACGCAAGCTTCTTTTAAGAGCTTACAATACGGTATTGCATGTATATATAACATCACTTGTTTATTCTTGCAACCAACATCAAACAACTATAACCCCTTTAATGGGTCCAAAAGTATTCATACAACCAAAGGCGTCATATAATAACCATATTCATATTAAAAAGAAAATAAAGTAACATAAAATAAAATAAAATGAGTGAATAAATTATTTATAGATAAACAAATTTTCCATGTCGTCAAATTAGGTCTTCCACTACAACACCTAATCATGTACAGGACACTGTTGGGACTGTACGAAAAGGATGATGGAATGAAGATGAACTTATTCTCCATGAGCCTTACAAGATCCGCTCTACATTGGTACACTCAACTAGACAAATCCAAGATTAAAACTTGGGAAGATTTAGCTAATATGTTCTTGGAGCAATATAGCTTCTAAAAGGAACTTGTACCAGATTTATGGGAGTTGGGGCAACTGAAGAAAAAACCCAATGAGTCTTTCAGGGAGTTCGGGCAGTGTTTCAAAGAAATGGTAGCAATGATAAAACCCCCAATCCACGGGAAAGAAATGGTGAAAATTTTCATTAAGGGACAAGAGCCCCTTTTCTATGAAAAACTATTAGAAAAGAAGAATTGTAGCTTTTTGGAAGTGATAGCACATGTCATGGACGTAAAAAAGGCCTTGAAGACAGGGAAAATAGTGGATCTTGCAGCTCTAAGAGCCGTAGTAGAGCAAATTCAAATCGGTTCATACCACCAAAAGGGAGGAAAGAAGTCCTAGAATGACGTAACATTTGTAGTACCAGGACAAGGCCCTCCAAAGAAACCCTTTCAGGCACCAACCAGTTCGAAGCCCAACTTCAACGATTGGCAACAGGGTACACAATATTAGCCAAGAAGGCCCTAGCCAAGGAAGTTTACACCTTTTGGAGAACCTTTGGCAACATATTGAAAGCCTTGTTGAACCAAGGCATGATAAAAAAGTCTACCAGGGTGCCAGATCAAAACAATAGAGGATACAATCTAGATGAGAAATGTGTGTATGATTGTGACCTACCAAGGCATGATATTAAGAAATGTTGGGGGTTGAAGCATCAGATACATTACCTAATTGATCGAGGAGATATCATCATCGAGAGAGCACCAAATGTGAATAACAATTTGTTACCGAAACATGATGGTAATATAAACATGATAGGAATCAAAGGAGAGATAGAGGAGAAAGTCAAGCACATATTCCTAATAGCAGAAGGAAAAGACATAATGGGAACAGTTAACCAGAATCCACCAAGGATGGTTATCAAAGGATCAGGAGATCCGAACAGCAAAGTTCTGATCATCAGAGGACAACCCATGTAAAAAGACCAAGAACAACAAACCAAGGTATTGGTAGTAAAGCCTGCCAAAGCAATGGTAATCCAGATCCCAAAACAAGAGCCAGTAAAAGATTTGAAGGTGGTACCATGGAAATACGAGATAAAATATGTCAACTAAAAGGGAAATGAGATAGCAAGGAATGCGTGACAGGATGAAGCGGTGAACTACAAAAAGGGAAGCCGGAAAAAATTCAAGCAGCCAATCAAAATATCCGATGAAGTGGGGGAGGAATTTTTTGAAAAAATTAACCACTTGGAGTATAAGGTCGTCGAGGAGTTGGGGCACGAGCCAGAGAAAGAATCAATGTTTGACGTAGTCATGAAGTCAGAAGGACATTGAAAAGTATTAGTGGAAGCTTTGGCAGGAACCTATGTCCAGAAGAGCCTAACTGAAGAATAGTTCCAAAATGTAGTGGGATATGTCACGACAAATGACGTGATCATGTTTTCTGAAAATGACATTCCTACCGAAGGTCGAGGACATAGAAAGGCTCTGCATATAGCCGTTCAATGTTATGGCTTTGTTGTTGGAGGTGTAATAGTAGATGGGGGTTCTACTTTAAATATTTGTCCTTCCTATAGACACCTCATTTTTTGGCTTTATTTAATTTATGTAATAAAAGAAAATAATCAACTATGGAGTAAGGCTTGGTGGATTAAATCTTGTTGTTAAGTGCAAGATTGATAGGTTCCTTCTTTAGGAGTGTATGAAATTGATAAATGAAGTATTGGAGATTGGTGAATAAAATTTAAAAGATTACCTATCGCCAAAGTCAGCGTCAAAGTCTGGGCATCAGCGGATAAATTACTCAGCGCCAAAGTCGTCGGGTAACCCACACTGGTGCCAAAATATGGGCATCAGGGGATAAATTACTCAGCGTCAAAGACGTCGATAATCCACACTAACGCCAAAGGCATTTTTGGCCATCGCCAAAGTCTTCGGGAAATCCATTCTAGTGCCAAAGTCTAGCATCAGGGGATAGTTACACTATCGGAGACTAGCGCGTCAGGAGATAAATTACACTATCGGAGACTAATTTTAACCCATCAGAGACTAATTCCCAGATTTGGTGAAATGATAGATAAAGCCTTCCCCAAGTGCAAAACACCATCAGAGGATATTGCCCACCCAAACTACATTGTATATCCAATAAATGGTGGCTTGTACCAAGGAAGGAAAGCTCAGAAATAATTTTGCAAATCCACTACAAGTGTATATTGTCAGAGACTAAAATTAGCCATCGGAGACTAATTTATCCCATCAGAGGCTAAGTTGCAAAATTGGTACAATAATAGATAATGTCATTTTAAAAGGTCTAGCATCATCAGAGGATGTTATCCACCCAAAATGCATTATATCTTCATCGAAGACTAAGCCTTAGCCCACCAGAGATTAAGGATTAGCTTGTCAGAGACTAAAGTTTGCGACATCAAAGACTAAGAAATTTGTCATATCAGAGATTGTTGCTTAGGATTACAAGAAATCATCATTACATCAAAGAAAAGCTGATCATTAGAGATTGAAAATGACATGTGGGATGACCCATGACTGACTCCAGCAATCAATTAAATCAGTCAAAGCAAAGAAATAAAAAAATAAAGAAGATGGTCCAATAGGAAAAGACCAACCGCAATAGGGGTCACATAATAGATTTGGCGTGCAAGAAATGTCATCTAAAAAAGGAAAGCCAAGTGACAGAGCTACAATTACCAAGGAAATATCAGAGATATTTTGAAACACAGCTTATGGAGGAAGCCTGGAGAACGAATGAGCTGGCCTATAAATAGAGATCCCCCAAACATCAGAGAAAAAAAAGAAGGGAAGAGAAGGTGATAAAAAATACACAGAGAGAAAAAGCTGTAAGAGAGTTTCAGAACCCCTTTTAGAGTTTTAGTTAAGGAAAAGGCCTTATTTACTTATACAAAAATCATCCTTGTATTTTTCCTGTTATATAACAATCAGAAAAAACTGAGGCTTATAATTGTTTATTTATCTCGCCCTTTGATTCTCCATCTTTTGCTTTGGTCAAGGTTAGTTCATATTCCTACAATAGGGTGGTTTCCAATTCTAAATAGCTTTATCCATAGCTATCTCTATTTGGAAATAGCTTTATATTTAATCTCTTATGCACCTGCATATCATACAATCTCACATTTTTTCAAAATACTTTTTGTCCTGTCATGATTTCTATATGATTTCAATCTATATAATGTGATCTAAAAAATGATTTGATCTTTATTTTGATATTTTAATGTATATATTTACACAATTATGATTTCTTTCTAAACTTTTGTTTGTGCCACGCCTGAGCTAATGAGTCATGGATGTTAAAACCCTTCCTGGACAACAGCTGAGAATCTGCAGTATCGGGGCAGATAATCATGGAAACTCACCTTGTCTAGTTCTAAGTTAGCTAATTTTTATGTAGACAATGTTGTAATTTCTGGTTTGTTTTGAGCATGAGTTGTTTTGTTTGGTTATTTTAGGATTGGTCCTTCACTTCCAATTTATCCATTGTAATATGTAGCCAAAACTGATAATGAAAATGCACGAAGTACACACACACGTGCACTTTATTGTTTCATTCAGAAACAACTTCAGGTTTTGAAAGGTGTCTTGACTACCATACCCCCGAAGGCCGCTCCTTCGGTAAGGTGATGAGAAATAGCACTGCTTGGATTTGCTCCAAGAATGATCTAGGAACCTTCATGTCGATTATAGGAAACCCAAAACAGCTAGATGCACACACTACAGGGTTTACTTGATAAACAAGCTAGTAATGTGCATTTTTCTAGGGTGAACCAAAGAAATCAATATTTCACCAATCACTCGATCACGAGCCGGGAAGCTGGGAGAAATGGAGAAACCATCGACCTTCGAGGTGGTGACCAGGGAAGAATTCAACAAATTAGAGGACCAGCTACAAGAAATTTGAATGATGATGGCACAGATGACAACCTTCATCTGCAATTCAGAAAAGAGGAGAGAAGAAGGGGAGGCCTCCGGAGAAAAGAAAAAGATTAATGCAGAAAACGAAAGAGATGAGTCGACTGATGAGAAAGAGGAAAAGCTAGCAGGAAATAGCAAAAAGAAGATAATCGAGGAAGCCACCATCGACAAAAAGATTCAAGCCTTGGAGGAAAGCGTAAGACATATGGAAGGAGTGAAAGATTCCAGGGGAATGGATCAAGCAGAGTTATACCTATTCCCAGAAACTGATTTTCCTAAAAACTTCAAAATGCCAGAATTTACAAAATTTACTTGGTTAGGTCTTCCACTGCAACACCTGATCATGTACAGGACACAATTAAGGCTGTACAAAAAGGATGACAAGATGAAGATAAACTTATTATCCATGAGCCTTACAGGACCCACTCTACATTTGTACACTCAACTAGACAAATCCAAGATAAAAACTTGGGAGGATTTAGCTGATATGTTCTTGCAACAATATATCTTCCAAGCGGAACTTGTACTAGATCGATGGGAGTTAGGGCAATTGAAGAAGAAACCTAATGAGTCTTTCAAGGAATTTGGGCAGTGGGTTAGAGAAATGAAAACAATAGCAAAACCCCTCATCAATGGGAGAGAAATGGTGAAAAATTTCATTGAGGGACAAGAGCCACCTTTCTATGAAAAACTACTAGAAAAGAAGAACTCCAGCATTCTGGAAGTGATAGTGCATGCCATGGATGTGGAAAAGGCTTTAAAGACTTGGAAAATGGTGGATCTGGCAGCTTTAAGGTTCATGGCTGCATAAATGCAAGCTGGTTCATACAACAAAAAAGTTGGAAAGAAGCCTAAAAATGAAGTAGCATTTGTAGTACCCGAACAAGGGCGCCCAAAGAAGCCCTTTCAGGCACTGACCAGTCCAAAACCTAACTTCAACGATCGACAGAATACGCAATATCAACCAAGGAGGCCCAAACCAAAGAAGTTTACCCCATTGGGGGAGCCATTAGCCAATATCCTGCAAGCCTTGTTAAGCCAAGGCATGATCAAAAAGTCAACAAGAGTGCCAAATCAAAATAGTAGAGGATATAATCGAGACTTTAATGCCCCAGATTTGTATAATTATTGCTATAATATTAACACTATTAATAAATAAATTTTAGTCAAATTTATCTACAAGCGTGATCATTTATTCCTTTATAAATACCGACATAAACAAATTTTAGTCTAAGATATTACCCTCATCAATAAAAATTTATGTAGTAATATGAATTACTACTACTACAGTTATGAGAAGAGGGTATTAATCCTTCATGATGAGTAAGCATTTTAGATGTTGAGTCATTAGTAGTACGGAGTACTACCTTTTGCTACCTATGAGTAATTCACACTTACGTGTAAACGTAATGATCATGTAATTGTTAGCATATTTTAGTTGTTTAGTTAATTTCACGTCCAATGCTAATCTAAAGTGAGAAATATCTCACATTAGATATTTTGATTTCTCCTGGCTCTTCTATATAAAGAGGACCCTTGTCTTACTACTACTCCTCTTTAAACGCTCTCAAACTCAAAATAATATCTCTATAGCGTATATGTGACGACCTGGAAAATTTGTTTATCTTTAATCAATTTATTCACTTATATATATATTTTTTATTTTTTATTAATGTGTATAGTTAATATTATGATTATAGATATTGGTTATAAGGACAAGCAAATTATGTTTGCATGTCTGGTAATAATCGTAATTGCTTGAAGGAATATAAGCATCTAAACTAGTAAGTCTCTTTCTGAACAGAATGGCGCACGTAAGAATGATTACATCATGTGTATGTATATTAATTAGATTAGTAAGCTGCTTAAGTGACTAGCTTATGTGCATAAAGGACAACAGTTGCTTGTTACATGTATTAGCTGTTAAGAATCATGATGAGTAGCCGTTTTATTAACCAATGATTTTATCTTAAAGCTTAATCTCAGCCTGCTATAAATACCTCATTAGGAGGTAACATTTTAATCTCTTTGCTAAAATTTTCTCTCATAAAGTTCTTCTTTAAACCTACCATCTCCATATAATTTCAAGTTCTTTCTTCTGGGTGATTACTTTCAGACAGGCTTTGTATTTCCTCCGTCAACCCAAGAGGTAAGAATCTTATGTTTCCCTCTATTTTTTTTTTCGTTTTTACGCAGCATCTGAAAGTATTCACTATATATGCTAAGTCTTTAGGAAAGAATAAAGTTGTTAAAGAGTATGTTGTTTTGAGTTTTTAAAGGGACAATGATGCATCCTAGATTGGGTTTGTTTATCACTAGCTAACGTTTCTAATCATGAAAAGACTTTCTTTTGTAACAGAGACAAGTTCTTTAATTAGTCTCTGATGAGATAATGTTAGTCTCTGACGAGATAATATCAGTCTCTAATGAGTTAACATTAATCTTCGATGACGTCAGCATTAGTCCCTGATGGGTTTAGATGACGTCAACAGTCTCTGATAAGTTAACATTAGTCTCCGATGAAGTCATCCTTAGTCTCCGATGGGTTAAGATGACGTCATCAGTTAGTCCCTGACGAGTAGTTTTCCACTGATGTTTTTTATCCCTTGACAGGTGAACCATCCCCTGATAGGTGAATTGTCCCCTGACAGGTGAATCATCCCCTGACGGGCAACTTTGTGCCCTGATGACCATTCTCTGTTTTGCATAATCATCTTCCAAAGTACATATTTCCCATGTTATACCAACAATGATGTTTTACAGAACCCTTTTGCAACCAATATATTGAATCTAGCCAAAGACCAAGGCAAGTATATACCCATTCCACTTTCTTTCTTACTGATTACGTAGAATCATTATTTCGATTTACGTAAATGAATGATGTTAATGCCTATGCAAGATGATAATTTTTTTATGATTAAGTAACGTACGATCATTGACCCAATGTACGTGAAAAGATGTTGATGATTGAGCTATGTGTTATTGGGTGATTGCTAGTTGTTTAAAGTCGCTAGCACACCAAAAGATGATGAAGATGATATAAGGGTGTTGCAAGTCGTGATCTTGTATGCCCACCTGAGCATGTCCCGTATGGATATATAGTTATGTTATTGGCAGTTGTTGCTTTTATTTGTTGAGCACGCCAAGGTTATTGGCAGTCGCTGCTTTTAATTGTTAAGCACACCAAGGTTTTTAAAACAAGAAAATGTTTACAAGAAGATATATCCATAAGGGAAGTTAAGGGGCTGTTGAATGCTTTCGCCTAGTATTCTGGCCAATGATGATAGGGAATAAAAGACTGAGGCATCAGTAATCAGACCCTCGCAGACCAATGTTTTTTGCAAGTGACTACGTATGTCAAATGATGGAATCAAATGACCAGGCTCGCCAGCTGGCATGAAATTTGATTGTTAAAGGAAGTTAGATAGTGATCAATCTGGTCAGGTGATGCATTATCTGATGAAGAGAGGGCGAATCAAGATTTATTTTTAAAAAGGGTTAACCCATTGATATCACTTGGGAACCCTAAATGATACATGTTTATTGATTATCTAGAGGTGTTGGCATTGCTTTGCCCAACCCCAATGAATATTAAAGCTTTTGAATTATCTATTCTTCTTGGTTATGAATATATACTTGCTGAGCGTAAACGCTCATGTGAAATGTTATGAAATGTTTTACAGGTTATGTCAAGAAGGCCAAGTTGCCTAATAAAGGAAAAGAGAAAATGGCATAATGAGAGCTTCTTGATTTCTCTCCTATGGATGGCCTTTAGAGGGAAAGTGAAACGGAAGGCCATCATAGAAATGTTTAGGTTGTAAGGCCAGATGGGCCATCTAAAGTTAGTTTCTGCTGCAGCTTGTTTATTTCCAAGCTTTGAGGTTTTGTAAGAAGATGTGAACCTTAAGATTTTATTATGATGTTTTAAGAATATATGATTCATCCAGATAATGTAAATGCTTGGCTATGATGTGTCTGTCTCAATTGTATGGTTTTATATTTATTTTCTGGCGTTTCCCGGGGTTCCAACTTGGGGATCTTGGGGGCTGTCATCTAAATTGTTGGCAGTGCCCGAGGCCCAGCTCGGGGGATTTTCTGGGGTCGCCACAATATATTATAGAAGTAAAAGCTTGCAAGGTAATTTTGAAAGCTTTTATTAAGTTATTTATTTTAACTATTTAGTTATTTAACCTGAAGAAAAATCTGCATGAAACCTTGGTTAATCAAAACATATTTGTTTCCCTATGATTTCTCATAATGATAAACCATATGGGCAATCTCTATTCTCTTGAAGTATTCACGAAAGAACTCTTTACATATATCTAAAACTCTACCATTCTTTATTTCTAAAAATTTTGTTGTCAAAAAGGCTCCTATATACCTTAAGTTAGGACTCTTCTTGATAATTTTTCCTTTGATAAACAATTGTTTAGAAAGGATAAAATGAATATTTTTTTTCCATTACAGAACAAATACATAAAGACTGAACTACAAGTTATTGGAGGATAAATATCCACCGATGGGTTCTTTTAGCTATCAGAGGATAAACTATCCATTGATGGGCAAAGTTGTTAGTCTCCAAGAGACAAAAATATTAGTCTCCGACAACATAAAATAAATTAGTCTCTGATGAACAACTTATCCCTCGATGAGCTTGGCGATGAACAACTTATCCCCCGATGAGTTTGGCGATGAACAACTTATCCCCCGATGAATTTGGCGATGAACAACTTATCCCCCTACAAATTTGGTGATGAACAACTTATCCCTCAATAAGTTTGGCGATGAACAACTTATTTCTCGATGAGTTTCGCGACAGCCAAGTGAGTTTGGCGATAGTCAAATGGATTACCGACCAGTTTGGTGATGGTCGATACTCATCCCCTGATGACCAAGAGTCATGCCCTGATGGGTAGATATCTAGTGATGAGTAAATTCTCCTGTGATGGGTAATTTATCTCCTAACGAGTAGATATCCACTGATGAGTAAATTATACCCCTTTACAGGTAGATATCCACTTATGAGTAAATTATCCCTGACTGATAATTTATCCCCTAACGGGTAAGAATTTCAACCCCTGACGTAAAGTAAACAATGCAACCATTTCACATTTATACAGATGCAGACTCAACATGATTTAAATATTATAGCAAGAACCTTGTTACCTAAACATAGCTATTGTCCTAACTTTTAATCATTTATGGATCATAAAATAGATCTCGCAAGAACACTTAAAGCTATCATACATTGTCACCCCGATCAAGGCAAGTAATATATTTGTTATTCTTCCAACATATAATTTAGTTGTTTAGTTATACGTGATTCTGCAAGTGATGTATTTACTATTCTTCAACATATAACAGAGCTGTTTATGCAGGCATACATGGGGTATGATGCTTATTGAAATTAAACATCTGATCCATTAATTCGATCAGCGTTAAGACATGTTGTGCAAATACTCGAACTTTTCCTTACGTAGACATAGTTTCTTCATATACGTACTGATTGAGAATAATTGTCACTTGTTTCAATTTGAGCTAAAACTTTTCAACTGTCCTATATCATATTACTTGTTGAGTTGTTATCGCTCATACTTGCTTGATTCTCTTTCAGTTAAAAAGGAGAAGGGAGAAAGTTCCAAGGGTAAGGAAAGTATGCATCAGTTCCAGTAGAACTGGTTGTTATGGGCTCGTAAATATGATTTTTGGTTTGATTTTGTTTTTAAGTGAAACTTATGTTTATCCCCTGATAGAATCTTTCAAAACAAAAAATGTTTGTAATAATCACTGAATATACTTTGTTTTAAATATTATTATAAAGAAAATGTTATTTGTATGACAACTCTTTTGTCCCCTTTTACGGCCCAATTTTCAGTTGAAGGTCTAAGTCACGACAGATGATATTAAACTCATGACTCTGGCCTACTGTGGGGGACATTGGGGCTGTCACAGCTTGGTATCAGAGCCCAAAACACCGAAAAGATTTTTTTTTATCCAAATTAGAAAGGTTGGGATAAAATAGAGTGTTGAATAAGCCAGTCCTGAAAAATAAAACATTAAGATTTAAGTAGTAAGGATATCATGATTATCATAAGTATAGGTAATATTAGAAATTTGTCTAGCAAATATTTTACAAGGTATGGTAAGTTATTATACACAATGGAAATAAAATTTTCTTTACTTGAATTTCTTCTAGTAAAATATTACGTTATTGGTCATGTCTTTACATTATCAGCAGTTAATATAATCTCATTAACTTAGAAAGACTAATCGAAATTTTTATGGCTTTATAGATGTCTGACATACACCAACTTAATGATACCCTGAATTCCTTATCAACTGTTAAGACAAATAAGTGGTCCCTAGAGGATATTCTGTCACACTAACCTATGTCTGTTAAAACTGAAGTCGCTGAGCTTATTATTGATAACCTTATGTCAGAAAATGAAAATGATCCCATTGAGGATGCCAGTAATAATGACATAAATGAGCAAAGGGAAAAAGATTTCCCTTTACGGCAAGAGAGTTCAAGGGAGGTTACCCCAACACAGGTCACACCTTCTGTCTCTCCGTCCATTACTATACCAGACATTCCTTCTAGCTCGCGTGCAAAGATTAGACATACTGCCAGGAAGTCGATTCCCACAAACTTCCATACTTTCAGTTTCACCATGTCTATTTTTGAGTCAACTCATGCACCCCCACATACACTAGTTCAATCCTCTGTACCAGCACCTGTAATACCAATTACAACTGCAAATACTTTAGATACGGAGTAGAGGCTCTGAAACCAACTTAGATATTATGAAGCTAATTTATGGGATAAGGAGGAGGGAACTTTTCGCCATGTTAGGGAAGCTTGTGATTGTAGACGATGTTGGAGTTGTGGAGTTTTGCCAAGGGCTGTGCAGAAGCTCAATATAAAATGGCAATGCAGGCTATTAATCAACGAATGTCTGAAACAAGATGTTTTGCACCAGTCTTTGAGGCATCAATGGAGGCCTTAATGGCTTTTTCAGATTACTAACTAAGGTTAGCCTGTACCTTCGAGGATGTTACCGTAAGCTAGATCTATTTAGGACTCAGTGAGGAGTACCTGATCTGAGGATTAGAAAGCAAACTTAGGTTAACTTTAAGGGAAGTTCTAAATGTGTAAATATGTGCAATCAGTAATCACAACAATGACTTTTGGAATAGGGAGTTACATTTTGTTAGACACAAACTAATAAACGATAGAGTACTTTTGTTACATCATCTTAACCTATGGTTGGATTAGGCCTATAAGCCATCTTGGTGAAGGAGACTTGACATGTCTCCGATTTTGCGTCTTGTATAAAATGATGATGAATATAAATCTATATAACTTATTGTTTTGCATGATGTATTATTTCCTTATGTAGTAATTAACTGATAAAAATAGAGTAGTTTCAAATAAAGGATTTGTGACGACCCCAAAATCCCTTACTGGATTAGGGCTTCGTCAAAAGAAGGAAAAGATAACGATACATCCATTCATAGTATAAATACTAGATAAAGGGAATATTTAAGAGTCATTACAACCCAAAAATAATACAATTACAGCGAAAGCTATTTAATCTTTGTAAATTACAATTCCAAGATCATCATGAGCCTCTCTTATGGCTGTTGTTTTTGGATCCCAACTTGGAGGAAGAGATCTCATGAACTTGGTGTTGACATCCTCATTATCATAGGACTTTCCAAGTATTTTCAAATCATTGAGCAAAGTGTTGAACCTATCATAAACTGACGTTATTGGTTTAGGCTTTGCTTGAAAGAACTCGTATTGTTGTGTCAACAATGACCTTTTGTTCTTTCGGACTTGGTCAGTCCCTTCACAATGGACTTTGATGGTATCCCAGATTTGCTTCGATGTAGTGCAATTTATGATGCTTGTGAACATATTTTTATCAATTCCATTATAAAGTATGTTCATCACCTTAGCATCCTTTAACACTTGCAACTTGTCTTCGTTTGTATAATCACATTCTGGAGGAAGTTCAAAGTGTTCTGCAACAACAGATCCATCGACAGTTTTAGCAGAAATAAATTTCCTGGGTAGATAGGGACCCTTCTCAATCCTATCAATATAATCTGGATCTGTTGCTCTCAAGTGCATGTACATCTTTTGCTTCCACATAGGATATTCTTCCCGTTTAAGAATAGGGATTCTAGTACCACCATCACGACTTCCCGCATACGTCATTATGCTTGAGCTGCTTGCTTCGTCGTTGGCCATCTCTTGGAACGTAGTAATTGGATAAATTCAATTACAGGCTTTGATACCAATTGTTTTCCCAGTAAGATGCCGAGAACTTGTAGAAGGGGAGGGGGGGGGGGGGTTGAATACAAGTTCTCTGAATACTTTTCGAATTTCTTGTTCTTAAAGAAATTAAACTTTCTTGCGGAATATAAAGAACAAAAACTCAAATCAATTTATAAACAATTGCTATATTGATTTCACAACTGATTACGAATTCTAATAATCATAATAAATATGATCATCAGCTTCTTCTCTATTCTGTATAGGAAAACATACAAAACTATGAAAAACCTATATAGCTTCGAATTACAATTCTTTGTAAAAACTAATTACAGCTTCTCTAACAACTGAATTACTATTAACTCAGTTTTTATTCTGAATAAAATTCAGCTTCCTTATTCGAATCAAATACAATCTTTCCTTTTTTATTAGGAAGAAATTTCTGGTTAGTTTCCTTACCAGTTACGTCTTCAATAATATCTTGCTTAACGTGGAAGACATTTTTTTTAATTCAAACTCTGTATCTCTCAGAAAATAAATCACGATTAGACCCTGATGCTTCATCTTTAGTCTCTGGTGACGTCATTACTAGTCTCCGGTGCTTTTAGTCCCTGATGACGTCAGATTATGTAGTCTCCGATAGAGTTATTTAGTCTCTGATGCTTTAAGGCTTAGTCTTCGATGACGTCAGCTTAGTCTCTGATGTTTTTAACCTTAGTCTCCGATGACGTAAGCTTTAGCCTCCGATAGGCAAAACTAGTCTCCGACAAGCCTTTTTGTAAACTCCAACCGATCAAATACACACTTTGACTTTCTGAAGCTTCGATACACCATTCGAGTAGTTACTTACAAATAAGAAATAATTATATCTCTTTACAGAGAATGAATGACTTACAAACAAAGAGATAACTACTAGCTACAAAACTTCAGTGTTACTAATTAACACTTTCTATACATTTGCACTCTAAGTAATCTAAAGACAATCATCATCAAATGTTCTAAAACCTAACACCCTTTGCTAGGGTTTGTGTTGAAATGGATGCTACCTCCGTTTGGCCAAAATAGATTTAAGTTGTTACTCTTGATGAAGATAATGTTAGTGTAGCTATTGAGTATTAGAACCGGCCTTCTTCCTACCCTACATGCAAGGTCTTTGGGCATTCATTTCTTAAATGTCCATAAGCTTGTTATCTCTTGGTTCCGAAGACTCTGGATAAATCAAAAACTACAACCCCCCCCCCCCCCCCCCCCCCCACGTCTGATCAACCTGCGATCCCTATAGTTTCCAGCTTCTCCCTCTGTTAGAAAACCTATGATTCCCTCTGAAACTAATGAAGGTTGGATTGAAGTTTCAAAGAAAAAGAAAAAGGACCAGGGGGATGCTCGGGACCCAGGTAAAGGTTCCTCCGATGACAGTACTTTCCCTCTCGATAACAAACTCCTCGGCAAGCTTAAAAGGGTTGATGAAATGGAACTTAAAGCTCTCAAAATTCACGAAATCCACCATAAGTCTTGGGGACAACCCAACTTTACCCCTTCACTCCCAAACTTCTTCTTCTAAGAAGAAAAAGGGAAGAGGGAAAAAAAAATAATTCACCCTCTCAATCTTTTGATGAAGATCAGTACATACAATGTTCGGGGCATTAATAAATCTCCTAGGCAAGAAGATATTAGAGTATTCCTTGCGAATAATGGCATCTCGTTTGTGGGTCTTTTGGAGACTAGAGTTAAATCTCACAAAGCAGATGCTATTGCCTCCAAGCTTAATAGACATTGGCACTGGCTTCATAATTATAGCCACCATCAGAATGGAAGAATATGGGTGGGCTGAGATCCTCATACTGTCCAAGTCTCAATTTTGCATACGTCTAGCCAACTTATGCACTGCCGCCTCCACCATATTGAGACAAGGCTATGTTTTTGGCCACTGTTGTTTATGCTTTCAACCTGGACTCACAAAGGAAATCCCTTTGGGCAGATTTATGTACTATTAATGCTAGCACATAGGACAGTTGGCTTTTGCTTGGAGACTTCAACGTCATCCTCAACTTGGAAGATGCCTGGGGAGGTCGGGGGGTCTATAATGCAGGGATGCATGATTTCAAAGACTTCCTTCTCACCTGCAAGCTCACTGATATTAGAGCGGTTGGTCCTCATCATACCTGGCGGAATGGTCAAGCAAATTTCATGATTTCTAGGAAGATTGACAAAATTTTGGGGAATGATTGCTGGCTTACCAACTTGCCACACTCCTCTGCCACTTTTGGGGCCAGTGGCATGTCTGATCATGCTCCTATTATCCTTGACACAAGTATTAAAATCAAGCCCTCTTTTAAGCCTTTTCAATTCTTGAATTATTTGCTGAAGCTATATGGATTTAGTATTGTGGTGACCAACGCCTAGAATACCCGAGTCCAGGGATCTTCTATGTTTGTTCTTGCCAAAAAATTGATGATCACCAAGAAAGGGTTAATCAAATTAAACTCTGACCATTGGAAGAACTTGATTTCTTCAGTAAGGGCAAGGAAGGACCTCCTTGTGTTCCAGCTGTAGTTACAACAATCCCCTGTTGATATTAATCAGTCTAATATTGATACTGAAAAGGCTCTCCTTGCAACTCTTGAGGACGCTATGGCTAATGAGGAAAAAATCTTAAGGCAAAAATCTAGAGTTCAGTGGCTTGATTGTGGGGACAAGAACTCAAATTTTTTCTTTGCTCAATTGCAAAACAGATGGAACCAGAACAAAATCCTCTTGCTTAATGATGCTCTAGGCAACTCTCTCCATAACCAAGATGGTATTAAGAGGGAAGCAGTGTGTTACTATAAAGAACTTCTTGGTTCCTTCCCAGCCCCTTACCCGGGGAAAGAGGCTCTTCAAAGTTTCATTGCTAAATCCTTACCTCAAGATCTGGCCCATCAACTGATTAACCCCATTTCTGCAGATGAGGTTTTTAACACTCTAAAAAGTATGAAAAGGAACAAAGCCCCTCGACCTGATGGTTTTAATGTTAATTTCTTCCTCCACACTTGGGGTACTGTTGGAGATGACTTTAAAAAAGTTGTCCACATTTCTTTAATAATGGTACGATGCTCAAAGAAATTAATGCTACTGCTATTGCTCTGGTCCCAAAAGTTCAAAATCCAATTGTTATGGGCGATTTCAGACCTATTTCTTACTGCAACACTCTATACAAGTGTATCTCTAAGATTCTGACAAACTGAATACAAAGGGTCCTTCCAAGCTTGATTTCCCTAGAATAGGTGGCTTTTGTCAAAGGAAGGAAAATTGGGGACAATATCCTTATTGCTCAAGAATTATTAAGAGGTTATCACAGGGAAACAAGGCCACCTAGATGTGCTTTAAAAATTAACCTTCACAAAGCTTTTGACTCGGTCAGCTGGGATTTTCTCCTTGATAACTTGAAGTTGATGAACTTCCCTTATCAATTTGTTGGCTAGATAAAATCGTGTATCTCTACAACCATGTTCTCTGTTAAAGTCAATGGCTCCTTGTGTGGCTACTTCCAAGGAAAATGGGGGCTACCTCAAGGAGACCCTCTATCTCCATACTTATTTGTTATTGTAATGGACGTGCTCAGTATGATTTTGGCCAAGAAAACTGTGGACCCCCTTTTCTCTCATCACTGGAGAGCGGGAAAAATTTCTCACCTCATCTTTACTGATGATCTCATGCTGTTTTGCAAAGGCGATGTATCCTTAGTCAAAACTCTCCTTTATGCCTTGGATATATTCTCCTCCCTCTAGGGTCTTCAAAGGAATGTAGCCAAGAGCCAATTATTCTGCTCAAATATAAAATTTGAACATCTGCAAGAGGTCTTGGCTCTATCCACTATGCAAGTCACCAAAGAGCCTATGAAGTTTCTCGGAGTTCCACTTATCTCCAAAAATCTTTTAGCCTCTGATTGCGAGCCCCTTATTTAGCTGATTACCAAGAAAATAAATTCCTGGACTAACAAGCTCCTATCCTTTGCAGGCAGAAGACAACTTATCTATTCGATACTTTTTGCTATCAAATCCTACTGGAGCAGAATGTTCCTCTTTCCTAAGAATGTTGTGAGGAAAATTGACAAAACTCTTATGGCGTTTCTTTTGAGAGGTTTAAGCTCTTCACGCATAGCCTAATCTACTATTTCCCTCCTTTTTAAGGAGGGTGGGCTTGGTATTAAAAAGGTGGAGGAACGGAACAAAGCATAACAAGTTCATCTCCTCCTTTCCCTAATTAATCCATGCTCCACGAATCTCTAGATAGAGTGGGCTCGAAGTACACTCCTAGGGAAATTCAAATTTTGGACTACAAAGATTCCTTCATACTGCTCTTGGAGTTGGCAAAAAATTCTAAATCTACTCCCCCTAGCACTCAAATATCTAAAATATGTCATTGGAGAAGGCAATACTCTCCTTTTATGGCAAGACCTTTTGTGTGATTTGGCCTCTTTATGCTACAAGCCAACTGATCTTCTTGTCCAGCAACTACAACTTGATTTCAATTCCCATGTAAGCTCCATCATCTCTGGTGACCAATGGTGCTTTCCAATGAACTACCATGTATCTATTATCAATCCTAAAAGCAAGATTTCCGCAATTCCTATTGGTGGTAGTTGCTCAGACAATATTTTATGGAATGGATGTGATATCAACACAGTCAGAGTAAGCCATATATGGGAATCCATCAGACTTAAGAGCCACCAAAATCTTATATGGGAGATAGCTTGGCACCCTTTGCATATCCTTCGCTTCTCCTTTATTCTTTGGTTGGGTCTCCACAATAGGCTTCTTCCCCATTAAGTTCTCCCATGCTCCCTGTGCAATTTTGCTGATGAATCCATGGATCACTTGTTCTTTTCCTGCAGATATTCTTGTAAGATTCTTGGCGAGCTATTACACCTCCTGGACAGAAACCTTTCACGGACAAATTTGAATCATGTTTTGGGCGACTTTCTTCTGGACGCAAATCAAAAGTTTTGGTCCTACATCAAACGCCTAGTCTTATCTGTCTTTGTCTACAAGATTTGGGGTGAGAGGAATTCTAGGATCCATAATGGTACCTCTACTCCTGAAAGTTGTTTAGCTTCCGATTGTGTTAATATAATTAAAAGTAAATTGCATAGTTCTCAGAAATTCTACAAGCTTAGCAAACTTTTTCCTTGTTATCAAAATTGGTTACTTTATGGAACTGCTCATCTATAATATGGTAAACAAAGCTCAGCATGGTTGCTCATGGTCAGAGGCTGTAGGTTGCTCTAGGAGATGTCAAATTGCATCGGGGGTTGGCATGATGATAGTTTTTGGGCCGTTAGGGGATACGTGCCATGTTAGGGGTTGTCGAGCCTACATCAGGGGATATCTAATGACCATCAAGGGAAGGCCTACTCGTGTCAGGGGATCCGCTGCATGCATCAGGGGATCCACTACATGCATCAGGGATTACACTGCCAGGAGTCAGGGGAAGAGTAGCTTTGCCGAGATCAGGCTGAATACTTCTTCTTGTGTCAAGGGACTTCCAGCCAAGCTTCAGGTGAAGGTGAGCTTTGCTTCAAGGGATGGCGTCATCTGGTAGCTTAGTGATGTCATCAGGGGTTCTAATTAATCTTTAGCGGATAACTATCCGCTCGTGACTGCCTTTTGTCATCAGGGGATAATTATCCACTGACAGACCTTTTGACCCGTCAGGGGATAACTCCTCGCATTAGGGGATGTCGCTTGCTTTAGCTATCAAGGGACAGTTAGGACATGCTACTCTCAGGGTATACCCTGTCGATTATTGTTTGCTTGTAGTTAATTTCTTGTTCTCCTAGCTAGAATCTATTTGTTCTAGCAGGTCGGGGGGCATGTCTCTCGTTGCTTTTGTAATTTTCTTTCTTGTTTTATATTATACCCAACTTAACAAAAAAAAATCTTTGGTTGCTTATAACTCTATATAGCTATATCATTCTCAAAATAAAGATTAGGTAACTGATCTTTGATGATCATGGATAAAAATCTAACATAATACACTTCTAATTTCCTAGAAGTATAACTACTCATTTTGTTAACTTGTTCAACAAAAATTAATTTTCCTATATCTATTTTTATATTTTTGATAATGGCATAAGCAATTTTCCGAGTCAAATATGTTATAACCTCGAAGTTAGAGGACTTATTTGAGAACACCTTTGTGATTGTTTCAAAGAGATAAGAGATTTCTTTTTTCACGTTCACCCTTTTGAGATCTTTGAACTTCAAAGCCACATTGTTTAGAGAGTTGTAGCCTAGTTCTCTCAAGAACTCCAGTAGTTAGCAACATTAGGTACTTCCACAAAGTCTTGTGTAGGCAATCTCAGAGCAGAAATAATTCTGGAGGGAGTTATTTTACCCCTTGCAAAAGAAATTTTGAACGAGATCCCCTTGACAACGTCTGGCCTTGTCGAGGAATACATAATCTTAGCACTTGACCATAGTTATATTGTTTCACTTGATATCTTGTCATTAGTGAAGATGGCTTTGCGATATTCTGAATTGAGTACATAGCGCATCATAGGTTTGAAGCAAACATCTACCTCGTCAATGTTAGAGAAGGCCACAAAATTTATTTGTGGAACCACTAGATTTTTGGAAGTTGTTAAGCAGTGTTTGTGCCATTGAAACTATTGGAGATTGAAAGGTTTTTGTGAAAAAGAGAGAGAGAGAGAGAGAGAGATAATATACTTGCCTCGGTCCTTTGCAACAAAGTTTCAAATTCAACTTACTGGAGAGTGAAAGATTCTGTAAATTATGCAAGTAATATTTTAGTACTTTAATAAGAATTTATGAAAGAAAACATGTATGTGATGTCCTTAAACTTTTACTGTTTTAAAGAATAACAACATAAAATAATTTTAAGAAAATAATATTTTATAGTCTTGATAACAGACTATGCATTGGGGAATAATTTTCTTATTAACAAACTCGTCAGGGACTGATATCTTTAGCCATCAGAGACTAACATATTTTGCCCATCAGAGACTAGGAATTTCCTCTATTGGAGACTAAGAAATCTCCTTCATCAGAGACTATGGATGACGTCATCAAGGACTGAACTTAGCCCATCGGAGACCAAGGAATGACGTCACGAGGGACTATCAACTCATCAGGAACTGATGACATCATCTTAATTCTATCGGAGACTAAGGGTGACATCATCGGAGACTAACTTCTCATCAGAGACTGATGATGTCATCTTAATTCTATCGGAGACTAAGGGTGACGTCATCAGAGACTAACTTCTCATCAGAGACTGATGACGTCATCTTAATTCTATCGGAGACTAAAGGTGACGTCATCGGAGACTAACTTCTTATCAGAGACTGATGACATCA
>CM025784.1:11295123-11309734 GCA_014636745.2 Centella asiatica | reverse complement strand
TCATCAGAGATTAACAGCATCTCATCAGAGATTAACAGCATCTCATCAGAGATTAACAACATCTCATCCGAGATTAACATTAGAACTTGCTTCTGCTACAATGAAGGATCTATCATGCTCGAACTCAACCTATGATGTCTTATGAAGATGCAAAAGAATAAGAACTTAGCATAAATCTTTGATGTTGTGCACGAAAGAAACTGAGTAGGGTTCCAGGTTCTTACCTTTTTGTTCTTAAGGGTGAGATCAAAGCTGGTCTGAAAATAATTTCCGAAAAAAGAGCTTGGAAATTTATGGGGATGATATATTTAAACGAAACTCTTTAAAAGAGAAATTTTGGTAAAAGAGTTAAAATTTCATATCGAATGAGGTATTTATAGAGTTCAAGAATAGTAAACTAAGGTTACGCATTGGAATAAAACGATTGGTTAATTTGTACGGTAAAACGGCTATTCATCATGACTTCTTGGTAGCAACCAGCTGTGTTAATTGGGAGGTCCTCCTCGTTGTGCCCTAAAAATTGACATTAGTAAATCTTTTGATTTAGTTAATTGGGAGTTTGTTGTTGCTACTATGAATATTATGTGTTTTCCGGAGAAATTTATCAGTTGCGTTAAAGAATGTGTTACTACCGTAAAAATTTCGGTTAAAGTTAATGGAGAGCTTTGCGGTTATTTTGATGGCAAAAAGGGCCTTCGTCAAGGTGACCCCCTCTTGCCTTATCTGTTTGTTATTGCTATGGAAGTCCTCAGTGCATTGTTAGACTCAGTTAGCCATAACCCCTCGTTCAAGTTCCACTGGAAAACAGAAAAAGGCTCTTTTACTCACCTTGCTTTTGCGGATGATCTGATGCTTTTCTCTCATGGGGACCTATCTTCTATAAACCTCCCTCTTAATGGTTTAACAGTTTTTTCTAATCTTTTGGGGTTGGCTATTAATATCCAGAAAAGCCACTATTTTTTGGCGAATGTCTATGATGAAGTTAAAACTTAGATTGTTGATCGTTGTGGTTTTCCCTTAGGCTCGCTTCCAGTGAGGTTCCTAGGGGTACCTCTCATTTCCTCTAGGCTCTCCTCCCTCGATTACAAGCCACTGATTGATAAGATCACCTTGCACATCAGCTCTTGGGCCAAACTATACCTCTCTTATGCACGCACAATCCAGCTCATCAAATCCATCCTCTTTGCCATCCAAGCTTTTTGTACTTCCCATTTCATCTTACCTAGTGCAGTCTCCAAAAAGATCACTCAAATCTTCACTCACTTCTTATGGAAAGACCCTTCTCTTAACAAGTATGGTTGTAAGCTATCATGGAAACATATTGCTCTCCCGAGAAGAAAAGGAGGCCTCAGAATTAAACAAGTTGAAGATTGGAACAAGGCTCAAATCCTTCACAGGCTGTTACAAATTATAGACTGGAACTATTCATCCCCTTGTGTCTCCTGGATCCAGAACTACAAGCTTACTTGGTATGGTTTCTGGACTGGTCCTATCTCCCAAGACTTCTCGTGGGTCTGGAGGAAAATTATCCAACTTAGAGATCTAGCAGTAGAATTCATCACTTATAAAGTTGGCAATGGTTGTAATATTCTCACTTGGCAAGATCCGTGGGTTTCCTCTCTGCCCCTTGCCAATAGGCCAGACATGCCCATCATTTCTAATGTGATAGGATAATCAGCTTATAGTTAGTTTTAGTTGATTTATAGTTTTTAGTTTATTAGGTGAGATCAGTGTGATAAAGTGTGCATCAGGGACTAGCCTAGTCGAGACTTGGTCGAGAATGGGCACCAGGGGATGTCGAGAGCAGGCATCAGGGAATGCCGAGAGAAGCGTTAGGGGATCTTTTAGTCTCCAACAATACAAATGTACTCGTCAGGGAATGGTTAGTCTCTGACAGCTAACTTTACCCATCAGGGGATATCTAGTCTTCGACAGTATAATTTGCTTGTCAGGGGATACCTAGTCTCCGACAGTGTAATTTGCTTGTCAGAGGATAATTAGTCTCTGATAGCTTAATTATCCACTGAAGGTTTCGGTTAATAATTTTCATGTATTTTATTTATTTTTGCATTTGTTTTGTATTTGTTTTCTAGTTTTAATAGGTTTGTTATCTTTCCTTATTGGATTAGATTTCTTTCCAATGTATTATTCTTTCCAATTAGGATTAGGGATCTTAACAGCTTATAAATAGTTGCTCATATTGTACAATGAAAGTAGTTAGTTGATTGATTAGTAAAATTCAGAGTTATTCTGCAATTTCTTCTTCTTTTTTTTTCTTTTTTGCTAAATATGAAAATATATAAAAGGAAAAGGATACAAAATTAACGAGAGGCATCCCTCTCGAAACCCTATTCTTGTTTGTGTGATATAAATAAAACCCTATACGTGTGATTCGAGTAGTACTGAATGTGTGATTCGTTCAAGAACCTTAAGTCGACTTCTTATGCGTGCATCAACAAGTTGATTTAAGCTATTCGAGGCTGTAGGCTTAAACACCCTACATCATATTGGTATCAGAGCAAGGCTTGGCGTTGGGAGTGAGAAATCAAGAACGTGTGATTCTTTTTTGTTTTCTAGTTTCTTACATAGAGAATATTCTGGTCCTTTGTGTTCGAAATACAATCAAGAAATTTGTTTGATTATTTCATTGAATTAAATATGTCTAATTCTAGTGGAGACGATAATATTGGAGATATGGGATTACCTCGTGGAGCAACCTTACAACATGCAAAGATCCATCGGTTGCAAAATCAATATACAACGATGACTACTCAATTGGATCGATTGGAGGAGATGATGACCAGATTGTTGAACAATGATAACGATCACGCTCGAGGAGCTGATGGT
The DNA here is from genome assembly GCA_014636745.2 of Centella asiatica. Classification (NCBI taxonomy): domain Eukaryota; kingdom Viridiplantae; phylum Streptophyta; class Magnoliopsida; order Apiales; family Apiaceae; genus Centella; species Centella asiatica. The sequence goes on along the minus strand of CM025784.1, from coordinate 11,306,887 downwards.
CCAGAACAAGAACAGAAAACCAATGCTCGTAATAAATAACTTAATGTTCGTGAAGGGCATTCAAACATAAAGCTGAAAGTTCCTTCTTTCACTGGGAGCAATGATCCTAAAGAGTTCTTAGAATGGGTTCAAAAGGTTGAAAAGATCTTTGAATTCCAAAACCACACTGAAGAACGAAATTGCAAATTGGTAGCCTTGGAGTTCTCAAAGTATGCTAGCCTTTGGTGGAATAACCTGGTTGCACAAAGGAGGCGAGATGGTGAAGATCCCATTGTTAATTGGCGTGTGATGAAGAGTCTGATGAGGAAAATTTTTGTTCCTGATTATTACAAATAGGAGCTATACTTGCATATGCAAACACTCAGACAAAGAGGGATGAGTGTTGAAGATTACGTAAAGGAGTTCGAATACTTGAAGTTGCGATGTGAGCAGGTTGAACCGGAGGAGCACACTATTGCTCGTTTCTTGAGAGGATTTGATGTGATAGGATAATCAGCTTATAGTTAGTTTTAGTTGATTTATAGTTTTATAGTTTATTAGGTGAGATAAGTGTGATAAAGTGCGCATCAGGGACTAGCTTATCCAAGATTTGGCTGAAAACAGATAATAGGGGATGTCGAGGCAAGCATCAGGGAATAATTATAACATCAGAGATTACGGGCATCACGGGTTAAGTATCAACATCAGAGACTACGGCATCAGGGTATAATAGTCTTCGACAATGTAAATTTACCCGTCAGGGGATATTAGTCTCCGACAGCAAAATTTATGCGTCAGAGGAAAGTTAGTCTCCGACATTGTAAATTGCTCATAAGGGGATGGCTAGTCTCTGATCCGTTAGAGTCATTGGCAACCAAACAATCAGATACAATTTCGGGTGGAAATATAAATCTTGCTCGGAAAGAAATATCCTTAGATTTATTTTCTATTAATGCATTTACGGAAGGATGGTTAGGAGGGACTTGTCAACCTATAGTTACTTTGCTTTTACATAGGTTCAAGACTTAGCCGAAGAATGGACGAGAACTGGCATTAGGGGATAATTAACGCATCGGGGACAAAAGATGATGTCATCAGTGGATCTTGTTATTACATTAGAGACAACGACTGACGTCATCATCAGAGACTAATTTAATCCGTCAGGGGATAATTAGTCTCTGACCGTCTATTTCATCCATCAGGGAATGATTTAGTCTCTGATAGTGTAATTGATTCGTCAGGGGATGATTAGTCTTCGATACTCAATTATCCACTGACGAGTGCAATTATGTTTTCCGTGTTTGTTTAGGTAATTATTTCCTATTTGGAATAGTTTTTTTATTTTCCTTATCAGATTAGATTTCTGTCCTTTGTAATATCTTTTCCAATTAGGATTAGGTTATTATTTAGCTTATAAATAGTTGTTCATATTGTATGGAGACTTCAGACTTTGATTAATAAAATTGTGTGAGTTTTTACTTACGATTATCCTGAAAGTTGGTGGTTAATTCCTTTATAGTTTCACAACTGATTTGTTTTAGCTTGAGGGTGATTAAATTCTTTAAACAAACTAAACAGATTGATCCTTTAGTGTTGATTTCTGGTGATTAATTTCTTTACGAAATCTTCCTGAAGTTATTTTTCCGCAACCTGTGTTTGAATCTACTAGATCAAATACATCATCTTGGTATCACAGCTTTGGTGGACGGATTGTCTTGATTTAATCTACAACCTACAATCTAATGGCTCGAAAAGAAGAACAAATTATTCCATGGGGACTTACCATAGAGCAAGCCCAGAACTTACGTCATGATAAGCAGATAAACGACTTAACGGATAAGATGAATGAGATCCTAGCCAGATTGGATCGAAGGAACCCTTCTATGAGTCTGAATAGAAGTATGAGATCTACTCGCACTTCCGACTTAGAGGGAGAAGAAGTGGCTAGACCAGCACCACGGAGGCAGAGAGAAAACGTGGATGATGACAAGGGTTTACGCCTTGATATTCCAGATTTTGATGGCAGTATAAAGCCTGAGAAATTCTTGGAATGGTTGCAACGTGTGGAAAGAGTCTTTGAATATAAAGACTATGACGACCATAAAAGATTTAAAGTGGCGGTATTAAAGTTCACGGGTTATGCCAACCTATGGTATGAAAATTTGAAGAATAAGAGAAGAAGAGAAGGCAAGGCACACATCGGGTCTTGGGAAGCTTTGAAAGGTAAGATGAAAAAATGTTTTCTATCCACTGACTACATGAAGGATGTGTTCTTGGAACTACAAAGTTTCAGGCAAGGGACACTGTCAATAGAAGAATACACGGTAAAGTTTGAAAAACTCAGCATACTGTGTGATCTGGAAGAAAGGGGAGAACATAAGATTGCTCGGTTTCTAATAGGACTAAATAATAATATCACCGAAAGGGTGGAATTACAACCCTACTGGTCTTTTGAAGAAGTATGCAAAGTGGCCATGAGATCTGAAAAACATGCGAAGGCCAAGGTCACTAGTTATGTCCGACCAGCAAACAAACCGGTGGAAAGAGGTAGAGTAGAAAGGAGAAACGAGGCAGCACCTGCGCTGAAATTCACTCCTACCTTTGACAAATTCAAGAAGGATAAGGGTAAGACTTCTACACCACTGGCAATGGAGGATAGATGGATATGCTTCAAGTGTAAGGGCTACGGACACATGCAACGTGATTGTCCCAGCAATAGGGTGATGACTTTCCATGACATAGAAGAAATTGAGGCGTTTTATGCTTCAAGAGAGAGCGAAACACTTGAAGAAGAGGAGTCAAGTAGCTATCAAGAAGCCGAAGATGATTTTGAGGTTGACTCTAAGGAAGAGCCTGAGACGCATGGCTCACAGTTGATAGTCCGAAGACTATTGCAAGCCAAACCAGTTCCACTGGAAGCTGATCAACAGGATAAAATATTCATGACCAGAGTGCTGGTAAAGGACAAACTGTGCAACCTGATAATTGATACGGGTAGTTGCACCAACATGGTTTCTACTATGTTGATTGATAAATTGAACTAGCCGACAACACCCCATCCTAAACCATACAAATTACATTGGCTGAGTGATGGAGGAGAAGTTAAAGTAACAAAGCAAGCACTGATTTCATTTGAGATTGGCAAGTTCAAATGTGGCGCCCCCGAAATTCCCCCAAGTCGGGCCCCAGGCACTGTCAGCGATTTGGGTGACAGTCCCCGAGATCCCCAGGCAGGAACCCCGGGCTGCACCAGAAAACTACAACACATCACAACAGCAAAACAAATAAAAAAGCCAGCATTAACAACATACCTGTGGGAAATATTTTCCCAAATTCATCATTAAAAATCTTAAGGTCCACATCATCTTACAAAACCTCAAAGCTTGAAAATAAACAAGCTGCAGCGGAAACAAAACTTTAGATGGTTCATATGGCCTTACAACTTAAACATACTTAAGCAATTCTCTCCTTCCCTCTTCTAGGGGACTCAGCCTTCATGACATAACCTGAAAAACATTCATAGCATTCCACATGAGCGTTTACGCTCAGCAAATATATATATTCATATGCTAGAAGAAAAGATAATTCAAAAGCTTTAGTATTCATTGAGGTTAGGCGAAGCAATGCCAATACCTCCTGAAAAATCAATCAACATGTATCATTTAGGGTTCCCGAGTGATATCAAAGGGTTAACCCTCTCTTAATAAATCAAGATTCGCCCTTTACTCATCAGATAATGTATCACCTGACCAGACTGATCATTATCTGACTACCTTACATAATCAAATTTCATCTCAGCTGGTCAGCTTGGTTGTTTGATTCCTCATATGACATACGTAGTCCTTCGTAGAAAGCATATGGTCTGCGGAAAAATCTCATTACCGATGCCTTGCCTCGGTCTATCATTCTTTATCATCATTGGCCAGAATACCAGGCGAAAGTATTCAACAACCCCTTAACTTTCCATATGGATATATCTTCCTGTAAACTTTTTCTAAATTTTGAATAGCCTTGACGTGCTGAACAATTAAAAGCAGCGATTGCCAACAACACATATTGGCGTGCTTAACAATTAAAAGACAGTGATCATCACAAGCGGAACTATATATCCATACAGAAGTTACTTGGGTGTGCATACAAGTCCATGACTTGCAACACCCAAACATCATTTTATCATCATTTGGTGTGCTAGGAACTTTAAACAACTAGCAAACACCCAATAACACATAGTTCAAACATCAACATTTTTTTCACACACATCAGATTCAATGATCGTACGTTACTTAATCATAAAAGAGATCATCATCATGCATAGGCATTAACATCATTCATTTACGTAAATCGAATAAATTATTCTACGTAATCAGTAAGAAAGAAAGTGGAGTGAATATATACTTGCCTTGGTCCTTAGCTAAAATTCACTATATTGGTTGAAAAAGGTTTCTGTATAACATCATTGTGGGTATATCATGAGAAATCCAAACTTAATAGATGGCTATTCATATAGAAAATGGTTATCAGGGCATGAAGTTGCCCATCGGGGAAAAATTTCACTCGTCAGAGACTATTTAACTCATCAGAGACTGCTGACGTCATCTTTACTCGTTGGAGACTAAGGTTGACCTCATCATCAGAGACTAACATATATCTCATCAGAGACTATGGATGACGTCATCAGGGACTAAACTTAGCTTGTCGGAGACTAAGGATGACATCATCAGAGACTAACGTATATCTCATTAGAGACTATGGATGACGTCATCAGGGACTAAACTTAGCCTATCGGAGACTAAGGATGACATCATCAGAGACTAACGTATATCTCATCAGAGATTATGGATGACGTCATCAGGGACTAAACTTAGCCTGTCGGAGACTAAGGATGACATTATCAGAGACTAATTATCTCAACAGGGATTGATGACGTCATCTTAACCCATTGGGGACTAAGGGTGACGTCATCGGAGACTAACATTTCAAAGACTGATGCTGACGTCCTACTTCTAGTGCTTGATCTTTTCGATGTTGATCTTAAGCAACGCATAACCTCCTACTTCTAGTGCTTGATCTTAAGCAACGCATAACCTCCTACTTCTAGTGCTTGAACTTTTCGGTGTTGGTTTGCGTATTGCTTTTGTCGATCTTGAGCTGCTCTTATTTTAGCTTGGATTTTCTAGATTGCATTCTCATTTTGTTGAACTATTTCAGGTCCTTCTAACTTCCTTTCTCCAACTTCATTCCAATATAATGGTGCTCTGCACTTTCTTCCATACAAAGCTTCAAATAGAGCCATTCCTATGCTGGCCTAATAACTATTATTATAAGCAAACTCAACGAGTGGTAGATGTTCATCCCATCGTCCCCCAAAATCCAAAGAACATGCTCTCAGCAAATCTTCTAAGGTTTGGATTGTTCTTTCAGATTTCCCGTCAGTTTGCGGGTGGAAAGCAGTACTCATGTCTAATCTTGTTCCTAAATATTCTTGAAAACTTCGCCAGAACCTAAACGTAAAATGAGGATCATGATCAGATACAATTGAAATTGGCACTCCATGACGGCTAAGGATTTCCTTCACATACAATCTGACCAATTGGTCCATCTTATAGGTATCCTTAATAGGTAGGAAATGCGCAGATTTAGTCAATCTGTCCACTACTACCCAGATTGTATTTAATCCCTTTTGAGTTACTGGCAACCCAATCACAAAATCCATTGTGATATACTCCCACTTCCATTCTGGGATGTCCAAAGATTGCATCAAACCACTAGGCTTTTGATTTTCTGCTTTAACTTGTTGACAGGTAAAACATGTGTTTACCCACTCAGCTATTTCCTTCTTCATATTAGGCCACCAAAAATTTTGTTTCAAATCCTGATACATCTTGGTTCCACCTGGATGTATCGAAAACTTAGAGTTATGGGCTTCCTATAGTAGATTTCTTTTTAATTCCAATTTTGTTGGAATCCAGATTCTATTCTCATATCTCATCAATCCGTCATCGTGGATCCGACATTTTCCATTTTCTTTCCTTAACAACTTTTCCCTATCTTCCACATACTCTTCTTGAGTTTCCTTGATAATAGTTAGTAAGTTTGGTTTTACACCAACCTCTTGCTCTAACTCTTTCTTTTGTTGAGTTGTGATAACATTTAATTGTAACCTCTCCAAATCCATCCTAACTTCTTCTTGGATTGTTATCACATTCAACCTTTCACATCTACTTAGAGCATCAGCCACAACATTTTCTTTGCTAGGATGATAGTTGATCGAGCAATCATAGTCTTTAATTAGCACCAACCACTGTCTTTGCCTCATGTTCAGTTCCTTTTGGGTGAATATGTACTTTAAACTCTTATGGTCTGTGTAAATTTCACACTTCTCTCCATACAAATAATGGCTCCAGATTTTTAATGCGAAAACGATCGCGGCCAATTCCAAGTCATGTGTTGGGTATCATTTTTCGCAATCCTTAAGTTGCCGAGATGCATAGGCAATAACTTTTCCATGTTGCATTAGTACAGCTCCTAATCCATTCATCGACGCATCACTATAGATCACAAAATCTCCTTTGTTATTAGGTAAACTTAGTACAGTGGTTAACCTTTTCTTTAATTCTTGAAAACTCTTCTCACAAGTTGGGGTCCAAACATACTTTTCTGTTTTCCTTGTCAAATTCGTTAATGGAACTGCTATCTTAGAAAAATCTTGAACGAATTGATGATAGTATCCCGCTAATCCTAGAAAACTTTGCACTTCAGTAGGTGTCTTTGGTTGTGGCCAATTTATAATGGCTTCAATTTTGATGGGATCAGCCAAAATTCCAGATTCATTGATCACATGTCCTAAAAATTTTACCTCTCTTAACCAAAATTCACACTTTGAAAATTTGGCATATAGTTTTTCTCGTCTCAATGTCTCCAATGTTATTCTTAAATGTTCATCATGTTCTTTTCTTGTCTTAGAATATATGAGAATGTCATCTATGAACACAATGATGAACTTATCCAAATATGGTTTGAAAACTCGGTTCATCAAATCCATGAAAACAGCTGGGGCATTGGTGAGTCCAAAAGGCATTACCACAAATTCATAATGACCATAACGGGTTCTGAAAGCTGACTTAGGGACATCTTCAGTCTTAATCTTTAATTGATGATATCCTGATCTCAAGTCAATTTTCGAGAAGTACTTTGCTCCCTTGAGTTGGTCGAACAGATCATCAATCCTAGGTAAAGGATACTGGTTCTTTACTGTCACCTTATTCAATTCCCGGTAATCAATACATAACCTCAGTGATCCATCTTTCTTCTTTACAAATAAAACAGGTGCTCCCCAGGGTGAAACACTTGGCCTAATGAATCCTTGATCCAACAACTCTTGTAGTTGTATCATGAGCTCTTTTAATTCTGAAGGGGCCATCAATAAGGAGCTTTAGAAATTGGAGCAGTTCCTGGTACTAGCTCAATTCTAAATTCAACTTGTCTATCTGGGGGTATACCTGGTAATTCTTCAGGAAATACATCTTCAAATTCCTTTACTACCGGGATATCTGAAATATTTAATCCTTCTACCTTCTTGTCATAAACATGAACTAAAAATGCTTCGCATTCCTTGCGTAAAATTTTATTAGCTTGTAATACTGTAAGAAAATGAGAGGGTTTAGTAGACTTACTCCCATAAAATGTCACTTTGCTATTTGAGGGTGTTCTTAGGAAAACCTTCTTTTTCCTGCAATCTATACTAGCTTGGTATTTATGTAGCCAATCCATGTCTAGTATTAGAACAAACTCTCCTAATGGAAAAGGTATTAGATTTGCAGGGAAGTCATGCTTTCCGATTCTTATACTACAATCAGGTAGTATACTCTTGACAACGTACACCTCTTGATTAGCTACTATAACTTCTAGAGGTGTTTCTAAACATTCAGAAGTAAAATTTCTATTCTTAAGAAGACTTTTAGATATGAAAGATCTAGTTGCACCAGAATCAAATAAAGCATGTACTTCAATTGAATTAACCAATATCGTACCTGAAACCACGTTGTCAGACATTAGGGCGTCCTGAGCAGTCATATTGTAAGTCCTAGCTTGAGGTCGGCTAGCTACCATATTAGGTCTTGTTAAAGGGGGTTTACCTTGATTCTTTCTCTGAGGGCATGAAGTGGAGATATGGCCTTCCCGACCACAAATAAAACATCTCCTTTTAGTTTTAGTTGCACAACTAATTCCTTGTGGTTGATAAAATTGCGGAGGATACCTTGGTTGGGAAACTATTGGTGCCTGATTTGGACAATTACTGGCAGTATGCCCAGATCGTTGGCATTTGAAACACAAATCAGTTCCTATTAAACACTGGGAAGTTTCATGGTTTCTTCCACATTTACCACAAATAACAATCCTCCTTTTGTTCTCGTTTAAATCCGCACTAAAATTTCTTTTTCTATTATCATTATACCTATTCCCTTCCCCTTGTTTCATCACAGCCGAATTGGTTACTGGTTTTCCTTATCCTCCCATCCTTTGATTAAGATTGTGACTAAAATAACTTCCTTTCTTTTGTCCTTCCCTGCGTTTCTCCCAATTGAATTCCCGCAGTAACTTGCCACTTTTCTCTGCTACCTTTGACCTTTGAACCACTTCAACATAGTTGTTTAGACATAGAATAGCAATCTTATCATGCAACCATGGATTTAATCCATGCTCAAACCTTCTAGATTTTCTTCTCTCCGTATCTACCAAATGTGGAGCATATCTTTAAAGTTCATTAAACTTCTTCTCGTATTCTTCCACAGTCATGCTCCCTTGTCTTAACTCTAAAAATTATTTTTCTAGCTCATCTGCACCACTGGTTGGAAAATACTAGCTATAGAAAAATTCTTTAAACTGGGACCAGGTGACAATTTGTTCAATTTCAGGATCTGCTTGTTCATTCCTAACTGCCAATCTCCTAGTCATTTCTAATCGTTCAGTATTCTCCCACCAATAACTAGCTTCTTCTTTCAATAGATATGTAGCATATTCCGTCTTAAGATCATCAGTTACTCCTGCTATACGAAAAGCTTTCTCTATTTCTTTAATCTAAATTTGAGCGGCAGTGGGACCTCCATCACCATTAAAAGTAGGTGGACAACTATTGGTAAAATCCTTAAATGTCACCCTCCTAGATTGTACTTGTGGAAGTACTTGGTTATTGTTATTCTGGGAGGCTTCCTTAATCATATTTACTAACATGACAAAAGGATTTTCCTGGTTATCCTTTTCTAGGTTGCTATTGAGATTGGGGTTCTCTTGGTCAGCTTGGTTGGTAGCTTGACGAGTTCGAGGTTTTCCTCTTGGAGCCATCCTATAAATTAAGGAAAATATAAACTTACTATCAAAAGTTCCTTCTTTCTCTTTAAAGAATAACATATATACAAAAAGGAAAGAAAGAATTCTAAATTAAACCATCAAAATATATATATTAAGTAACAAGAGTTACATTATAGCAAATTTGTACAATATAGCTTCCTCGTTACAACATTAAACAAAAACATAACAACATTAACTACTACTAAAGCCTAATACAAGGGTTGGGAATCAAGTTCACTCATTGTTCTGCGTGCAAAACGACATGCTCCTTCGACCTTCTTTATAAGGTTATACATCAACTGATCTCGATCTGCTATAGTGGGCTGGCGCAACCTAAAATAATATAACCGAGATCACAACTTCTGTCAAGGTCTCAGTGAGAACTAAGGACACATCCTGAAATGATATTACTACAACAGAAAATACAATAAATTCAGCATGAATTAATCTATCTTATAACCTTATATCTTATCCAATAACCCATAAACAATCGGGACTCAACCTAGACATCTATTTCTTATTCAGCTCTCCTTATCCTTTCAGTCATTTCCTTACTTTACTAAATCCCAATTTCTATTTTCCAGCAGAGAACAGGTCTCATAGCTGGTGCTTGGCTACTATTGCTCTGATACCAACTGTGGCGCCCCCAAAAATCCCCCAAGCCGAGCCCCAGACACTGTCAGCGACTTGGGTGACAGTCCCCGAGATCTCCAGGCTGGAACCCCGGGCTGCACTAGAAAACTACAACACAACATCACAACAACAAAACAAATAACACAGCCAAGCATTAACAACATACCTATGGGAAATATTTTCCCAAATTCATCATTAAAAATCTTAAGGTCCACATCATCTTACAAAACCTCAAAGCTTGAAAATAAACAAGCTACAGCAGAAACAAAACTATAGATGGCTCATATGGCCTTACAACTTAAACATACTTAAGCAATTCTCTCCTTCCCTCTCTTAGGGGACCCAACCTTCACGACATAACCTGAAAATCATTCATAGCATTCCACATGAGCGTTTACGCTCAGCAAATATATATTCATATGCTAGAAGAAAAGATAATTCAAAAGTTTTAGTATTCATTGAGGTTGGCCTAAGCAATGCCAACACCTCTTGAAAAATCAATCAACATGTATCATTTAGGGTTCCCGAGTGATATCAAGGGGTTGACCCTCTCTCAATAAATCAAGATTCGCCCTTTACTCATCAGATAATGTATCACCTAACTAGACTGATCATTATCTGACAACCTTACATAATCAAATTTCATCTCAGCTGGTCAGCTTCGTCGTTTGATTCCTCATTTAACATACGTAGTCCTTCGTAGAAAGCATATGGTCTGCGAAAAAATCTCATAACCGATGCCTTGCCTCAGTCTATCATTCTTTATCATCATTGGCCAGAATACCAGGCGAAAGTATTCAACAACCCCTTTGTTAGAGTGTATGCCCTAGTGGCCAATTATGTAATGATTGTGACATTATATTTATGATATGTTTTTGGTTAAATGATAATTTCTTTTATTATGTTTTATTTACTGCGTTATATAAATGTTAACATAATAAATGTCCTTAGAAGAATAATACTAATTATATGGTTTCAAGTATGTGACTTGAATATGAGATCATATAAATATGTAATGTATCATTATTCTTAAATGTCCCTAGTCGAGTATCATTGTCAGTGGGACAACAATAATACATTGAGACTAGTATGTGATTAACTGATGGTCATATCTCATTGGTCATAAATATATACGAGATATATTAAGTTGATACATAGGTACATGTTAGAGAACATGGTACTGGACAGACCCACCATGAGAATTCTACATGGAGCATTATGCTATGTGTCATAAGAAATTCTCATAGTGACAATGATGTAATGGTCCTTCGACCTGAAGTCATGACATTTCTACATAAGGAGTTATGCGTTTTGACATTATCAAAAGTCACCTTTAACCGGGTGGACGATAAAGGTGATTTTTGGATGCATAATGAGTTATGTGAGAATTGGGAATGATGTAGATGAAATTTAACCCTCCTATAAATTAGGGGTGATATCTATAGGCCTCTTGATTGGGTGAAACTATGAAATGCATGGCCATGCTCAAATAGAGATTTGTTTCATATAGTTTACTCATTGATCAAGAAAATTGAGATTAAATTATGAAGAGGATGACACATCCATGCCTAGAATTTAATCTTAGATATCAAGGTTAAAAGGATTAAGTTACATTGAAACATTGGTCACGAAAGGTAACGTCGAATCTATGACTTTATTATTACTTGGGTAACAGTGATGTATTACTAGATGCCGCTCACTGTTTATAATTTTATAATATGATTTAAAATTATTGCCAACGTAATAATAACCTACAGGGTCACACACAAAGAACATTCGTCAAGGAGATATAATTTAAATGTCA
>CM025784.1:11230774-11290123 GCA_014636745.2 Centella asiatica | reverse complement strand
TGACATTTAAATTATATCTCCTTGACGAATGTTCTTTGTGTGTGACCTTGTAGGTTATTATTACGTTGGCAATAATTTTAAATCATATTATAAAATTATAAACAGTGAGCGGCATCTAGTAATACATCACTGTTACCCAAGTAATAATAAAGTCATAGATTCGACGTTACCTTTCGTGACCAATGTTTCAATGTAACTTAATCCTTTTAACCTTGATATATAAGATTAAATTCTAGGCATGGATGTGTCATCCTCTTCATAATTTAATCTCAATTTTCTTGATCAAAGAGTAAACTATATGAAACAAATCTCTATTTGAGCATGGCCATGCATTTTATAGTTTCACTCAATCAAGAGGCCTATAGATATCACCCCTAATTTATAGGAGGGTTAAATTTCATCTACATCATTCCCAATTCTCACATAACTCATTATGCATCCAACAATCACCTTTATCGTCCATCCAGTTAAAGATGACTTTTGATAATGTCAAAACGCATAACTCCTTATGTAGAAATGTCATGACTTCAGGTCGAAGGACCATTACATCATTGTCACTATGAGAATTACTTATGACACATAGCATAATGCTCCATGTAGAATTCTCATGGTGGGTCTGTCCAGTACTATGTTCTCTAACATGTACCTATGTATCAACTTAATATATCTCGTATATATTTATGACCAATAAGATATGGCCATCAGTTAATCACATACTAGTCTCAATGTATTATTGTTGTCCCGCTGACAATGATACTCGACTAGGGACATTTAAGAATAATGATACATTACATACTTATATGATCTCATATTCAAGTCACATACTTGAATCTATATAATTAGTATCATTCTTCTAAGGACATTTATTATGTTAACATTTATATAACGCAGTAAATAAAACATAATAAATTATCATTAACCAAAAACATATCATAAATATAGTGTCACAATCATTACATAATTGGCCACTAGGGCATACACTCTAACAATAATAACAAAAGCATTTTCTACTAAGTGCAGTGGCTATGATGCTATCACTACACTCACACAACAAATTACTTTTAGTGTGTTGTATGATAGGCATATTAACATTGGGCTTTTAATTCTGCAAAATCTTTTGATAAAACTTAAAACCAGTAAAAATAAAATTTATTATTCTAGGTTTTTGATGATGATTGTTAAATATCTAATTCCTAACCTTGATATTACTGGAATGCAAGTTTTACCAACTGTTTTGCAGAGTAAAAGAATATTTACAGATGTGAAGCATAAATCTGCAAAGGTAATAGTTCCTTTATTTTTTCCTCCTATCATGAGATTTATTCTCATTGACAGGCTTCCAAATCTTTATTCTTTGCAATTCTTTGAGGATATTGAAAGCCAAAACCCCATTAATCCTCCAACCACTTCACAACAACTGTCTATAGCCGCCTCCACAGTCTCTCAATAGATTGTGGTTATAAAACCAAAGACAATCACAAAACTCCCAATTAAAAGAAAAATAATTGAGGGAGTAAGTGAAGATGAGGGAAAACAAGAAGCTGAAGCTCCACTTCAGAGAAAGAAGCGAGTTATAACCAAAAGCCCACAGCAATCCAGTGCTTCTCAAAAGGCAGTGGAGGTTATAAGATAAAATAGTGAACTGTCACCATCCTCCCAAAAGGATGTTGACATTGAAGAAAGTTCCCAACCAGGAACACACTGTACAGAGTCTGCACAACCTCTTGTTCACCAACAAGAGGAAACCCAAAGAGAGACAATAAAAGAAAAGAGTGACACAAGGAGTGCACACACAGAGTCATCTTTTGATGTTCCTCAATTTTCAATGTCTGAGGAACAGCCAACACTCCAAACTGTACATTCTTCTCCTTTTTCTCCCACTCTTGATTCTTTTGATATACATATGATTGATTCTCTTGATTTTTCCCAAGAGGAGCCAATAATTGAGACAAGCTCTGTAAATTCGTTGGCAATATGTCTACGCTGGTTCAAATCCAGCTCGGCCCAACAATTCGCGCCAATATACCATGAGATAGTATAACCCCCCTGTCCTTCAGAAATACCCGATCCGGGGGAATAAAAAAGAAGCAAAATTTCTGCTAGATCCCTTAGTCCCTGGGATTGTAGTTCAATTGGTCAGAGCACCGCCCTGTTAAGGCGGAAGCTACTAGTTTGAGCTCACACAGATTCCATGGATAGATCCCTAGCCCAAGATAAACAAAGGGAACCACCTATCCATGCTGTCACAAGCACTTCTCAAACCCCCACTTCTGTAGGACAGAGTGACACCATCCAAATGAGTGAGGATGTGAGAATAAATAGTGAGAGTCAAGCTCCTAACCTAGAAAAAGGAAAGAATATACACATACAAGAGAGTCAAGCTTTAGATAGCTTGGAAAAAGGAGAGAAAGAGAAGTTGGGTGCCTAACCCCAGGCAAAAGGAGAGGGTGTGAGCAAGGATGAGATCCTTGAACAAAATAAAAGAGAGAAATTCTCAGCAGGTATATTTTTACAACCTATTGATACAAGCTCACAAGAAGCTCATGTTTCTTCTGCTCCCTCGACAAATATCCAAACAGAAAAACCTGAGAACATTTCAAGCACTGGGGATGCAGCATTAAATATGATATCTGAAATGTCTAATGCCGACTTTGAAGTTTTATATGGTCTGCAATAAAGACAGGACCACCTTTATGCATTGAAGACAAGGCTTGCAGATGAACCTGTGCATGAAGAAGCTCCAGAAACAAATGTTGATGATTGGTTGGATGCAACCTATTCTAACACACTGGAGGATGCAGCTGCCTAATTGAGGCAGGATTATGTGACCAACATAGGGTCAACTGCCTCTGCACCTTCAGTCAAAGATATTCTTGAAGAAGTAACCAAGGTGGATAAGAAACACACAAACTTTCACCACTACTTGGTTACAGGAATACAAGGTGCAGTAAAAAGAATAGAGGAAAGGATGGAGTTGGAGACAGACAAAATAAGAAGGTGCTATGAAGGACACTTGCCAAGGAGGACTATTACTGCCATTGATACACTTATCAAAGACAAGTCCAAGACTGACAGTTGACTTCAAGCCCTAGAAGCCAATATCCAACTCCTGATCCAAAAACAAGACAGAATGGAGCAACTTCTAATGCAGGCAATTCCTCATTTGGCCACCTCCTCTCACCCTAAAGATGCTGATGTCAAAAAGGGGGAGAGTGGTCAATTCAAACAACATGTTCCTGTACAAAAACCAAAATCTGGTCCTGTCCTTGATGCAGAATTGCAAGCAATGATGGACAGGATCTTAAAGAAACATTCTGATCTTCAAGCAGCAACAACAAAGCCAACAACAACAACAACACAACTTTCAACAACAACAACAACAGCAACAACAGCATCTCCTTCTTCCACTGCACAAGCCCCAACAATAAAAGATAAAGGCAAAGGTGTTTTGGTTAAGGAGCCAAAGAAATCAAAATTCACTCAACCAGGACAGCCTAAGCTAATGGGGGATGCTATGAAGACTGCTCACTTTCCCACTCCAGTTGAACTGATAGTGGATGGGAAAGTGGAGTTAGTTTATCCTCAAGAACAAAAGTTGATAGAATCTGATGCACTATTAGCTCAGAAACTTCAAGAGGAGGAGGATATAGCAGCAACAAGGGAAGAGGAGGAGGCAAAGAAGAAGAGACTTTTATCAAGAAGGTCAAGTGCACAGAAAGCAGCCATAACCAAAAAGAAGAATAAAGAGATGGAAGAGGCTGAGAAAAAATCAAGGAGGAAACCCTTGGTTCAGGAATCTGCAAAGAAACCTGTAACCAGGGCAACTATCAAGAAGCCTACTTCTCAAGATCCTCCAAGGTCAACTGAGACTGCTTTGGTGGCTGTGAGTGGACCAACAAAACCACAAACAGTTTCATCAAAGAAGTCTTACAAAGTTGAAATGGCAAGTGCTGATGAAATAATTAAAGCCCTAAAGAAAAGTAATAAGAAGATAGATCTGATCAAGGGTAAAAAATAACAGAGAACTTCTTCATGTCTTTTTGAAGGATGGAGAGTCTTTGAAGTTCGAGAAGCCAGCCTTGGAGGGACAGACTAAGGAAAATCTGGAATGGTTGCTGACTGTTGTATTTGAAACTTCTGATCTCAACATGGATCTTCGAAGCCAGATTCAAAAGGTAATGAAGGTGAAGCATAAGGTGGATACAGTGCCGGAAGCTAATCCTAAACCTCTAGGATATTGGTATGAGACTTTTCATGGAGAGAAAGTCTTCTTCAATTATAATAGAGATATCAACAATGTAAATGAGAGACATATTGAAGGATTTATTAGTCTACTCAAAGATGCTGAAGATGAGATGGAGATTATTCCGAGAAAACTGTTGATAGAAAGGCTGGATGTCCTGAAGAAAAATAAAAGATGAAGTTGTTGAAGTTGGAGGTATGTTGGTTATTAAATAAGTTGTAATTTTTTATTTTTGAAGCCAGACTTATAGGATTTAAACCTGAGTCTTGGTGGAAGCTGAACAATAGAGCAAAGATCTTAGTTCAAAATACATTTGTAGTTAACAATTCTTTATTCTTTTTCTAAGTAATTGTAATGTTGAGTTTTGACATCATCATCAATCTTGAAATTATGCTTATCATTCTGATATTCATAATTAGGGGGAGATTGTTACGTTTTAGAACATTTGATGATGATTGTCTTTAGATTACTTAGAGTACAAATGTATAGAAAGTGTTAACTAGTAACACTGAAGTTTTGTAGCTAGCTGTTATCTCTTTGATAGTAATTTATTCATTATTTGTAAAGACATAAATTATTTCATATTTGTAAGTAACTGCTGGAATGGAGAATCGTAGCTTTAGAAAGTCAAGATGTGTATTTGATCAGTTAGAGTTTACAAAAAAGGCTTATCGGAGACTAGGAGAATTGGTCAGAGACTACAAAGATTTTATCTGTCGGAGACTAATTTTGCCTATCGGAGACTAAGACTTAAGTCATCAGAGATTAAGTCTAAAGGAGTTGGAGACTAAAGCTTACGTCATCAGAGACTAAATTTAAAAGCATCAGAGACTAAGCTGATGTCATCGGAGACTAAGCCTTAACGCGTCAGAGACTAAATAATTCTATCGGAGACTACACAAGCTGACGTCATCAGGGACTAAATGCACCAGAGACTAGTAATGATGTCACCAGAGACTAAAGATGAAGCATCAGGGACTAATCGAGATTTAATTCCTGAGAAATACGAAGTTCGAATTAAAAAGGAATGTCTTCCACGTAAAGCAAGATATTATTAAAGACGTAACTGGTAAGGAAACTAACCAGAAATCTGTTCCTATCAAAAAGGAAAGATTGTATTTGATTCGAATAAGGAAGCTGAATTTTATTCAGAATAGGAACTGAGTTAATAATAATTTAGTTGTTAGAGAAGTTGTAATTAAGGTTTACAGAGAATTGTAATTTGAAGCTGTATAGGTTTTTCATAGTTTGTATCTTTTCCTATACAGAATAGAAAAGAAGGTGATGATCATATTTATTATGGTTGTTAGAATTTGTAATCAGTTGTGAAATCAATATAGCAATTGTTTATAAATTGATTTGAGTTTTTGTTCTTTATATTTCGCAAGAAAGTATAATTTCTTAAAGAACAAGAAATTCGAAAAGGATTAAAAGAACTTGTATTCAACCCCCCTTCTACAAGTTCTCGGCATCTCATTGGGAAAACAGTAGATATGAATTTATCATTCATATTTAAAAAGGCTAACTTCCATGCAAAAATATAATAACACAAAATAAAATTATTTCTTATCATAAAATACATTTAAAATTTTCGGGTTCTCACATTAATGGAGCAAGGCTGAACTACTCGACTTATGATAAAGAGTTCTATGCAATAGTGGGAGCTCTTAACCATTGGAGTCACTATTTGCAGTCGAGCCATTTTATATTGCATTCGGACCATGAGGCCTTAAAGTACATTCATGGTTAGCAGAAACTAAACCCTCGACATGCTAAGTGGGTTGAGTTCTTGCAATCTTTTAATTTCTCTTCAAAGCATAAACAGGGGAAAGAGAATGTGGTGGTGGATGCATTGTCGAGAAGATACACATTGTTGGGTGTATTGAGTTCAAAACTATTGGGGTTTGAATTGATCAAGGAGTATTACAAATTGGACGTGGACTTCCAACCAATTATTGAATTATGCTCACGAGGAATTGTTGGTAGTTACTTGTTCGAAGATGGATTTCTATTCAAGGGAAATTGTTTGTGCATTCCATCTTGCTCAATTCGAGAGTTGCTAGAAAGGGAGGCTCACGGAGGAGGATTGGCTGGACACTTTGGCATTACCAAGACTTTGGCGATATTAAAAGAGCATTTTTATTGGCCAAAGATTCAGGGTGATGTCACCGGTATAAACATAAGGTGTCCTACTTGTTAGAAAACAATAGAGTACGTTTCATCAGGGTCTTTATACTCCACCACCGGTACCAGATTCTTCTTGGGAAGATGTATCGATGGATTTTATCATGGGATTACCTTGAACACAACGAGGTAATGATTCAATCATGGTGGTGGTGGATCGGTTTTCCAAGATGGCACTTTTCCTAGCCTGTCATAAAACTGATGATGCATCTCGAGTGGCTGATATATACCTGAAAGAAGTAGTTCGGCCGCATGGGATTCCACGAACCATAGTTAGTGACCGAGATACGAAGTTCATGAGCTATTTTTGGAAGACACTATGGAAGTTGTTGGGCACTAAGTTGTGTTTCAGCACTTCGCATCATCCTCAAACAGATGGACAAATAGAAGTGACCAACAGAACTTTAGGAGACTTGTTGCGTGGGTTGGTGAGCAAGACTACAAAAGATTGGGATGTCAAGCTTGCACATGCCGAGTTTGCCTACAATAGATCTCCTACCTACGCCACTAAACATTCCCCCTTTGAAGCGGTATACGGCGAGAATCCTCGATTTCCAGTGGATTTAATTCCTTTGCCAAAGGGTGAGTATGTCCATGCTGATGCTAAAGTGAAGGCTCAGGCTATGGTGAAGCTGCATGCACAAGTACGAGCTAGGATTGAAAAGGTTAATGCAAGGTACAAAGCTCTAACCAACAAACATCGGAAATAACCTACGTTTCAGGTAGGTGATCTTGTTTGGTTGCATCTAAGGAAAGAAAGGTTCCCTAACTTGCGTAAGCATAAGTTAATGCCTCGCTCGAAGGGGCCTTTCAAGATCGTGGAAAAGGTTAACAATAATGCCTTCAAGTTGAAGTTGCCAGGTGATTATGGTGTCAGCGCAACTTTCAATATCAGTGATTTAGCTCCTTATATTCATGATGATGATGTGGCTCAATTGAGGATAATTGTTTCTGAAGAAGAGGAGGATGATCTGTTGGAGTTATTGGCGGCCAAACAATCAGATGCAATTTTGGGTTCAAGACTTAGCTGAAGAATGGATGGGAACTAGCGTCAGGGGATAATTAACGCATCGGGGACTAAAGATGATGTCATCAGTGGATCTTGTTATTACATCAGAGCTACGACTGACGTCATCATTAGTGACTAATTTAATCTGTCAGGGGATAATTTGTCTCCGACAGTCTATTTCATCCGTCAGGGAATGATTTAGTCTTCGATAGTGTAATTGATTCGTCAGGGGATGATTAGTCTCCGATACTCAATTATCCACTGACGGGTGCAGTTATGTTTTCTGTGTTTGTTTAGGTAATTATTTCCTATTTGGAATAGTTTTGTTATTTTCCTTATCAGATTAGATTTTTGTCCTTTGTAATATCTTTTCTAATTAAGATTAGGTTATTATTCAGCTTAGTTGTTCATAATGTATGGAGACTTCAGACTTTGATTAATAAAATTTTGTGAGTTTTTACTTACGATTATCCTAAAAGTTGGTGGTTAATTCCTTTATACTTTCACAACTGATTTGTTTTAGCTTGCGGGTGATTAAATTCTTTAAGCAAACTAAACAAATTGATCCTTTAGTGTTGATTTTTGGTGATTAATTTCTTTACAAAATCTTCCTGAAGTTATTTTTCTGCAACCTGTGTTTGAATCTACCAAATCAAATACATCAGTCTCCGATAGGCAAATGCTCCAGAACAGGAGCAGGAAACTAATGCTCATAACGATCAACATCATGTTCGTGAAGAGCACTCAAACATAAAGCTGAAAGTTCCTTCTTTCATTGGGAGCAGTGATCCGGAAGAATTCCTAGAGTGGGTTCAAAAGGCAGAAAAGATCTTTGAATTCCAAAATCACACAGAAGAAAGAAAGTGTAAATTGGCGGCCTTGGGTTCTCAAAGTATGCTAGTCTTTGGTGGGATAATCTGGTTGCGCAAAGAAGGTGAGATAGAAAAGAACCCATTGTTAGCTGGCGTGTGATGAAGAATCTGATAAGGAAGAGGTTTGTTCCTGATTATTACAAACAGGAGCTATATTTGCATCTGCAAACGCTTAGACAAGGAGGAATGAGTGTTGAGGATTACGTGAAAGAATTTGAATCCTTGAAATTGCGATGTGAACTTGTTGAGCTGGAAGAGCAAACTATTGCTCATTTCTTGAGAGGGTTGCATAGGGAGATAGCAAATACGGTTGAACTTAGGCCATATGTATTCTTTGATGATGTTGTTAAGCTTGCTGTGAAGGTGGAGAGACAACACAAGAGTCAAAGAATCAAACATGAAAAGTCAAACAACTGGACTGTGTGGGGAAAATGGGGGATACATCAAGGAGACCCTCTATCTCCATACTTATTTGTTGTTGTAATGGAGGTGCTCAATGTGATTTTAGCCAAGAAAACTGTGGACCCCCTTTTCTCTCATCACTGGAGAGCGGGGAAAATTTCTCACCTCATCTTTGCTGATGATCTCATGCTGTTTTGCAAAGGCGATGTATCCTCAGTCAAAACTCTCCTCTATGCCTTGGATATATTTTCCTCCCTCTCGGGTCTTCAAAGGAATGCAACCAAGAGCCAACTATTCTACTTAAATATAAAATCTGACCATCTGCAAGTGATCTTGGCTCTATGCACTATGCAAGTCACCAAAGAGCCTGTGAAGTTTCTTGGAGTTCCGCTTATCTCCAAAAACTTTTAGCCTCTGATTGTGATCCCCTTATTCAGCTGATTACCAAAAAAATAAATTCCTGGACTAACAAGTTCCTATCCTTTGCAGGCAGAAGACAACTTATCTGTTCGGTTCTTTTTGCTATCCAATCCTACTAGAGCAGAATGTTCCTCTTTCCCAAGTATGTTGCAAGGAAAATTGACAAAATTCTTATGTCTTTTCTTTGGAGAGGTTCAACCTCTTCACGCATAGCCTGGTATATTGTTTCCCTCCCTTTTGGGGGGGGGGGGGGGGGGCTTGGTATTAAAAAAGTGGAGGAATGGAACAAAGCACAACAGGTTCATCTCCTCCTTTCCCTAATTAGTCCACGCTCCATGAATCTCTGGGTAGAGTGGGCTCGAAGTATTCTCCTAGGGAAATGCAAATTCTGGACTGCAAAGATTCCTTCAAACTGCTCTTGGAGTTGGCGTAAAATTCTACATCTATGCCCCCTAGCACTCAAATACCTAAAATATGTCCTTGGAGATGGCAAAACGTTCCTTTTATGGCAAGACCCTTGGTGTGATATGACCCCTTTATGCTATAAGCCAACTGATCTTCTTGTCTAGGAACTTCAGCTTGATTTCAATTCCCATATAAGCTTCATCATCTCTGGTGACCAATGGTGCTTTTTCCAATGAACTACCATGTATCAATTTTTAATCTTAAAAACAAGATTTCTGCAATCCCTATTGGTGGTAGCTGTCCAGACAATATTTTATGGAATGGATGTGATATCAACACAGTCAGAGTCAGCCATATTTAGGAATCCATCAGACTTAGGAGCCCCCAAAATCCTATATGGGAGATTTCTTGGCACCCTTTGCATATCCCTCACTTCTCCTTTATTCTTTGGCTGGGTCTACACAATAGGCTTCTTCCCCATTATGTTCTCCCATGCTTCTTGTGCAATTCTGCTGATGAATCCATGGATCACTTGTTCTTTTCTTGCAGATATTCTTGTAAGATTCTGGGCGTGCTATTACACCTCCTGGACAGAAACCTTTCATGGACAGATTGGAATCATGTTTTGGATGACATTCTTCTGGACGTAAATCATAAGTTTTGGTCCTACATCAAACGCCTAGTCTTTTCTGTCTTTGTCTACAAGATCTAGGGTGAAAGGAATTCTATGATCCATAATGGTACCTGTACTCCTAAAAGTTGTTTAGCTTCTGATTGTGTTAATATAATTAAAAGTAAATTGCATAGGTCAAAGAAATTCCACAAGCTTAGAAAATTTTTTCCTTGTTATCGGAATTTGTTACTTTATGGAACTGCTCATGTTTAATATGGTATACAAAGCTCAACATGGTTGTTCATGGTCAGAGGCTATGGGTTGCTCTAGGAGAAATCAAATTGCATCGAGGGTTGGCATGAAGACAGCACTTGGGTCGTTAGGGGTTACATATATGCCATGTCAGGGTTGTCGTGCCTGCATCAGGGGATGTCTAATGACCATCAGGGGAAGGCCTACTTATGTCAGAGGATCCACTGCATGCATCAAGAGGTCCACTACATGCATCAGGGTTTATGCTACCAGGGGTTAGGGGAAGAGTAGCTTTGATGAGATCAAGCTTAATACTTCTACTTGTGTCAGGGGACTTTGAGCCAAGCTTCAGGGGGAGCTTGGATGCTCATGGTCAGAGGCTACGGGTTGCTTTAAGGGATGTCATATTGCATCAGGGGTATGTCAGAAGACAATTCCTGGGCTGTCGGGGGGAAATTTGCCATGTCAAGGGACGCCGTGCTTGCATTAGGGGATTACAAATGGGGTTCGTAGTTTGGTCGTCAGGGGATACGCTGATCATGTCAAGGGTTATGCTGCCAAGAGTCAGGAGATACATAATATAGCTGAGAACAGGCACAAAACCAATGTCAGGGGTTGGTTTGCTCGTGTCAGGAGAAGTCTAGCATGCATCAAGGGATGCTTTGAACCATCAAGGGATGCTTACTTGTGTCAGGGGATGCTATCTGCCTGTCAAGGAATGGCTTCATAGCCATCAGGGGATGCCCTGTCGACTCTATTCCTGTATATCTAGGCTATGCTAGCGTCAGGGGATGGCCTGTCGGTTCTATTGTTTGATCTTATTAGTATCCTAGTTAGAGTCTGTTTGTTCTAGCAGGTTAGGGGGTATGCCCCTCGTTTCTTCTGTATTTTTCCTCTAACTATTTACACTTAATTTAACAAAAAAAATTAAATAAATAAAAAACAACTGGACTGTTGAATGGGAGAGACCTATGGAAAGAAACGAATCACAACATGTTACTAGTTTCACTCCAAGCTTCAACAAGTTCAACGAGGATAAAGAGAAGAAATCTTCAACATTAAATTCTGGAGATCAAAAATTTTGTTTCAAATGCAAGGGCTATGGGCACATGCAACGGGAATGTCCTAGCTATAAAGTTATGACCTTGCATGATATTAAAGAAATTGAAGCAACCTATGCTTCAAGGGAGCTGGAAACAACGGAAGAAAGGGAGAAATGGGTGTGTCATAAGGGTGATGACGACTTTGAGGAAGAACCCGAGACGCGTTGATCGCATTTACTGGTTAGGAAAATTTTACCAGTAGATTCAACATCTTTAGAAGCTGACCCAACTCACGGAGAACCTTCTTGAATCTTGGATCAGGTGTGCACCAAGTTCGAGGATGTCCTATGGGAGGAATTTCCACCTAATGTGCCAACTTCCTCAGTGAGTATCTTGAGCAAATCCTTGGGAAAATCTAAACTAGAGAAGGTAGAGAAGAATGTTGTGGTTACTGTTACATTGTTTCAGGTATATACTTTGCTTGGGCCTGCATTGAGTCCAGAATATTTATTACAAACAAGGTGTGGCTTTTCACCCAAGAAAACTTTTGGGGGTAACTACAGATTCCTTTGTTGGTGGAAAATTGCAGCATGTCCAGTCCCATTTTGATCATGGTGACAAAAGCTTGATGGTTAGTTGGAATCCAATTCAATCTACAATACATATTCCATTTGATAGAGGCAAGAAATTGGTGGAGTCTTTTTCAATATGTTAAATTTTGTTGTAATCTGTAGTAGTTAGCGTCGTAGTTAGAGTTGAGATTTTTGATTCCTTGTGTTTTTCATGAAGTCACCACACAATTGAGGACAATTGTTTTTAAAGAAAGGGAGTACGATGTGATAGGATAATCAGCTTATAGTTAGTTTTAGTTGATTTATAGTTTTATAGTTTATTAGGTGAGATCAGTGTGATAAAGTGTGCATTAGGGACTAGCTTAGCCAAGATTTGGTTGAAAACAAATATTAGGGGATGTTGAGGCAAGCATCAGGGAATAATTATAACATCAGAGATTACAGGCATCATGGGTTAAGTATCAACATTAGAGACTACAGCATCAGGGGATAATAGTCTCCGACAATGTAAATTTACCCGTCAGGGGATATTAGTCTCCGATAGCCAAATTCATGCGTCAGGGGAAAGTTAGTCTTTGACAGTGTAAATTGCTCATCAGAGGATGGCTAGTCTCCGATAGGCAAATTAGCCCGTCAGGGAATAATTAGTCTCCGATAGCTTAATCATCCTCTAACAGTTTTAGTTATTATTTTTCATGTATTTTATTTATTTCCGTATTTGTTTCCTAGTTTTAATAGGTTTGTTTCCTTTCCTTATTGGATTAGATTACTTTCCGATGTATTATTCATTCCAATTAGGATTAGGAATCTTAACAGCTTAGAAATAGCTACTCATATTGTACAATAAAGTTAATAGATTTTGATTAATAAAAATTCAGAGGTATTCTGTAATTTCTTCTTGTTTGTGAGATATAAACATAACCCTATCAGGGATTTACCATGTCAAAGGATGCTGGACCTGCATCAGGGATTATCTAATGTCCATCAGGAGAAGTCCTACTCGTGTTAGGGTATATGTTGCTTACATCAGGGGGTACGCTACCAGGGGTCAGGGGATGAGTAACTTTGCCGCGAACAAGTTGAGTACTTGCGTCAAGGGATACTTCTCCTTGCGTCAGGGGATGTCGAGCCAAGATTCAGGGGAAGGTGATTTTGCATCGAGGGGCGGCGTCTTCTTGAAGCTTAGTAGCATCATCAAGGGTGCATATTAATCTTCAGAAGATAACTATCCACTGATGACTGCCTTTTGTCATCAGGGGATATTTATCCACTGATAGGCCTTTTGACACGTAAGGGGATTGCTGCTTGCATCAGGGGATATCGCCTGTAGTTTATTCTTGTCTATTGTTTGCTTATACTTTATTTCTTGTTCTTCTTGCTAGAGTCTATCTGTTCTAGCAGGTCGGGGGGTATGCCTCTCGTTACTTTTGTAATTTTCTCAATTTATATTATACCCCAACTTAACAAAAAAAAAAAAACAAAATCTTATTCGTGTGATTCGAGTAGTATTGAACGTGTGATTCGTTCAAGATCCTTAAGTCGACTTCTTGTGTGTACATCAACAAGTTGATTTAAGCTATCCGAGGCTGTAGGCTTAAACACCCTACATCAGGATTGCATAGGGAGATAGCAGATACGGTTGAACTTAGGCCATATGTATTCTTTGATGATGTTGTTAAGCTTGCTGTGAAGGTGGAGAGGATTTAACAAAAAAAAAAAAAAAAGGTGGAGAGGCAACACAAGACTCAAAGAATCAGACATGAAAGGCCTAACAACTGGACTATTGAATGGGATAGAGACCTGAAGAGAGAACAGAGTCACAACTTGTTGCAAGTTTCACTCCAAGCTTCAACAAGTTCACGCTGCATGTGTCAACAGCCTTTGCACTTGAAGCAAAATTTTCTATCTTCTGAAGTTAAGGTCGCAGATTTCTCTTGTATGACATTGAAGAAATTGAAGCAGCCTATGCTTCAAAGGAGTTAGAAGCAACTAAAGAAAGGGAACAAAAGGCCTGCAAGGAGGATGGTGAAGAGTTTGAGATTGACTCTGAGGAAGAACCTGAGACACATGGTTCACAACTGCTTGCTAGAAGAATTTTATATGCAAATTCAGTTCCTTCAGATGCTGAACTAAGTGATGGTGAACCTTCTGAGATCTTAAATCAAGAGTGTATTAGGGTTGAGGATGTTCGATATGAGGAATTTTCACCTGATGTACCATCTTCTTCAATAAGTACTTTGAGTAAATTCATTGAACAACCTAACCCAGATGCATCTGAGAAGAATGTTATGGTTACTGTTGCATTGTTCCGGGGATATACTTTGGTTGGAGTTGCATTGAGACCAAAAAATTACAAGGAAAAAGTTTTTTTGCATCCATGCCAAAAACGGAAGTCAATTATGGAGCCTTATGTTGGTTGGAGATTATAACAGGTAAGGTTCTTTGTTGACATTGACAGCGATATATTGATGCTTAGATGGAATCCAATTCAATCTGCAATATATATTCCATTTGATAGAGGCAAGAAATTGGTGGAGTCTTTTTCAATATGTTAAATTTTGTTGTACTCTGTAGTAGTTAGCATAGTAGTTAGAGTTGAGGTTTTTGACTCCTTGTGTTTTTCATGAAGTCACCATACAATTGAGGACAATTTTTTTTTTAAGAAGGGGAGTATGATGTGATAGGATAATCAGTTATAGTTAGTTTTAGTTGATTTATAGTTTTATAGTTTATTAGGTGAGATCAGTGTGATAAAGTGTGCATTAGGGACTAGCCTAGTGGAGACTTGGCCGAGAACGGGCAGCAGGGGATGTCAAGAGCAGGCATCAGGGAATGCCGAGAGAAGTGTCAGGGGATATTTTAGTCTCCCACAGTACAAATTTACCCGTCAGGGAATAGTTAGTCTCTGACAGCTAACTTTACCCGTCAGGGGATATCTAGTCTTCAACAGTATAATTTTCGCATTTGTTTTGTATTTGTTTCCTAGTTTTAATAGGTTTGTTATCTTTCCTTAATGGATTAGATTTCTTTCCGATGTATTATTCTTTCCAATCAGGGGTTTCTGGCTTGTGCAGTTTCATCAGGTGCTGTTGGCCAGTGTAGTTCCATCAGGGTCTATTGGCAAGTGCAAATTCCATCAGGGGCTGCTGGCCAGCGGTTCGGTCTGCAGGCATCAGGGGATCTGCTGCTGTTTCAGGAGATTTCTTGCTGCATTCATAAGGGGCTTCTGGTCAGTGGAGCTGCTGTATGCTATATGCTGGTGCTGCTGTTTGCTGCTGCTGTATGTTGCTGCTGCTGTTTTGCTGTTGCTGTATGTTATATGCTGGTGCTGCTGTTTTGCTGCTGCTGTATGCTGGTGCTGCTGCTGTTTTGCTGATGTTGTATGCTGCTGCTGCTGTTTTCCTGCTATTGTATGTTGCTGCTGCTGTCTTACTGCTGCTGTCTTACTGCTGCTGTTGTATGCTGCTGCTACTGTTGTATGCTGCTGCTGCTGTTGTATGTTGCTGCTACTATATGCTGTTGTTGTTTACTGCTGTCTGCTAATTGCTTGTACTTTATTTCCTGTTCTCCTAGCTAGAGTCTATTTGTTCTAGCAGGTCGGGGGGGCATGCCTCTCGTTACTTTTGTAATTTTTTCTCTTTTTATATTATACCCAACTTAACAAAAAAAAAAAAAAGATTAGGGATCTTAACAGCTTATAAATAGCTGCTCATATTGTACAATGAAAGTAGTTAGTTGATTGATTAATAAAATTCAGAGTTATTCTGCAATTTCTTCTTGTTTGTGTGATATAAACAAAACCCTATTCATGTGATTCGAGTAGTATTGAATGTGTGATTCGTTCAAGAACCTTAAGTTAACTTCTTGTGTGTACATCAACAAGTTGATTTAAGGTATCCAAGGTTGTAGACTTAAACACCCTACATATATTTCAAATGCTAACATCAGCTCCTTTTCAAAGCTCAACTCCTATATTTCAGGTAGCTTTTGGTGCTTACCAACATCAAACTATACTCTGCTCATTGATCTTAGAGCTTCTATTGCTCAATTCCCTATTACCCCTAGTGGTCAAGACATGATCATCTGGCAAGGTGGAGACATCAATAAACTATCCATACGTACCATTTGGAACTCGATTCGAAAGAAATATCCTCCTTCACCCTGGTGCAGTTTGCTTTGGAATCCCCTTTCTGTCCCTCGGATGTTGATGTATTTGATCTGAGAGGATCAAACACAAGTTGCAGAAAATAACTTTAGGAAGACTCCGTAAAGAAATTAATCATCAGGAAATCAACACTAAAGGATCAATCTATTTAGTTTGCTTAAAGAATTTAATCACCGCAAGCTAAAACAAATCAATTGTGAAAGTATAAAGGAATTAACCACCAACTTTCGGATAATCGTAAGTAAAACTCACACAATTTTATTAATCAAAGTCTCAATCTTCCATACATTATGAACAACTATTTATAAGTTGAATAATCAAGAAAACCTAATCCTAATTGGAAAGAATATTACAAAGGAAAGAAATCTAATCTAATAAGGAAAACATAACAAACCTATTTTAAGTAGGAAACAATTGCTGAAATAAACACGAAAAATAATAAAATATAAGAAATAAAACAACTGTACCCGTCAGTGGATAATTAAGTGTCGGAGACTAATTATCCCCTGACGGTTCAAATACACTATCGGAGACTAAATCATTCCCTATCGGATGAAATAAACTGTCGGAGACTAATTATCCCCTGATGGGTTAAATTAGTCTCTAATGTACAATTTATCTGTTGATGATGACGTCAACTGTAATCTCTGATGCGATAAAAGATCCGCTGATGACATCATCCTTAGTCCCTTGACGCCTAAACAACCCCCCTAACGCCAGAAACATCCCCTGATGCCAGTTTCTAATGACTAACTCTCGCCTAAGTCTCGAAGTTGCGTAACTCAATATTAACAAGTAAAGTAACTACAGGTTGACAAGCACTTCCTAACCAACATCCCGCAAATGCATTAATAGAAAATAAATCTAAGGATATTTCCTTCCAAGCAGGAAGATTTATTCTACTTCCGTTTGAAGTTGCATTCGTTTGTTTGGCACCCAATGACTCCAACGGATCATCCTCCTCTTCTTCAGGAACAATTGTCCTCAATTGAGCCACATTGTCATCATGAATATAAGGAGCCAAATCACCGATGTTGAATGTTGCACTTACCCCGTAATTCCCTGGAAACTCCAACTTGAAGGCATTGTTGTTAACTTTCTCAACAATCTTGAAAGGACCCTCTGACCGAGGCATTAACTTATGCTTTCGCAAATTAGGGAACCTTTCCTTCCTCAGATGCAACCAGACAAGATCACCCACTTGAAAGTCAGGTTGTTTACGATGCTTGTTGGTTAGAGCCTTATACCGTGCATTTACCTTCCCAATTCTGGCTCTTACTTGTGCATGCAACTTCATCATAGCTTGAGCCTTTGCCTTCGCATTAGAATGAACATACTCACCTTTTGGCAAATGAATTAAATCCACTGGAATTCTTGGATTCTCACCGTATTCCACTTCAAAAGGTGAATGTTTTGTGGCGTAAGTAAGAGATCTATTGTATGCAAATCCGGCATGTGCAAGTTTGACATCCCAATCCTTTGTAGTTTTGTTCACCAACCCACGCAACAAGACTCCTAAAGTTCTGTTGGTCACCTCAATTTGTCCATCTGTTTAAGGATGATGTGAAGTACTAAAACACAGTTTAGTGCCCAACAATTTCCATAGTGTCTTCCAAAAATAACTCATGAATTTAGTGTCTCGGTCACTAACTATGGTTTGTGGCAAACCATGCAATCAGACTACATCCTCCAAGTACAAATTAGCCATTCGAGACGCATCATCAGTTTTATGACAAGCCATAAAGTGCGCCATTTTGGAAAATCTATCCACCACCACCATTATTGAATCGTTACCTCTTTGAGTACAAGGCAACCCCACAATGAAGTCCATGGCTACATCCTCCCATGGAGAATTCGGAACAGGCAAAGGAGTATATAACCCCTGATGAAATGTGTTCTTCACTTTTTGACATGTCGCACATCGCACAATCACCCCAGTAACATTTCCTTGCATTTTTGGCCAAAAGAAATGTTCTTGTAATATCACTAATATTTTAGTGATGCCAAAATGTCCATCCAAGGCCCCTCCATGAGCTTCCCTTACCAATAATTCTCGAATTGAACAAGATGGAATACACAAACAATTACCTTTAAACAAGAATCCATCTTGAAATATGTATTCTCCGTTAGCTCCCCGTGCACACAATTCAATTATCAGTTGGAAATCAAGGTCCAACTTGTAGTACTCCTTGATTAATTCAAACCCAAGCAGTTTTGAACTCAGTACGCCCAACAAAGTATATCTTCTTGACAATGCATCAGCCACCACATTGTCCTTCCCCTGTTTATGTTTCGAAGAGAAATTAAAAGATTGTAAGAACTCAACCCATTTAGCATGATGAGGATTCAATTTCTACTGCCCGTGAATGTACTTCAAAGCCTCATGATCTGAATGCCATATGAAGTGACTTGGACGCAAATAGTGACTCCAATGGTCAAGTGCTCTCACTATTGCGTAAAACTCTTTGTCATAGGTCGAGTAGTTAAGCCTTGCTCCATTCAACTTCTCACTGAAATAAGCAATAGGCCTCTTCTTCTATACTAGAACAACTCCTATTCCTACTTCACTTGCATCACACTCTGCTTCCAAAGGACTGTAAAATCAGGTAAAGCTAACACTAGTGTGTCACACAACAGTTCCTTCACCTTCTCAAATGCCTTCTGAGTAGCTTCTGTCCACTCAAATTTCCCCTTCTTTATGCATTCAGTAACGGGTGCAACCACACTACTAAAATTTCTAGCAAATCTTCTGTAAAACGAAGCAAGACCATGGAAAGAACTCACCTCCGTTACTGTAGTTGGTGCTGGCCAAGATTTGATAGCTTCCACTTTTGATGGATCAACTGAAATTCCATCCCCAAAAACTATGTAACCTAGGAAGGTTACGCTAGGCACCAAGAAGTAACACCTCTCCAACTTGGCATAAAGCTTTTGCTTCCTCAACATTTCAAATACTGATTTTAAATGCATGAAGTGTTCTTCCTTATTCTTGCTGTAGATCAGTATGTCATCTAAGTACACCACAACAAATTTTCCTAAGAAAGGTTTGAGGACCTCATTCATCAGCCTCATAAAGGTACTTGGTGCATTGCTAAGACCGAAAGGCATGACCAGCATTTCATACAATCCTACTTTTGTCTTGAATGTCGTCTTCCATTCATCGCCTTCCCTCATCCTTAGTTGGTGATATCCACTATGAAGATCTATCTTGGAAAATACCGTTGAACCATGTAGCTCATCCAGTAGGTCGTCTAGTCTCGGAATTGGAAATCTATACTTGATAGTAATGTTATTCACTACTCTACTATCAATACATATTCTCCACGTTCCATCTTTCTTTGGTACCACTAAAGTTGGCACAGCACAAGGACTCATGCTTTCTTGTACATAAC
This sequence comes from Centella asiatica, assembly GCA_014636745.2. NCBI lineage: Eukaryota > Viridiplantae > Streptophyta > Magnoliopsida > Apiales > Apiaceae > Centella > Centella asiatica. The sequence goes on along the minus strand of CM025784.1, from coordinate 11,270,551 downwards.
CCTATTCCATCAGTTCCTCAATCTGTCTTTGTATTTCCTGAGCCTCCTGAGGGTTACATCTATAAGCTGTCTTGTTAGGTAATGATGCTTCTGGGATTAGATCAATCTGGTGTTTAATCCCCCTAATAGGTGGTGAGCCTGGCAACAAATCTTCGAGAAACATGTCCTGGAATTCTGACAATAATTCTTCCAAGGCTCCATTTGTTTTCCCCTGTACTTGCTCAGTTTGAATCCTAATGGCAATCAACAAGTAGCCCTGTCCCTCTTGTGCCAATTCAGGTTTGAATTGTTTTTCCGTCACCATTAAGCTCTCTTTGCGTGCACTAAAAGAGGATAAAGGTTTCAGAGTCGTCTTCTTATTGCCTACCTTGGCAATGTATACATTTGTCCTGCCATCATACTTGACAAATCTGTCATACTACCATGGTCTTCCCAACAGTATGTAGCATGCATCTATAACACAAACGTCACATAACACCTGATCTTTGAATTTGCCAATTTCAAAAGAAATCAGGGCTTGCTTTGTCACTTTAACTTCTCCTCCATCACTCAACCAATGTAACTTATATGGTTTAGGATGAGGTGTTGTTGGCCAATTCAACTTATCGATTAACGTAGTAGATACCACGTTAGTACAACTTTCAGTATTTATGATTAGATTGCACAGTTTTTCCTTCACTAGAACTCTGGTCATGAATATCTTGTCCCTTTGTTTGACTTCCAATGGGACTGGTTTGGCTTGTAACAATCTCCGGACTATCAACTGCGAACCATGAGTTTCAGGCTCCTCTTAAGAATCAGCCTCAAAATCATCTTCAGTTTCTCTCCAGCTTGTTGACTCCTCTTCTTCAAGTGTTTCTCTCTCCCTAGAAGCATAGGATGCCTCAATCTCTTCGACATCATAGAGAGTCATTACTATGTTGCTAGGACAATCACGTTGCATGTGTCTGTAGCCTTTACACTTGAAGCAAATTCTCCTATCTTCTGTCGCCAATGGCGTAGAAGCCTTAACTTTGTCTTTCTTGAACTTGTCAAAGATAGGAGTGAATTTTGGCACAGATGGTGCCTCGTTCCTACTTTCGCATCTGCCTTTTTCCATTGTTTTGTTTACTGGCCATGTATAATTACTGATCTTAGCCTTGACATGTTTCTCAACTCTCATGGCCACCTTGTTAGAGTGTATGCCCTAGTGGCCAATTATGTAATGATTGTGACACTATATTTATGATATGTTTTTTGGTTAAATTATAATTTCTTTTATTATGTTTTATTTACTGCATTATATAAATGTTCACCTAATAAATGTCCTTAGAAGAATGATACTAATTATATGGATTCAAGTATGTGACTTGAATATGAGATCATATAAGTATGTAATGTATCATTATTCTTAAATGTCCCTAGTCGAGTATCATTGTCAGTGGGACAACAATAATACATTGAGACTAGTATGTGATTAACTGACGGTCATATCTCATTGGTCATAAATATATACGAGATATATTAAGTTGATACATAAGTACATGTTAGAGAACATAGTACTGGACAGACCCACCATGAGAATTCTACATGGAGCGTTATGCTATGTGTCATAAGTAATTCTCATATTGACAATGATGTAATGGTCCTTCGACCTGAAGTCATGACATTTCTACATAAGGAGTTATGGGTTTTGACATTATCAAAAGTCATCTTTAACCGGGTGGACGATAAAGGTGATTGTTGGATGCATAATGAGTTATGCGAGAAATGGGAATGATGTAGATGGAATTTAACCCTCCTATAAATTAGGGGTGATTTCTATAGGCCTCTTGATTGAGTGAAACTATAAAATGCATGGTCATGCTCAAATAGAGTTTTGTTTCATATAGTTTACTCATTGATCAAGAAAACTAAGATTAAATTATGAAGAGGATGACACATCCATGCCTTGAATTTAATCTTAGATATCATGGTTAAAAGGATTAAGTTACATTGAAACATTGGTCACGAAAGGTAACGTCGAATCTATGACTTTATTATTACTTGGGTAACAGTGATGTATTACTAGATGCCGCTCACTGTTTATAATTTTATAATATGATTTAAAATTATTGCCAACGTAATAATAACCTACAGGGTCACACACAAAGAACATTCGTCAAGGAGATATAATTTAAATGTCAATGATTTTAATATATCAATAAGATTGATTTAATTAAATCATGGCTTTAAATTATATACATATATATTAATATATGTAATCTGTATGAAATAGAGTCCTTTGGAAGGAAATACAAATATATATTTATTTGTGCATATATATATTAATTAAGTGAGACTTGATTAAATATATATATATATATATCTAATAAATATAAAATTCGGATTTCAAGTCTCCTAATTAGATTAGGTTTTGGAATTACTCTATGAAAGGCTATATATATGATATATCAGCCATTCTCTCTAACCAAGGTTTTCACGTATTCTAAGAACCCTAGTTGCTCATAAGAGAGAAACTAGAGTTCAGAGATATAGAGAGAAAAGAGAGATACAGATCATACAGCTAGTACTGTAACTCTTCTTGTTCAGATCGTAAGACGATTCGTGGGTGTTCGTGTGGATACAGTAGAGACGTAGTTCTGTTGCATTGCGTTAAAGATTTGGAGACGATCAACACCTTCACCAAAGCTTCAGATTCGCACAATTAATCGGTAAAATCTTAAACTATCTGTATTAAATTGTTTCGCATAGATCCTCGGGTTTGGGTTTCGTTTTTGTTTTATTTTAAATCGTATTTTTCCGCTGCGTTTGATCCAACGAAACCCAACAGTGGCATCAGAGCTATATGCGAGACGTTAATATGGATTTATGTGTTTAATTGTATTCAATATATTTGATATATGCAGTTAATACATGTTTACCGAATTTTATATTGAATATATATGAAATTCTGCATGTATGGATATTCTGGAATTATGTATTCTGATCATATTTGATACATGCTTATTAGGTATTCTGCATATTTGATATGTAAGATTGGCGATGGGATGTCGAGATGATGATGGGTTATACGATACTGGACATATAGATCATACAGCTAGTACTATAACTCTTCTTGTTCAGATCGTAAGACGATTCGTGGGTGTTCGTGTGGATACAGTAGAGACGTAGTTCTGTTGGATTGCGTTAAAGATTTGGAGACGATCAACACCTTCACCAAAGCTTCAGATTTGCACAATTAATCGGTAAAATCTTAAATGTTAGGTTTTATAAACATTTGATGATGATTGTTCTTAGAATACTTAGGAATACAAATGTACAGAAAAGTGTTGGTTTGTAACACTTTAGTATTGTAGCTAGCAGTAGTATCTCTTGTTTGTAAATTAGTCATTATAATAAAGAGATAGATTTATTTTATTTGTATGTATTGTTGGAATACTTGTTGAGTTTGTTCAACAAGTTGTTTTAAATTTATTAGTCCTTCGGAGATTGAATTTGGCTTGTCGGAGACTAAGGGAAAAGTCCACCAGAGACTAAGTTTTTGTTCATCAGAGATTGGACTTTGCCCATCGGAGATTGAAGAATCCTTCATCGGAGATTAAAGTTTTGTTCATCAGAGATTGAAGGATTGGTCATCGGAGATTAAAGCTTACGTCATCAGGGATTGGAACTAAAGAGTCAGAGACTAAAGCTGACGTCATCAGCGATTAATACAATACCTCGGAGATTAAAAGCTGATGTCACCAACGACTAAAGCCAAAGCATCGGAGATTACTCGAAGTGATCGGGGACTAATGAAAGAAGCCATCGGAGATTAGTCGAGGACTTAATCACTGGTGGAGTTAGAGTTCAAATCAAAGAAGGAAAGTCTTCCATGCACACGTAGACTTTATTTAAGACGTAGCTGACAAGGAAACTTGTTAGAAATCTTTCAATTGGAAAGATTGTATTTGATTTGAATTAGGAAGCTAGGTTTTTGGTAACTTAGTTTTTAGAAGTTGTAATTATAAAAATTACAGGATAACAATACGAAGCTGTATAGAATTGAAAGAGTTGTACTCTCTGAATATACAGAATAGAAGCTGACGATCAAAGCTTGTTTTTGATTGTTAGAAAACTTGTAATCAATTGTTAAATCAAATAAAGGCAATTGTTTATAGAGTTTTGATTGTGTTCTTTATATTCCGCAGAAAAGTTTAAATTTCTTAAAAGAACAAGAATTTGAAAAAGTTGTAAGAACTTGTATTCAACCCCCCCTTCTACAAGTTCTAGGTCGTCTCACTGGGAAAACAATTGGTATCAGAGCCTTTAATTGAAAATAACCACCAACTTTCAGGAATTAACCACCAACTTTCAGGATAATCGTAAGTAAAAACTCACACAATTTTATTAATCAAAGTCTGAAGTCTCCATACATTATGAACAGCTAAGCTAAATAACAACCTAATCCTAATTGAAAAAGATATTACAAAGGACAGAAATCTAACCTGATAAGGAAAATAACAAAACTATTCCAATTAGGAAATAATTACCTAAACAAACACAGAAAACATAACTGCATCCGTCAGTGGATAATTGAGTATCGGAGACTAATCATCCCCTGACAAATCAATTACACTATCAAAGACTAAATCATTCCCTGACGGATGAAATAGACTATTAGAGACTAATTATCCCCAGACGGATTAAATTAGTCTCTGATGATGACGTTAGTCGTATTCTCTGATGTAATAACAAGATCCACTGATGACATCATCTTTAGTCCCCGATGCATTAATTATCCCCTGACGCCCGACGCATCCCCTGACGCTAGTTCTCATCCATTCTTCGGCTAAGTCTTGAACCCGAAATTGCATCTGATTGTTTGGCCGCCAATAACTCCAATTGATCATCCTCCTCTTCTTTAGAAACAATTGTCCTCAATTGAGCCACATCGTCATCATGAATATAAGGAGCTAAATCACCGATATTGAAAGTTGCGCTGACACCCTAATCACCTGGCAACTTCAACTTGAATGCATTATTGTTAACCTTTCCCACGATCTTGAAAGGACCCTTTGAGCGAGGCATTAACTTATGCTTACGCAAGTTAGGGATCCTTTCCTTACTTAGATGCAACCAAACAAGATCACCTACCTAAAACGTAGGCTGTTTCCGATGCTTGTTGGTTAGAGATTTGTACCTTGCATTAACCTTTTCAATCCTGCACTACTACAATATAGACCTATGACAACATTTCATAAGCGACACTTTTAAAATTGTTGCTTTTTAATATAAAAGGCGACAAAGTTTAAAAAGTGTCGCATTTAAATGTCTAATACAACACTTTTACTAAAGTGTTGTCATTATTTATAGAAAAAAGGCAACACTTTTATAAAATGTTGCCTTTGTTAATAGGAAAAGACAACACTTTTATAAAACTGTCACCTTTATATATATATAGTACATATAAATAAAAGCTATTTTTTATGTCAAAAAAAATATATTTTTGTTATTTGTGAAAATCCTTAGCAGGTAAATTACCGTCCAAATTTATCGAGTGTCGATGAAATTAGCAAAAAGTGTGAAAATATTGGCGGACAAAGGGTGATCGAGAAGAAAGGGAAAAAAAGAAAAATTGTATCTTCACTCTATATAATTTTATGATATAATAACGTATAGTAATTTTTTAGTACTTTATAATATATAACATACACTTTTATGATACATTATTTTTTTGTTGTGTCATATTAATGATAACATTTTCATATTAAAAAAAGTTACTATTTTTTTTATATTATAACTCTCCATATTAAGTAAGAAAAAAACCCTAGAGAAATTATAATAACAAAAGTATGAGTTTAAACTTTTTTTTCCAATCATAAATTATTAAATAAAATAGAAATAAAGCTAAAGAAAACACAATTAAGAAAAAAAACGGGAGAGAGAGATGAATTAAGAAAAAAAATAGGAGAGAGAGAGAGAGAGAGAGAGAGAGAGAGAGAGAGAGAGAGAGAGATGGGAACGGCGGGATTAGAAATTTGAAAAACAAGCATACAAGCATTATCAAGATTCAATCCGATTCAAGCTCGTTGTTTCTACTCCTACTCCTCCCTCCGCGTCTATCCCTCTCCTCTACCGTAAGCTCGCCACCGGTTGTCGCTGAAGTCCTGTCAAATTCGCCGGGGCGATACTCTTCGGAGTCAACTCCGCCATCGGAAACCTCTTGATGTTCGCGATCATGTCCTTCAACGGTGCCGTCTTCATCGCCGTCGTCCTAGGGCTCTCCGTCGGGTATTTGGTGTTCAGAAACGTGGAAGGTGAACAAGTCGTTGTTGTTGATAATCCTTGTGCTTGTGCTTAATTAGATCTCAAATCAATGACACTCTTGTATATCAAATCAATCATATCACCGATGTGTATAATAAATTATATATCTGATACTCTTGAATCTTCAATTAGCAATTGCAGTTTGTGTTTTATCTCGATCATTGCAAACTTATTGTACCGATCATTTTACAAATTCACTAAATTTATTTGTGTTTGGGTCGGATCCATGTCTTTATTGTTCTTTAATCGGATCGATCAAACGAGTCCTCTTTAATTTCAGTTTACATCACATTACTGGAGTTAGAAGGTCAACATTATCATAGGAGCAGGAACCAAATTGGGGAAAGTTTCAATTCGGTCAAAATTGGGAAAGCCCTTACCAAAAACAAGAAGAAAAAGAGCCAAAGCTAGAATCTTCCTTCTCGAAGAGGCGAACTGAGCTCAATCCGCTACTGCTGCTTTGGTTCATGCTAATCTCTACATAGACCACCCAAATGAAAACTATTTCAGCTGAACCAAAACTATTACAACAAAAACTGATTGCAGGTACATGTGTACCCTTAATTACAATCAGGGGCATACATTTTTTTTATTTTAAGAGCATCCCAAGTGTTTGATATAAGTCCAAAGTGAAATTGATGCAGGATAGGCATATACTATTTCATGTTATGTCTCGATGTTAACTAGTGTCTATGCTAATATTTGAATGTATATATGTTTTTAATCATTTGGTGTATCTTCCTCTGCTGTCCAACTTGTTATTTTTGTGAATTGTTGAACTCATTGCGTAACAAATTTAAGGAGAATTTCATTCGTTGAAGGTAAGCATAAATTGAAAATTGAAAAATAAAATCTACATGCTTGGAAATCAAAGTATGCCTTCATGTACAGCTTGCTACTGGTAACCACATATGGATGTTTAGAGTTAATGGCTTCTCTACTTTTACTCCCCAATTTATTTAGGTTTGTCTTTCAACTTTCAGGCTTTTTTGATTTTATACATAACTGATGTTCAGAGCTGCATCGACAGAAGGAGCTCCCAAATCTTTAGAATTTGCCTGTTGAAGTGGGTGTACCACATCTTGAACTCAGTAAGTTTAGTTGGACTTGCATCGATTGTTTTGAGATTGAAGGAAGGTTTTATGTTCTGAAGTTATCCTTTGGATTTATTTCCCAGTTAACTGTGCATCAACTGCTGCTTGGAAACTTAATTATTATTAATGGGTGATGCAGATATTCGAGCAATATAATATGAGCATAAGGACAACAAGACTAGATCGAAGAATCGACCTAAGCATATTTCAGATGATGGTGATATGTGAAGATTAGCGTAACTTTTTGTAAAGATGATTGCTGGTGATATGTGAAGATTAGCGTAACTTTTTGTAAAGGTGATTGCTAGTGATATGTGAAGATTATGATCATATGGATATATCTCAATAGATTATGAAAGATTTTTTGTAGTACGTTTGAATGTATCATTTAGCGTTCTAATTGTTGACATCTTTTGGATTTGAAAATATATTGCATTATCGAAATGAATGTACAAAGTGTTATTTTAGACCATTGAAAGTATATAATCTCTCTTGTAATTGCAAAATTTGTGGGGAAAAAGTGTTTTATGTATGCTGCCAAAGAGCTGCCTTTATATGTTACAAAACATTAGAGAAGTGTTGGATTTAACAGGAAAAAGTGTTGTTTTGATTTGATGGGAAATCTAAAAAGTGTTGCACTTCACATGAAAAAGTGTTGTTTTAGTTTGTCAAAAATGATTTAAAAAAGTGTTGCGTTTGAGCTAAATAAGTGTTGCCTTTATCAAGTAGAAGCAACACTTGAGAGAAGTATTGGTTATTCTCACAAAAAATGTTGGCTTTAAGCAAAGGCGACCTTAGCTATGGTGGCACTTGCAAAAGTGTTGCTTTTTCCATAAGGCAACACTTTTAGGCCGTAATACAACATTTTTGCGGTGTTGGCATAGGTCCTTTTTGTAGTAGTGCTGGTTCGTACTTGTGCATGCAGTTTCACCATAGCTTGTGCCTTTGCTTTCGTATCAGCATGGACATAATCACCCTTTGGCAACGGAATTAAATCCACTGGAATTCTAGGATTGTCACCGTATACCATTTCAGAGGGGGAATGTTTGGTGGGGTAGGTAGGAGATCTATTGTAGGCAAACTCGACATGTGCAAGCTTGACATCCCAATCTTTTGTAGTCTTGCTCACCAACCCATGCAACAAGACTCCTAAAGTTCTGTTGGTCACATCTGTTTGTCCATCCGTTTGAGGATGATGCGAAGTGCTGAAACACAGCTTAGTGCCCAATAGCTTCTATAGTGTCTTCCAAAAATAGCTCATGAATTTGGTACCTCGGTCACTGACTATGGTTCCTAGAATCCAATGTAGTCGAACTGCTTCTTTCAGATATATATCAGTCACTCGGGATGCATCATCAGTTTTATGACAAGCTAGGAAATGTGCCATCTTAGAAAATCGATCCACCACCACCATGATTGAATCATTACCCATATTGTGTTCGAGGTAATCCCATGATAAATTCCATTGATACATCTTCCCAAGGAGAATCTGGTACCGGCAATGGAGTATAAAGACCCTGATGAAACGTACTTTTTGTCTTCTGACAAGTAGCACACCTCGCGATTATACCGGTTACATCACCTTGAATCTTTGGCCAATAAAAATGCTCTTGTAATATCGCCAGAGTCTTGGTAATGCCAAAGTGTCCAGCCAATCCTCCTCCATGAGCATCCCTTACTAGCAACTCTCGAATTGAGCAAGATGGAATGCACAAACAATTTCCGTTGAATAGAAATTCATCTTGGAACAAGTAACTACCAACAATTCCTCGTGAGCACAATTTAATAATTGGTTGGAAGTCCACGTCCAGTTTGTAATACTCCTTGATCAATTCAAACCCCAACAGTTTTGAACTCAATACGCTCAACAATGTGTATCTTCTCGACAATGCATCCGCTACCACATTTTCTTTCCCCTTTTTATGAGTTGAAGAAAAATTAAAAGATTTGAAGAACTCAACCCACTTAGCATGTCGAGGGTTTAGTTTCTACTGACCATGAATGTACTTTAAGGCCTCATGGTCCGAATGCAATATAAAATGGCTCGGCCGCAAATAGTGACTCCAATGGTCAAGAGCTCTCACTATTGCATAGAACTCTTTATCATAAGTCGAGTAGTTCAGCCTTGCACCATTGAGCTTTTCACTAAAATAAGCAATGGGCCTTTTCTTTTGTACTTGGACAGCCCCTATGCCAACTCCACTTGCATCACATTCTGCTTCGAAAGGATTTGAAAAATTAGGTAGAGGTAACACTGGTGTGTCACATAACAGTGCTTTCACCTTTTCAAACGTCGTCTGAGCAGCTTCTGTCCACTCAAATTTCCCCTTCTTTATACATTCAGTAACGGGTGCAACCACACTACTGAAGTTTTTAACAAATCTCCTGTAGAACGAAGCAAGTCCATAGAAAGATCTCACTTCCGTTACTATCGTTGGTACTGGCCAAGATTTGATAGCCTCGACATTCAACGGGTCAACCAAAACTCCATCTCTTGACACTATATAGCCTAGGAAGGTTACGCTAGGAATTAAGAAGTAGCACTTCTCCAATTTGGCATAGAGCTTTTGCTTCCTCAACATTTCAAACACCAATCTCAAGTGTCTAAGATGATCTTCAACATTTTTACTATAAACGAGTATATCATCTAGGTACACCACTACAAATATACCCAAGAAAGGTTTTAGTACCTCATTCATCAACCTCATGAAGGTACTTGGTGCATTACTGAGGCCAAAAGGCATGACCAGCCATTCATACAATCTTGCTTTTGTTTTGAAGGTTGTCTTCCACTCATCGCCTTCTCTCATCCGGTTCTGATGATAACTACTGCGATGATCTATCTTGGAAAACAACGTTGAACCATGCAGTTCATCCAGCAAAACATCTAGTCTCGGGATCGAAAATCTGTACTTGATAGTAATATTATTTACTGCTCTACTATCAATGCACATTCTCCATGTTCCATCCTTTTTTGGTACTACCAAAGTTGGTACAGCACAAAGACTCATGCTCTCCCTCATATAACCTCGCTCCATCATCTCCTCAATCTGCCTCTGTATCTCTTGAGCCTCCTGAGGGTTACATCTGTAAGCTGCCTTGTTCGGTAATGATGCTCCTAGGATTAAGTCAATTTGATGCTCAATTCCCCTGATAGGCGGCAAACCCGGTGGCAAGTCTTCAGGAAACACATCCTGGAATTCTACCAACAATTTCTCCACGTTTTTGTTTGGTTCTTCTGGCTTCTGCTCAGATTGAAAACCGACAACAATCAGCAAGTAGCCCTGACCCTCTTGTTTCAGTTCAGTCTGGAATTGTTTTCAGTCACCATTAAACTCTCCTTGCGTGTACCAAGAACGGATAAAGGTTTTAGGGTTGTCTTCTTATTGCCTACCTTGGCAATGTATACATTTGTTCTGCCATCAAACTTAACAAACTTGTCATACTACCATGGTTTTCCCAACAGTATGTGGCATGCATCCATGACACAAATGTCACATAGCACCTGATCCTTGAACTTGCCAATCTCAAATGAAATCAGCGCTTGCTTTGTTACTTTAACTTCTCCTCCGTCACTCAGCTAATGTAATTTATACGGTTTAGGATGGGGTGTTGTCGGTCAATTCAGCTTGTCAATCAACGTAGTAGAAACCACGTTGGTGCAACTGCCCGTATCAATTATCAGGTTGCACAATTTGTCCTTTACCAACACTCTGGTCATGAATATTTTATCTCGTTGATCAGCTTCCAATGGGACTGGTTTGGCTTCCAATAATCTTCGGACTATCAATTGTAAGCGATGCGTCTCAGGCTCTTCCTTAGAGTCAGCCTCAAAATCGGATTCAACTTCTTTACAGCTATTCAACTCCTCTTCTTCAAGTGTTTCTCTCTCCCTCGAAGCATAAGATGCCTCAATTTCTTCAACATCACGGAGAGTCATCACTCTATTGCTAGGACAATCACGCTTCATGTGTCCATAGCCCTTACACTTGAAGCGAATTCGACTGTCCTCCGCTGCCAGTGGCATAGACGGCTTACCCTTGTCCTTTTTGAATTTGTCAATGGTAGGAGTGAATTTCAGTGCAGGTGGTGCCTCGTTCCTCCTTTCTACTCTGCCTCTTTCCATTGTTTTGTTTAATGGTCGGACATAACTAGTGATCTTAGCCTTCGCATGTTTTTCAGCTCTCATGGCCACCTTACATACTTCTTCAAAAGACCAGTAGGGATGTAATTCCACCCTTTCGGTAATATTATTATTCAGCCCTGTTAGATACCGAGCAATCTTATGTTTTGCCCTTTCTTCCAGATCGCACAGTATGGTGAGTTTTTCAAACTCCACGGTGTTTTCTTCTACTGACAATACCCCTTGCTTGGAACTTTGTAGCTTCAAGAACGCATCCTGCATATAGTCTGTGGGTAGGAAACATTTTTTCATCCTACTTTTCAAAGCTTCCCAAGACCCGATGTGTGCCTTGCCTTCTCTTCTTCTCTTATTCATCAAATTTTCATACCATAGGTTGGCATAACCCGTGAACTTTAATTCCGCCACTTTAAATCTTTTGTGGTTGTCATAGTCTTTATATTCAAAGACTCTCTCCACACGTTGCAACCATTCCAAGAATTTCTCAGGCTTCATACTGCCATCAAAATCTGGAATATCAAGGCGCAAACCCATGTCATCATCCACGTTTTCTCTTTTCCTACGCGGCGCTGGTCTAGCCACTTTTTCTCCCTCTGAGTCTGAAGTGCGAGCAGATCTCATACTTCTGTTCGGACTCGTGGAAGGGTTCCTTCGATCCAACCTGGCTAGTAACTCGTTCATCTTTTCGGTTAGGCCATTGATCTGCCTATCACGACATAAGTTTTGTGCTTGCTCCATGGTAAGTCCTCATGGAATAATTTGTTCTTCTTCTCCAGCCATTAGATTGTGGGCTGTAGAATAAGTCAAGAATAATTCGTCCACCAAAGCTCTGATACCAAGATGATGTATTTAAACTGGTAGGATCAAACACATGTTGCGGAAAATAACTTCAGGAAGATTTCGTAAAGAAATTAATCACTAGAAATCAACGCTAAAGGATCAATCTGTTTAGTTTGCTCAAAGAAATTAATCACCCGCAAGCTAAAACAAATCAGGTTGTGAAAGTCTAAAGGAATTAACAACCAACTTTCAAGATAAACGTAAGTAAAAACTCACAATTTTATTAATCAAAGTCTGAATTTTCCATACATGATGAACAACTATTTATAAGCTGAATAACAACCTAATCCTAATTGGAAAAGATATTACAAAGGAAAGAAATCTAATCTGATAAGGAAAATAACAAACCTATTCCAAATAGGAAATAATTACTTAAACAAACACAGAAAATTATAGAATGCAAGAAATAACATAACTGTACCCGTCAGTGGATAATTGAGTATCGGAGACTAATCATCCCTTGACGAATCAATTACACTATCGGAGACTAAATCATTCCCTAACGGATGAAATAGACTGTCGGAGACTAATTATCCCCTGACGGATTAAATTGGTCTCTAATGACTAGACCAGTCTCCGATGCACAATATAGCCCCTGATGATGACGTCAGTCGTAGTCTCTGATGTAATAACAAGATCCACTGATGACATCATCTTTAGTCCCCGATGCGTTAATTATCCCTTGACGCCTGACGCATCCCCTGACGCCAGTTCTCGTCCATTCTTTGGCTAAGTCTTAAACCTGTGTAAAAGCAAAGTAACTATAGGTTGACAAGTCCCTCCTAACCATCCTTCCGTAAATGCATTAATAGAAAATAAATTTAAGGATATTTCTTTCCAAGCAAGATTTATATTTCCACCCGAAATTGCATCTGATTGTTTGGCCGCCAATGACTCCAACGGATCACAACGTTTGCAAAACCAATATGCAAGGATGACTACATAATTGGATTGACTGGAAGAGATGATGGCCAGATTGTTGGGACACACCAACAATCATGGACGATAAACTAATGGTCCAGAACGGGAGCAAGAAACTAATGCTCGTAACGATCAACATCATGTTCGTGAAGAGCACTCAAACATAAAGCTGAAAGTTCCTTCTTTCACTGGGAGCAGTGGTCTGGAAGAATTCCTGGAGTGGGTTCAAAAGGTGGAAAAAATCTTTGAATTCCAAAATCACACAGAAGAAAGAAAGTGTAAATTGGCGGCCTTGGAGTTCTCAAAGTATGCTAGTCTTTGGTGGGATAATCTGGTTGCGCAAAGAAGGCAAGATAGAGAAGAACCCATTGTTAGCTGGCGTGTGATGAAGAATCTGATAAGGAAGAGGTTTGTTCTTGATTATTACAAACATGAGCTATATTTGCATCTGCAAACGCTTAGACAAGGAGGAATGAGTGTTGAGGATTACGTGAAAGAATTCAAATCCTTGAAATTGTGATGTGAACTTGTCGAGCCGGAAGAGCAAACTATTGCTCGTTTCTTGAGAGGGTTGCATAGGGAGATAGTAGATACGGTTGAACTTAGGTCATATGTATTCTTTGATGATGTTGTTAAGCTTGTTGTGAAGTTGGAGAGACAACACAAGACTCAAAGAATGAGACATGAAAAGTCAAACAACTGGACTGTTGAATGGGAGAGACCTGAGGAAAGAAACGAATCATAACATGTTACTAGTTTCACTCCAAGCTTCAACAAGTTCAACGAGGATAAAGAAAAGAAATCTGCAACATTAAATTCTGGAGATCGAAAAATTTGTTTCAAATGCAAGGGCTATAGGCACATGCAACGGGAATGTCCTAGCTATAAAGTTATGACCTTGCATGATATTAAAGAAATTGAAGCAACCTATGCTTCAAGGGACGGAAGAAAGGGAGCAAAGGGTGTGCGACAAGGGTGATGATGACTTTGAGGAAGAACTCGAGATGCATGGTTCGCATTTGCTGGTTAGGAAAATTTTACCAGTAGATTCAACTTCTTCAGAAGCTGACCCAACTCGTTGAGAACCTTCTGGAATCTTGGATTAGGTGTGCACCAAGTTCGAGGATGTCCTATGGGAGGAATTTTCACCTAATGTGCCAACTTCCTCAGTGAGTATCTTGAGCAAATACTTGGGAAAATCTAAACCAGAGAAGGTAGAGAAGAATGTTGTGGTTACTGTTACATTGTTTCAGGTATATACTTTGCTTGGGCCTGCATTGAGTCCAGAATATTACAAACAAGGTGTGGCTTTTCACCCAAGAAAACTTTTGGGGGTAACTACAGATTCCTTTGTTGGTGGAAAATTGCAGCATGTCCAGTCCCATTTTGATCATGGTGACAAAAGCTTGATGGTTAGTTGGAATCCAATTCAATCTGCAATACATATTCCATTTGATAGAGGCAAGAAATTGGTGGAGTCTTTTTCAATATGATAAATTTTTTTGTATTCTGTAGTAGTTAGCGTCGTAGTTAGAGTTGAGATTTTTGATTCCTTGTGTTTTTCATGAAGTCACCACACAATTGAGGACAATTGTTTTTAAAGAAAGGGAGTATGATGTGATAGGATAATTAGCTTATAGTTAGTTTTAGTTGATTTATAGTTTTATAATTTATTAGGTGAGATCAGTGTGATAAAGTGTGCATCACGGACTAGCTTAGCCAAGTTTTGGCTGAAAATATATATCAGGGGATGTGGAGGCAAGCATCAGGGAGTAATTATAACATCAGAGATTACGGGCATCACGGGTTAAGTGTCAACATCAGAGACTACGACATCAGGGGATAATAGTGTCCGTCAGTGTAAATTTACCCGTCAGGGGATATTAGTCTCCGATAGCCAAATTCATGCATCAGGGGAAAGTTAGTCTCTGACAGTGTAAATTGCCCATCAGGGGATGACTAGTCTCCGGTAGGCAAATTAGCCCTTCAGGGAATAATTAGTCTCCGATAGCTTAATTATCCACTGACAGTTTTAGTTATTATTTTTCATGTATTTTATTTATTTTCGTATTTATTTCCTAGTTTTAATAGGTTTGTTTCCTTTCCTTATTGGATTAGATTTCTTTCCGACGTATTATTTTTTCCAATTAGGATTAGGAATCTTAACAACTTATAAATAGCTGCTCATATTGTATAATAAAGATAATAGATTTTGATTAATAAAAATTAAAAGGTATTTTGCAATTTCTTCTTGTTTGTGAGATATAAACAAAACCCTATTCATGTGATTCGAGTAGTATTGAACGTGTGATTCATTCAAGATCCTTAAGTCGACTTCTTGTGCGTACATCAACAAGTTGATTTAAACTATCCATGGTTGAAGGCTTAAACACCCTACATCAATCTTTCTACTTATACCCCTTGTTTCTTAGCCAAGTATCAATGAATGTCTTTTTGTGGCACCCCCGAGAAATTCCCTGAGCCGGGCCTCGGACACTGTCAGCAATGTGGGTGATAGTCCCCGAGAACCCTAGGCTGGAACCCTGGGCTGCAAACTACCACGCAACAACACAACAACAACACAGCCAAGCATTTACAACACTCATGTGAGAAATATATTCTCAAAAACATTATTATAAATCTTAAGATCCACATCATCTTACAAAACCTGAAAGCTTGAAAATAAACAAGCTGCAGCGGAAGCAAAACTTTAGATGGCTCATAAGGCCTTACAACTTAAACATTCTTATGCCATTCTCTCCTTCCCTCTCTTAGGCGACTTAGCCTTCACGACATAACCTGAAAAACATTCATAGCATTCCACATGAGCGTTTACGCTCAGCAAGTATATATTCATAGGCAAGAAGAACAGATAATACAAAAGCTTTAATATTCTTCGAGGTTGGGCGAAGCAATGCCAATACCTCATGATAATCAATAAACATATATCATCTAGGGTGCCCGAGTGATATCAAGGGTTAACCCTCTTTCAATAATTCATGATTCGCCCTCTCTTCATCAGATAATGCATCACCTGACCAAACTGATCATTATCTGACTTCCTTTAATCAAATTTCATCCCAGCTGGTCAGCCTGGTCATTTGATTCATCATTTGACATACGTAGTCACTTGCAGAAAGCATATGGTCTGCGAAAAAAATCTGATTACCGATGCCTTGCCTCAGTCTATCATTCTCTATCATCATTGGCCAGGATACCAGGCGAAAGCATTCAATAACCCTTTAACTTCCCATGTGGAGTATATCTTCTTGAAAACATTTTCTCATTTTAAATTGGCATCCTCTACAATTAAAAACAGCGACTACTAAACACATTGGCATGCTCAACAATTAAAAGTAGACAACCGATGATTTTTCTATATACCCATACAGAAGCTGCTCAGGTGTGCATATAAGTTCACGACTGCAACACCCTTGCACCATCATCATCATCTTTTGGTGTGCTAGTGACTTTAAACAGGTAGCAATCACCCAATAACATATAGCTCAATCAATAACATCTTTTCACGTACATCGGATCAATGATCGTATGTTACTTAATCATGAATAAAATCATCATCATCTGTAAGCTTTAACATCCTTCATTTACGTAAATCGAAATAGTGATTCTACGTAATCAGTAAGAAAGAAAGTGAAATGAGTATATACTTGCCTTGGTCCTTAGCTAGATTCACTATACTGGTTGAAAAAGTGTTCTGTAAAACATCATTGTTGGTACAACATGAGAAATCCATACTTAAAAGATGGCTATTCAGATTAGAAAATGGTTATTAGGGCATGAGGTTGCCCATCGGGGAAAGTTTCACTCGTCAGAGACTATTTAACTCATAAGAGACTGTTGACGTCATTTTTACTCATCGGAGACTAAGGCTGACGTCATCGGGGACTAAACTTTAGCCTGTCGGAGACTAAGGATGGCGTCATCAGAGACTAACATTAGAGCTTGTCTCTGCTACGATGGAAAATCTTTCAAGAACAAGAATGATATTCAGAATGAACGAACTCAAACCTAGGATACATAATCATCCGTTCTGTGGTGCATAAGCTTCTTTTCATAAAACAACATATTCTTTAAAAGCTTTATTCTTTCCTGAAGACTTAGCACACACAACCCATACTCACAAATGTTATGCAAGAAGAAAACAGAGAAGAACATAAGATTCTTACCTCTTGGTTTAACAAAAGAAAACACAGCTGGTTTGGAAGTAATCGCCTAGAAAAAAGAACTTGAAATTATATGGAGATGGTTGGTTTAAGGAAGAACTTTGGAAGGGAAATTTTTAGAAAAGAGATTAAAATGTTCCTCCGAATGAGGTATTTATAGGAGGCTGAGATTAAGCTGTGAAATAAAATGATTGGTTAATCTGGACGGTAGAACGACTGCTTATCATGATTCTTAGCAGCTAAGCATAAGTAATAAGCTTGTTGTCCTTCATGCACATACGTTTAATCCACTTGATGACACACAAGCAACTTATTAATCAAATTAACATACGTACACAATGATGTCATCATACTTAGGCTCTTAAGTCCTTTATGAGGTTTAACCAGTTTGGACGCAAAGCTTCTTCAAGCAATTACGGAAGTCACCAAACATAAACATTATTTGTTTTCCTTTGCAACCAACAACCAACCAAAAATAACCCCTTTAATGGGTCCGAAAATATTTAGACATTCAAAAACATCATATATTAACTATTCACGTTAATATATAAAAAGAACAATATGAATAAATAAATTATTTATAGATAAACAAATTTTCCAGGTCGTTACACTTTTAATCCCTGATGACGTGCGAGTTAGGTCTTTACTGTCCCCTGATGACAAGCCTTGATGTTGACTTGATCAGTGCTTCTGGATCCCCTACTGACAAGTCCTGATGTAGACTTTATCAGTGCTTCTTGATCTCCTGATGTTAAGACCCAATGCTATCCACTTGATGGTTTCCCCTGACAGTCAGACTATTCCCTTATGGATCCCTGACGTTCAAGGTATCCCCTGATGGTATGCCCTGATGTTCAAGGTATCCCCTGATGGATTCCCCTGATGGTAAAGTTGTTCCCTGTTGCCTTTTTGTACACTAACATTTTTGATTACTAATACTTCGTTGACATTTTCTGGAACGCCTGATGTGCAAAGTACTAGAACATTAAGTACAACAGACATTCCCTGATATTATCAAGTCCTTCTTTGTGGCGGCCCCGGAAATCCCCCGAGCCGGGCCTCAGGCACTGTCAGCAATTTGGGTGACAGCCCCCCAAGGTCCCCAAGCTGGAACTCCGAGCTCCACCAGAAAACCACAACACAACAACATAATAGCGACAAATGCCTCATAGCCAAGCATTATAATAAGTAGAATGAGAAATATATTCTCAGATACATCATGTTCATAACTTAGAAGTTTACAACCTCTTACAAAACCTCAAAATTCAAATAGACAGTCTGCAGCGGAAATAAAACTTTAGATGGCCTATCTGACCTTACAATCTAAACATTTCTATGATGACCCCTCATTTCACTTTCCCTCTAAAGGTCATCCATAGGAGAGATATTAAGAAGCTCTCACTATGCCATTTCCCCTTTCCCTTTATTAGGCGACTCGGCCTTCTTTACATAACCTGTAAAATATTTCATAACATTCCACATGAGCGTTTACGCTCAACAAGTATATATTCATAAGCAAGAAGAACAGATAATTCAAAAACTTTAATATTCATTGAGGTTGGGCAAAACAATGCCAACACCTCCAGATAAATCAATAAACCTGTATCATTTTGGGTTCCCGAATGATATCAAAGGGTTAATCCTCTTTTAAATAAATCTTGATTCGCCCTCTCTTCACCAGATAAGGCATCATATGACTAGCATGATCACTATTTGACTTCGTTTAACAATCAAATTTCATCCCAGCTGGTCAGCCTGGTCGTTTGATTACATCATTTGACATACGTAGTCACTTGCAGAAAACATTGGTCGCGAGGGTCTGATTACCGATGCCTCAGCCTCTTATTCCCTTTCATCATTGGCTGGAATGCCAGGCGAAAGCACTCCACAGCCCCTTTACTACCCATATGGATATATCTTGAAAACATTTTCTTGTTATAAAACTTTGGCGTGCTCAGCCAATTAATAGTGGCGACTACCAAAAACTTTGGTGTGCTCAACTAATTAAGAGCGGCGACAACCAATAACTTTTGTATATATACCCATATGGAACATGCTCGGGTGCGCATACAAGTTCACAGCCTGCAACACCCTTACATCATCTTTTGGTGAGCTAGTGAGTTTTAAATAGCTTGCAACCACCCAATAATACATAGCTCAAACATTAACATCTTTTCACGTACATCGGATCAATGATCGTACGTTATTTAATCATAAAAAAAATCATCATCTTGCATAGGCATTAGCATCATTCATTTACGTAAATCGAAATAATAATTCTACGTAATCAGTAAGAAAGGAAGTGGAATGAGTATTTACTTGCCTTGGTTCTTAGCTAGTTTCTAATCTCAAAATACTGGTGCGAAAGAGGTTCTGTAAAATATGATTGTTGGTATAACGTGAGAAATCCATCGTTTGAAAGATAATATAAAACTGTGCATAAATAGGGGATGATCATCAGGGACTAAATTAACCATCAGGTGATTAATCATCTATCCGGAGATGGTCTTTGATCATCAGGGGATGACTTCTTGGCCATCAGGGAATAACTTTCGACCATCAGGGGATAATTCACCCGTCAGAGAATAGTCATCAAGGGATGACTTACCCATCAGAGGATAGTCTTATTCATCGCCAAACTTGTCGGGAAACAACTTGTTCAACGCCGAACTCCCTAAGTCATTGCTGAACTCATCAGTGGATGATTTGTTCAACACCAAACTCACTTGTTCAGCGCCAAACCTGTTGGAGAGAAATCATAGATGTTCATCAGAGACTAACACCATTAGTTATCAGAGACTAACGTCATTAGTCATCAGAGACTAACATCATTAGTCATCAGAGACTAACTTTTACCCATCGGAGACTATTGACGTCATCAGAGACTAAACTTAGCCTGTCGAAGACTAACTTTATCTCATCAGAGATTAATGTTATTTAATCAGAGACTAGCATTAACTCATTAGAGACTAATGTTATCTCATCAGAGACTAACATTAACTCATCAGAGACTAATGTTATCTCATTAGAGACTAACATTAGAGCTTGTCTCCATTTTAATGGAAGGCCTTACATGAATAAACTCAACCTATGATGCCTTATGAACATGAATATGCAAATGGATGCAACGTTTCCTTTAAAGCTTTATTCCTTCTTGGAAACTTAACACATACAGCTAATACTCTCAAATGCTGTGCAAGAAGGAAAAACAGAAGGAAAAATAGAGGAGAACATAAGATTCTTACCTCTTGACTTGAGGAAAGGGATTAAAGCTTGTTTGAAAGTAATGGTCCGAAAGAAAGAACTTGAAATTATATGAAGATGGTAAGTTTAGATAAGAATTTTAGAAGAGAAATTTTTAGAAAAGAGATTAAAAGTTTACCGCCGAATGTGGTATTTATAGAGGTCAGGAGCAGTAGGCTAAGATTAAGTTTGGAGTAAAATTATTGGTTTATAAAATGGCTACTCACCATAACTCTTTAACAGCTAACAACATAATAAGTAGCTGCTGTCACACATGCATATAAGCTTCATTAACTAATGACACACAAGCAGCTTATTAATCAAACAACAAACGTACTTATGAGATCATTTCCCTTACGTATGCAATTCAAGTTATTTTGAATGAAACTTGCTAACCTTCATGCTTGTATTCCTTTAGGCAACTTACGAATACTACTAATACATACATTGCTTGCACTATCTAAGTCATCAAAATCATAATATTAACTATACCCGTAAATAAGAAATTAATTTCCTAATACAAATCTGAGTGGAAAAATTAATTATAGACAAACTAATTTTCAGGTCGTCACATTCTTAGATATCCACTGATGACTTGCCTAGTGTATTTAAAGTCATTAAATGACTGACTGAGTTGTCCATCAGTGAATGTTTATTTGTGTAAATAGTCTAAGGCTTATTGAATACCTTAAGTATTTACAAGTGCACAATTTATTAACTAACATTTAAATCATCATCAACATCATTTATACCTAACAAATTTGATACCAGAGAAGTTACAAAGAGATAAGTTATACAAATACACAGTAGATGTATAAAGCTGCAGAGATAACTTATACGAACTCTAAAAAATAAAATAAGGAAGCTGGTGCAATAAGAAGAGAGTATGTACTAGAGAAGTTACATAGCAAATTGACGTGTAAGAAAGGTTATGCAAAAGAAAAGTTATGTAATAAAGTTGCAATTACCAAAAAGATCAGAAATATTTTTCAAGGCAGCTTGGAGAATAAGTTTCAAAGAGGAAGTTGTGTTTATAAATAGAGACACAGAGCAATTGGGGTAAAACACACATCAAAAATAAAAAAAATCTGAGAATACACATCTGAGATCTCAACACATAACAACTCAAAACACATCTCATATCTCAGAGTCTCAAATACATTTTTGTACATATTGAGAAAAAAATTTATGGTTAGCAGCGTAATTAATTTATAGAAAGAGAGAAGCAAGTTATTAGAACTTTTTTTTTTGGTAAATAAAGGTAACATAAAACAGAAAGAAAATACAATATTAACGAGAGGCATCCCTTTCAGCCCACTAGAACAAAACTCTAGCTAGGCGAAAACAAGAGACAAAATGGAAGAAAACCTAGGAGCAGCGGGAAATCCCCGAATGCAACAGAAAAATTCCAAAGAAATAACCTCTGATGCAGAAAGGGGTAACCCCTGACATGATAGGAAAGCCCTGAACCAAGAATGAAAACAACAGCAGAGAAAACAACCCCTGAGCAACTGAAGGCAACCCCCGACGGGCAAAAAGGAAAAACCCTCGATAGGGAAAGAAGATCCCCTGACATTTAAAGAAGCAGACATCATTAACAGAGAAAGAGGGAAACATCCTTTGACGGGATGAGAAGACATCTACTGATAGGAAAACCCTGACGGGAACAAGAGACAACAATCTACCAAAAAGACTGATGTATTTGACCTGGGAGGATCAAACATAGGTTGCAAAAAATAACTTTAGTATGATTCCATAAAGAAATTAATCACCAGAAATCAACACTAAAGGGTCGATCTGATTAGTTTGCTTATAGAATTTAATCACCCGCAAGCTAATACAAATTAGTTGTGAAAGTATAAAGGAATTAACTACAAACTTTCAGGCATAAACGTAAGTAAAAAACTCACACAATTTTATTAATCAAGTTTTCTTTTTTTCCATACATTAGGAACAACTATTTATAAGCTGAATAATAACCAAACCCTAATTGGAAAAGATATTACAAAGGAAAGAAATCTAATCTGATAAGAAAAATAACAAACCTATTCCAAATAGGAAATAATTACCTAAACAAACTCGGAAAATTATAAACTGCAAGAAATAAAACAACTGTACCAGTCAGTGGATAATTAGTGGATAATTGAATGTCGGAGACTAATTATCCCTTGACTGATCAAATACACTATCGGAGACTAAATCATTCTCTGACGGATGAAATAGGCTGTCGGAGACTAATTATCCCCTGACGGGCTAAATTAGTCACTGATGACGAGACTAGTCTCTGATGCACAATATATCCCTGATGATGACGAAAGTCGTAGTCTCTGATGTAATAAAAAGAACCACTGATGACATCATCTTTAGTCCCCGATGTGTTAATTATCCCTTGACGCCTGACGCATCCCCCGACACCAGTTCCCGTCCATTCTTCGGCTAAGTATCGAACCTGTGTATAAGCAAAGTAATTATAGGTTGACAAGTCCCTCCTAACCATCCTTCCGCAAATGCATTAATAAATCTAAGGATATTCCCTTACAAGTAAGATTTATATTTCCACCCGAAATTGTATCCGATTGTTTGGCCAATGACTCCAACGGATCATCCTCCTCTTCTTCAGAAACAATTGTCCTCAGTTGAGCCACGTCGTCGTCATGAATATATGGAGCTAAATCACCGATATTGAAGGTTACACTTACACCATAATCACCTGGCAACTCCAACTTGAAGGAATTGTTGTTAACCTTTTCCACAATCTTGAAAGGACCCTCGGACCGAGGCATTAACTTATGCTTGCGTAAGTTAGGGAACCTTTCTTTCCTTATATGTAACCAAACAAGATCACCTACCTGAAAATCAGGTTGCTTCCGATGCTTATTGGTTAGAGCCTTGTACCTTGCATCAACCTTTTCAATTCTGGCTCGTACTTGTGTATGCAGCTTAACCATAGCCTGAGCCTTTGCTTTCAGATCAACATGGACATACTCACTGATGTAGGGAGTTTAAGCCTACAGTCTTAGATAAACTAAATTAACTTGTTGATGTACGCACAAGAAGTCGATTTAGGGTTCTTGAACGAGTCACACGCTCAAGGCTGTTCGAATCATATGAACAGGGTCTTGTTTGTATCACACAAACAATAAGAAATTGCAGAATACTTCTGAATTTTATTAATCAAACTCTGGATCCTTTTAACGTACAACATAAGCAGCTATTTAGTAGCTGTGATTACAACCCTAGTCCTAATTGGGAAGAATAATACATTGGAAAGAAATCTAATCCAATAAGGAAAAATGACAAACCTATTTAAACTAGGAAACAAATACCAAAACAACTACGAACAATAAATATGTAAAAATATTAATCGTAGCTGTCAGTGAATAAAAATAGCTATCGGAGACTATTTAACCCCTGACGAGCAAATAAGCCTATCAGAGACTACACATCCCCTGACTAATCAAGTTAGCCTATTGGAGACTAACGATTCCCTGACGGGTATCTTTGCCTGTCGGAGAGTAAGCATCCCCTGACGCGCCTAATAGCATCCCCTGACACCAGCTCTCGGCCAAACCCCGATGCTTCCTCGACACCCCCTGACACTTTCCTCAGCAAGCCCTGATGCCAGTTTCCAACCAAGTCTTGGCTACGCTTTAAACGTACCCGACTCTAGTTTTGAAAGTAAAATAAGAATAGAATCACAAGTACCCCTTAACGAATCATAATGCATATTAGACCAAGCCCAAGTCTCGATTCCTCCATCATAATTCTCTAGACATAGTCCCAAAGTTTTTAACTCTTCTAACTTCAAACATGCCGCATTTGACAAGCTCACGTCAAACCTCTTAGCCTTGGATCTAGTAATTGGACCTCGAAGCCTTAACTCCCCATCAACATTTGATACATGTACAACTTCTACTTTCGAATTAGGTTTGTCCCAATTTATGCCCACATCATTCCCTCCTTGTGGAAAAAGATTTGTCCTCAAATCTTCTTCATCATCATCACCAACATAGGGAATCAAATCAGAAACATTGATGGTGGTCGAAACTCCAATATCACCAGGAAGATCAATTTTATATGCATTATCACTGATCTTCGCAAGTACTCTAAATGGTCCTTCGACTTTCTTTTGCAACTTAGATCTACGTTTTTGGGGAAAATGCTCTTTACGTAGGTAGATCCAAACCAAGTCACCGACTTCAAAGATATGGCTCTTCTTTCCTTTCTTTATAAGTCGAATATAAGCCTTATTGGCTCATTGTAACCGTTCCCGGACCTCTTGGTGCAATTTCTTGACATACTCTGCCTTAGCTCGGCCCTCCAGATTAACTGTGTGTTCAATCGGAATTGGCAATAAATCCAATGGAGTTAATGTTGCAAAGCCATAAATGACCTCAAACAGACATAAACAAGACCCAGAATGTACGCTGCGATTATAAGCAAATTCAACATATGCAAGCTTCTCATCCTAAACCTTCAAGGATTTTCCAACAAACGCACGCAATAAAGTTCCCAAAGTTCGGTTGATCACTTCGGTTTGTCCATCTGTTTGCGGATGACTGGCTGTGTTAAACAACAGTTTTGTTCCCGACTTATGCCATAAGGTCTTCCAGAAATAACTGAGGAATTTCACATCTCTGTCACTTACAATGGTTTTTGGCATACCATATAAACGAACTATTTCTCGGAAGAACGGATCAGCAACATATGAGGCATCATTTGTCTTATGGCAAGGTAAGAAATGTGCCATCTTTGAAAATCTATCAACAACAACATAGATAGAATCTTTACGTCTCGCTGTTCGTGGCAATCCCAGTATAAAGTCCATGCTTAAATCAACCCACGGATGATTTGGAACCGACAGTGGCATATACGGTCCATGGGGTTGTTGGTGTGCTTTCCCCTTCACACAAGTCACACATCTCTCAATTACACGATGCACATCTCGATCCATACTTGGCCAATATAAATGTTCTTTTAATGCTTCCAATGTTTTTCCTTCACCTAGGTGACCAGCAAGACCTCCTCCATGTGCTTCTCTAATAAACAGTTCACGTAATGACGACTTTGGTATACACACTCGTTTCCCTTTGAAAAGGAATCCATCATGCACAAAATATTGTCCATTTGCGCCCTTGCCACAATCTTCTAAGACTTTAATGAAGAAAGGGTCGTGCGCATATTGTTCCTTGATAAGATCAAATCCCAACAAATGAGAATTGAGCAATGAAAACAGAGTATACCTTCTGGATAGTGCATCAGCTACAATATTCCCCTTACCTTGTTTGTATTTGATTACATAAGGAAAATTTTCCATAAATTCAACCCACTTGGCTTGTCGGCGATTCAACTTACCCTGCCCTCGAATGTACTTCAGGGATTCATGATCAGTATGAATTACAAATTCTTTGGGCAAGAGATAATGTTGCCATGTCTCCAAAGCTCGGATTAGTGAGTAAAATTCTTTCTCATAAGTGGAATAGTTCAGACTCGCCCCACTTAGTTTTTCACTAAAATATGCCACTGGTCTGCCTTCTTGCATCAAGACAGCA
This sequence comes from Centella asiatica, assembly GCA_014636745.2. Taxonomy (NCBI): domain Eukaryota; kingdom Viridiplantae; phylum Streptophyta; class Magnoliopsida; order Apiales; family Apiaceae; genus Centella; species Centella asiatica. The sequence goes on along the minus strand of CM025784.1, from coordinate 11,244,285 downwards.
CCTATTCCTACACCACTAGCATCACAATCTACTTCAAAAGTATTGTTGAAGTTTGGCAATGCCAACACAGGTGTTTCACATAGCCTCTTCTTCAGCAATGCAGAACTTTCTTGGGCAGCTTTTGTCCACCTGAACTCTCCCTCTTTCTTTAGACACTCAAGCATAGGTGATGCAATCGTGATAAAGTTCTTCACAAATCTTCGATAGAATGAAGCTAAGCCATGAAAACTCCTTATGTCACCTACTAATTTCGGTTCTGGCCATTCCTGTATTTCTCTGACCTTTTCCTTATCCACTTCTATCCCATTCTTAGATACTACGTATCCTAGGAATATCAATTTATCTTTAGCAAATATACTATTCTTTAAGTTGCCATACAGTTGATTTTCACTCAACACATTAAACACTTCACGTAGATGTGTTAGGTGTTCATCTACGTTCTTACTATAGACTAGCATGTCATCAAAATATACCACCACAAATATACCAATGAAACTGCGTAGAATATGGTTCATGAGACTCATAAAAGTACTTGGTGCATTTGACAACCCGAATGGCATGACAGTCCATTCATACAGCCCGTGCTTGATCTTGAATGCAGTTTTCCATTCATCCCCTTCTCACATGCGAATCTGATGGTAACCGCTCTTCAAATCAACTTTCAAGAACACTACAGCACCATGTAGTTCGTCAAGCATGTCGTCGAGTCTAGGAATTAGATAACAATATTTAACCGTTATCTTGTTGATGGCGCGACTGTCCAGACACATCCTTATGGATCCGTCCTTCTTTGGTACTAGCAAAGATGGAACTGAACACGGACTCATGGATTCACGAACATATCCCCTCTCAATCAACTCGTCAACTTGCCTCTTCAACTCTTTTGCCTCCTCTGGGTTACATCTATAGGCTGCTCTATTTGGTAACGATGCTCCCGGTATCAAGTCAATCTGATGCTCAATGCCTCGGATTGGTGGTAATCCTTTAGGCAATTCTTCGGGAAATAATGCTTTAAACTCGTCCAGTAAGCCCTGAAGTCGTGGGTCATTAATCAATGAATCTGACTTCAATATTTCACGTACCAGTAATAATAGCACAGTCTCACCTTCCCATAAGTTTTCTTCTATCTCGTTTCTACTTATCAGTAAGGATTCTTTTGCTTCCTTTACTTTTGAAACCTTATTCCCCTTGATTCTTGCCTTACGATCATCCAAAATTTGCTTAGGTGACATAGGCTTTAGTACAATCTTTCTGCCCTCCTTATGAAAAACATAGGTGTTATGCTTTCCATCATGCATGACATGGCGATCGAACTGCCAAGGCCTTCCCAACAGCATATGACATGCGTCCATCTGTGGTATAACATCAAACATCACTTCGTCCTTATACACGTCACCAACTGAAAACAGAATTAAGACTTGTTTGTCGACATTCACCACGTTGTCTTGATTAATCCATTGGAGCTTGTATGGATTTGGGTGTTTCATTGTCTTGAGTTTCAGTTTCTCCACAACCTCATTTGAAACCACGTTTGTGCTACTCCCTCCATCAATAAGTAAGTTGCACACTTTCTTCATTACAGTGCACCTTGTTTGAATTATTGTCTCACCCTGATCAGTCTCGTCGACTACTTGGGTGTTGAGTAGACGTCTCAATACCAACAGTTCCCCATTATCGCACTCTACCTCCTATTATCTGCAATCTTCATCGTACTCTTCTTCAGATTCCGAGTCACTGACATGTGTATTTTCCATGGCAAACGCTTCTCTCACTTCTTGTATAGTGAAAGTCTTTTTATTAGGACAATCCATGGCATAATGGCCTTGCCCCTTACACTTATAACAAGTAATGTTGCTCAGGTCCTTCCCTGGCTTATCCTTCTTTACCATATTGTCCACTACTTTCTCTTTGACTTTGTTCCTGGAATCACTTGATTCAGTTTTTCTTTCCTCCGATCTCCAATAACTAGTACTTTTGTTAGGCTTTGAGTAAGATCTGTTTGCATTCACTTTGCGTTGTCTTTCCACCTTCACAGCAAGTTTTACCACATCTTTGAAAAACCCGTACGGACTAAGTTCAACCATGTCTGCTATTTCTCAATGCAATCCTCTTAAGAAACGAGCAATAGTTTGCTCCTCCGGCTCGACTAGTTCACATTGCAGTTTTAAAGATTCAAACTCTTTCACGTAGTCTTCAACACTCATACCTCCCTGTCTAAGTGTCTGCAGATGTAAATATAATTCATGTTTGTAATAAACAGGAACAAACCTCTTCTTCATCAGGTTCTTCATCACACGCCAGCTAATAATGGGTTCTTCTCCTTCTCGCCTTCTTTGTGTAACAATGTTGTCCCACCAAAGACTAGCATATTTTGAAAACTCCAAAGCCGCCAATTTACACTATCTTTTTTCTGTATGGTTTTGGAATTCAAACATCTTCTCCACATTTTGAACCCACTCCAGGAATTCTTCCGAATCACTGCTTCCAGTGAAAGAAGGTACTTTAAGCTTTATATTTGAATGGTTTTCACGAACATTATGTTGATGATTACGATCATCAGTCTCCTGCTCCTGTTCCGGACCATTAGTTTCTCGTGTATGATTGTTGTTATGTTCCAACAATCTGACCATCATCTCTTCCAATTGATCCAATCATCTCGTGTATGTGTAGTCATCGTCGCATATTGATTTTGTAAACGTTGGATCTTTGCAACTTGTAAAGTTGCTCCACGAGGTAAACCCGTTTCTCCAATATTATCGTGCCCACTTGAATCAGACATGTTTAATTTGACTGAATAATCAAACAGACTTCCGATAGAATTTCTTGATTGTAGTCTGAACACAACACTTGAAAATATACTTTACGTAAGAAACCAGAAAAATAAGAATGAATCACACGTTCTTGATTTTCTCACCCCTAACGCCAAATAGCTCTGATACCAATATGATGTAGGGAGTTTAAGCCTACAGCCTCGGATAAACTAAATCAATGTACCTGATTCTAGTTTTAAACGTACCTGACTCTAGTTTTGAAAGTAAAATAAGGACAGAATCACAAGTACCCCTTAGCGAATCATAATGCGTATTAGACCAAGCCCAAGTCTCGATTCCTCCATCATAATTCTCCAGCCATAGTCCCAAAGCTTTTAACTCTTCCAACTTCAAACATGCCGCATTTGACAAGCTCACGTCAAACCTCTTAGCCTTGGGTCTAGTAATTGGACCTCGAAGCCTTAACTCCCCATTAACATTTGATCCATGTACAACTTCTACTTCCGAATCAGGTTTGTCCCAATTTTTGCCCACATCACTCACCCTTTGGCAAAGGAATTAAATCCATTGGAATTCTTGGATTCTCTCCGTATACCACTTCAAAGGGCGAATGTTTTGTGGCATAGGTAGAAGATCTATTGTAGGCAAACTCGGCATGTGTAAGGTTGACATCCCAATCTTTTGTAGTTTTACTCACCAACCCACGCAATAAGACTCTTAAAGTTCTGTTGGTCACTTCAGTTTGCCCATCCATTTGAGGATGATGAGACGGGCTAACACCTAATTTAGTTCCCAACAGTTTCCATAGCGTTTTCCAAAAGTAACTCATGAATTTGGTGTCTCGATCACTGACTATGGTTCGGCACACCATGCAATCGAACTACTTCCTTTAGGTACAAATCAGCTACTCGAGACGCATCATCAATTTTGTGACAAGCCATGAAGTGTGCCATTTTGGAAAACCTATCCACAGCCACCATTATTGAGTCATTATCTCTTTGAGTTCGAGGTAACCTCATGATAAAGTCCATAGCGACATCCTCCCAAGGAGGATTTGGTATCGGCAGTGGAGTATACAGACCCTGATGAAATGTACTTTTTGTCTTCCGACAAGTAGCACACCTCGCAATTATATTGGTTACATCACCCTACATCTTAGGCCAATAAAAATGCTCTTGCAATATCGCCAAAGTCTTGGTAATGCCAAAATGCCCAGCTAATCCTCCTCCGTGAGCCTCCCTTACTAAAAACTCTCGAATCGAGCAAGATGGAATGCACAAACAATTTCTCTTGAATAGAAATCCATCTTGGAGCAACTAACTTCCAATAGTTCCTCGTGAGCATGATTCAATAATTAGTTGGAAGTCCACGTCTAGCTTGTAATACTCTTTGATCAATTCAAATCCCAACAGTTTTGAACTCAATACACCCAACAATGTGTATCTTCTTGACAATGCATCTGCCGCCACATTGTCTTTCCCCTGTTTATGCCTTGAAGAGAAGTTAAAAGATTGCAAGAACTCAACCCACTTAGCATGTTGAGGGTTTAGTTTTTGCTGACCGTGAATGTACTTTAAGGCCTCATGGTCTGAATGAAATATGAAGTGGCTCGGCCGCAAATACTGACTCCAATGATCAAGACCTCTCACTATTGCGCAGAACTTTTTATCATAAGTCGAGTAGTTCAGCCTTGCACCATTGAGCTTTTCACTAAAATAAGCAATGGGCCTTTTCTTCTGTACTAAGACAGCTCATATGCCAACTCCACTTGCATCACACTCTACTTCGAAAGGACTTGAAAAATCTGGTAGAGCTAAGACCGGCGTGTCACACAACAGTTCCTTCACCTTTTCAAATGCCCTTTGAGCAGCCTCCGTCCACTCGAATTTTCCCTTCTTTATGCATTCAGTAATAGGCGCAACCACATTATTGAAATTTCTAACAAATCTTCTGTAGAACGAAGCAAGTCCATAGAAAGATCTCACTTCCGTTACTGTCATTGGTACTGGCCAAGATTTGATCGCCTCCACTTTCGATGGGTCAATTGAAACTCCATCTCCTGATACAATATAGCCTAGGAAGTTTATGCTAGGAACCAAGAAGTAACACTTCTCCAAAATGGCATATAGCTTTTGCTTCCTCAACATTTCAATCACCAATCTCAAGTGTCTAAGATGATCTTCAACATTTTTACTATAAACGAGTATATCATCTAAGTACACCACCACAAATTTACCCAAGAAAGATTTGAGTACCTTATTCATCAACTTCATGAAGGTACTTGGTGCATTACTTAGGTCAAAAGGCATGATTAGCCATTCGTATAATCCTAATTTTGTTTTGAAGGCTGTCTTCCATACGTCGCCTTCCCTCATCCGGATCTGATGGTATCCACTGCGAAGATCTATCTTGGAAACACTACATTGTTTTTGTAGCAAAGGTTAATGGCTAGAAGTAGTAAAAATAGTAAGTCTTTGCTAAGAGAGTTCAGCAAAGACCAAAGCAAAGCACAAATAAAGCAAGTAAGCAATATGAAAGATAAGCAGGAGTAGAGATAGAATTTTTATAGTGGTTCGGACTAAGCCTACTCCACTCTTCTTCTCTTTTACTTGAGAAGGCTATCACTAGAACTTTGTTCACACAAAACAATCAGCAGGTGTGTTCACACAGAACAATCAGCAGGAGGACACTTAGTCCAATTTACAATAGGTCACTTAGACCAACTTAGCAGGAGGATAGTTAGTCCAATTTAGTCACACAGACTCTAAGCAGATTTGAGAAAATCTTGCTTGCTATCTTCAAGTAGATTGCTCCTTAGTTGAGCAGATTGATAGCACTTGTTCAAGCTTTATGATGTCTTGCTGAAGTCTTTAATATGTCAGAGAAGTTGTTCAGTTGGTTGGAGATGGTTGTTGTTAGTCATAAATGAAATTTATGACTCCTATTGATTCTTCTCCAAAAAAACCTATTCGTTGGAACTTTGAAATAGATCCGTTGGAGTGTACAATCCTTGATGTGACTTGTACCTTTTCAGTAGTCCTTGCTTAGTTCAAAAAAGTTAGCCGTTATTCTGTCTTCTAGCGCTCTTCAGAAGAGTTTCCTAGAAGTTGACTAAGCAAGGGTTAAGATAACTTTTCTGACAATATTGACTTTGATAAGCAAAGGATCTTGCTTACTTAGGTCCTTGCTTATTTCCATTCTAAGCAGGACTATACTTGGGAAATTCTTCATATCTTCAGAATCCTTCATGGTAGGCTTATCAGCAGACTTCAATGGTGATCAAAACTCCTTGCTTAACTACAAATTATATCCACATAACAAGTTGGATATATTTTTCTAAGTCCTTTTACAATATTTAAGTAAGGACTATATTACATCATCATTTCTTATATATTGAACAATAAATAAAAGTTTAAGCAAGGATAATATAAGCAGGGGTGCAACAACAATCTCCCCCTAATTGATGATGTCAAAACGAGTTATTTTGATCACCACAGCAAGAACCAAAAAAATTTTAATTTATTTCAGATTTGTTCAAGTTTACACAATAAAATGAAATTACAAAAATTACATTACAACTATTCTATGTCATCAGCAGGTTCTTTCCAACTCTGCCGATCTTCTCCATTACCATACTTCAGCAGGTCTTGCCTCCACTTTTCTTCTACTGCCTCTTTTTCTCTTTTCCTTGCATCCTTTTCTTCTTTCCTCTTCTGCATCCTTTCTTTCTTTCTGTTGTACTCCAGCTGCATTTCTTGTACCCTAAGTCGCTTCATTTCCACCTCGTACTGCTTGATTCTTGATTCCGATTCCTTGATACTTGCTATCAGCTTGAGACTTTCAGCAGGCCCTGACTTCATTGATATGACATCAGCTTCTTCAAGGGCCTTCTGAAGTCTCATGTACGGAGAAGGGTTCATAATTTGCACAGCAGACTCAGGGATATGTTTGGGATGTCTCTTTCTTTTTGGTATAGCAACTGGAGCAGCAGCAGGAGTAGTTTCAGCAGGAAAATCAGCAGAGGTTGGAATAAGAGGTACTTCTTGCTGTGCCTCATGACCTCTCTCCCCCTTTTTGATATCATCGGCCATGATAGGGAGGAAGTCAATCAGCTTATTCAACATTTGCTGAAGTTTTTCAAGTTTATGCTCCATCTTGGTCAGTCTGGAGGCTAAGGAAGAATCAGCAGAGGAGGCTTCAGCAGTGTTGTTCTCAGCAGGAAGTCTTGCTAACACTTGTTCTAGTTGCGCTTCAAGTTTAGCAAGCTTCTGCGAGTATGGAGAAGAAACCTTGCTAACAGTAGGTTGAGGGTCAGATCCAGCAAGTTCTTCAGAGTGCACCTCTTCTTCAGCAGGAGTGTCCTTTAGCTACCCCTCAATTGCTAGTAGCTCATCAGTAGATGATTCAGCAGGAGTGGGCTCCCCCTCAGTTAGTACCCTTGCAGGAGAAAGGTGGCTGGGGCCTTCTTGGATGTTCTTAGCAAGGTACGCCTCGGGATCCAAGCCAGCTGCAAGAGCATCTTCGATCAGTAGTGCCTTGATGAGTTCCTCTGATTGTTTTTCCTTTGCTCGTTTAGCAAGAACATCATCAGGGTCACTGTCACTGCTGCTGCTGGATACTTGGATTTGCTTTCCCTTACCTTTGCCCTTGGCAACAACATGTTTTCTTCTAGGAGGAAGTGTTGGGTCAGCAAGGGAACGGATAGTGAAGCCGGGAAGGACTAGTCTCCTTGCAGCAGAGGGTTTTGGGGTCGTCTCTGCTGGTGGCTCCTCTGGGGACACTGCTGATCTATCAATTTCAGCAATGTCGTAAGCAGGAGGAGGATTGGCTTTATTTGCAACGTGGATTACAATCTCCACTTCAGCAGGCCCTGTGATGGAGTCTGCAGTGTCAATAGACTCGGTCTCTATGAGCTCCAGGACTTCAGTAGCAGTGGCAGGCTCTGCTGCTGAAGTTTCAGCAGGGATTGGTTCGTCAGCAGCAACCGCCACCCCTGTGATCTCATCTATCTCCTTGAAAAGTTCAGTGGAGGAGCTCTTCTGATCATCAGTAGGAGTTGGGGACGAGTCAGCAGGGATATAGTTGTCGATTTCATCAAAAATTTCATCCCCTGCTGACTCGGGAGTGAGAGGAATGGCTGTGGGGATATTTTCTTCAGAGGGAGGCTCCACATTAGTTCCTCCAGCAGCAATGGCTTCAGCAGCAGAATCTTCATTGTAGAGCTCCATGTAGAACTCGTAGATTTCCCTCTCCTCCTCAGTCAAGGTCGAGAGGTCAAATTCAGCAGGCGTTGCCTTGGATTTCTTTTTGGGCCTCTGAATTTGACTTGTTGCTCACCTCTTCTTGCTAGGTTGACCAGCAGGGACGCGTTCGTCACTTCGCGCGTTAGGGGTTAAAGATGTTTGCCCCTGAGACTCTACTGATACCCTGGCTCTTCTTTCAACAGCCGCTTTTGCTAGGGCAGTAGGGTTGCGCCCATAATTTTTCAGCAGGGATGGAGTGATCACTTTGCTGCTGATCAGTTTCTTGGCCTGGGTCCTTGCTGGGAAGTTTGCTCCAAGTATTCCCTTAATCAGCAGGGACATGGTTCATCCATGACGAATCTTCGTCTTCCTCTTGCTGGAGAATGATTCAGCAAGGACTTCAAAAAATATTTGAGCCCAGTTGATTGGCTCTCCGGATTTCAGCAGGGAGATGATAGAGATAACCCTTGTTGATGCCTCGTCCTGTGATGTGAACTTACATAGCAAGGTCTTGTGTAGAATATCCATCAGAAAGTCCCATTTTCTTGGGAAGTCCTTCCTCTTCTTGCTGGCATGGGTCTTGACATAGCCCAGCTCAGCAAGTACAACAGAGGTGACAGTGGGTGGAGTCAGCAGACCCACACTTGGCATCTGTAGAACTCGGGCGATGCTTGCTGGAGTGATGAGGACCAGCTGCCCAGTTACTCGTCCAATGATGCTGTGGTCTCAGACTTGTATTGTTGAGCAGAACTCTCTGATTACTTCCCCATATATGGGACTATCAGCAGAGATTACATAGCGTACCCCGCTCACTAGTACAAAACTGATCATATGCGTCGGTTAATTAACACATGTTGCGTCGGTTATGAGGAGACGCATATGCAGGAGACGCAAAAACTTACATATTTTGCGTCGGTTAAAGACACGCCGCAAAAAAGAAGAATATGCATCGGATCTTTATAAACCTGACGCAAATAATAGTGTAATTTGCGTCGGTTATTATAAAATAACCGACGCAAATGAGTGTTTAATAAAAATTATTTTTATATTAATTTCATCTTTTTGCGTCGGGTATTTTAAAATAACCGACGCAAATGATTTTTTAATAAAAAAATTTTAAAAATAATTTCATCTATTTGCGTCGGTTGTTTTAAAATAACCGACGCAAATGATTGTTTAATAAAAATTCATTTTAAAAATAATTTAATATATTTGTGTCGGTTATTTTAAAATAACTGACGCAAATTATTGTTTTATAAAAATTCATATTTTAAATAATTCAATCTATTTGCGTCGGTTCTTTTAGAATAACCGACGCAAATTATTGTTTTTTTTTAAAAAAAATTTCGTTTTAAAAAATAAAATATCCAACCTGTACATAAAAAAGGATACTCGATATGCCACAACAAGCCAAAATAGTAGAAAATTCAACCATTTCAATATTTGCAAAACAGGAATATATACAAATCCAAATTTACTAACAGTTCAAAACAGGCATATTTACAAACTGTTCAAATTGCATGTCCAAATGTACAAACTGTCCAAATATATTAGGTCACATACAATAACTCATAAAAAAATTTGCACACAGGTCTCTAATTTCATCAAGATCAGACTGAGTATACGACTCTTATGCACTCAAACCCTGAAGAATAAAAAAGAAACAATTTTGCATATAATTAAAAGCTATATACAAGGTAATTAATTTGTTAATAGATTGAAATAGTTAATTGCATGCATACAGTTAAAAACAATATACCTCAGTCCATTTTGTAAAGGGAGCCCGTTGATGCAACTTGACGATGTCATACATGTACCTCATGACATAGTAGCCGCATTCAACACTTCCTTTTTGTTGAGGACACTATATAAATAGTCAAGTTGATTAAAATTTTAATAAGAAATTATATTAAGAACCAACAAAATCAACTTTGTTTGGATAAGTTAGCAAGTATTTTATACCTTAACCTCTTTCATACACCATTGCAACTTGTTCTTTTTGTGCTTGCCACCTTGAGCAACATATGATTTAAATGCCCTACAAAATTATATATATTATAATATAAGTAAGTAAATATGTTAAAAGAGTTTTACACGTTTAAATTATATTAAAAACTTAGGAACTAAAATATTATTTACTTACACTGCCATTACGTTCTTTATCGGCATATTCCTTTCCTTCTTCAATGAGTCGTACACATATACTGTGCTTTGCTCACAAGATATGAGAAACAACAGCCAATGCTCACTACATTTTTACAAAATTAAATAACAATGTTAAATTATATCAATGAACAAGCTAGCTACAATAAGTTAATCCCACCATTTTTATGTTCTTACCTTTGGAAGTACGGCGTGAAGATGAATTTGGCTCCCCGACAACCTAGAAAAATTGACGCAATGTATCGAGCAGACACATCTGGATCATTTTTTGCATTTGCCAGTGCTTGAGGACACAGGAATGCATTAGATCCCTTAGTCATCTCATTCAAGAACCTTAAATATAATATACAAATTACTCATTAGTTACTTTATAAAATAAACCTGTATATCAGCTAAAAAAAAAGATAAATGAGAATGTATGAAAATTATAGTCTCACCTCATCCAAATTTTTACGACACTTATATTCAACCATTCCATTCTACAGAATTGGATGATATCTTCGCACGCGATGTATATAAGTTGTTCATATTCCTTCTCAATGCAGTTGTCATAATCCAATGGCACTAAAATTAAGTCCAAGGAAGGCAATCCCATAATCATTTGTGCTAAATATTTACATTTTTCACTCAAGCTCGGATCAACATGAGTAGTTGACCCTTTGCTACGAACTTCATTATTTTTGGCCGGGGGGGGGGGGGGGGGGGGGGGATGCAGGTTCTTTATCCTTACCCGGTAAGATGCAATCCTAATTAGATATAAAGTGTTAAACAATAACACTTATATGAATTTAATGAATTAACAACAATCATTTATAATTAATAATGTTATTTTGAAATTTGTTACCTTCCCCAACAGTACAAGTTGTTTAGGCCACTGAACAAAGCTACCTAATGCGTCACCTACTTTTGTATGTTCATACGTAGGGACGGGAAGAGGAGCTTGTTGAAATTCAGGGAGAACGTCATCGATGGATACTCTTACATTGCTGACCTCCATTTGAGTACCATGAACAACGACACCCGATTCATTCAATGCAAAAATGGTCCCAAAAGCCACAATAGTTTTGCCGATCTCAGGAAGGATGACACATAGATGGCATGGAATCGGCTTCTATGTTAATTATATAAAAAAAATCAGTTAGGATCATATAGAGCACTTTTATGATAACTTATGATTGAAAGACATAGAAAAGAGTAAAAATAAGTATACCTTTATTTCTAAGAATGGATCCACCGAGTGAGAGCTACTGTGAATCACGTCGGTTGTTGGAGTTGTTGGAGTTTGTTGGGGAATAGGCATTCCCATCTGGCTCATTACATTTAATACGTTCGCAAGCTGACTTTGCAGTGTACCAATCTGGTCTTTGTATTTCAAATCCATTTCAGTCATTTGAGATTGGTACACCTGCGCAAGTCGATTGGCCACTTTTGTTTCAATTTCTTGAGTTATCGTAGACAACTCATCCATTGATATTACGGCTTTACGGGACTTGCCTCTATCCGTCCCAAATACATCCTTCATGCGAACTGTTCCTCCAACCCCTCTGACACGCCCCCCGTGCTCTTTCTTTCCAAGTGCACGTGACAATATGTCATCATGCCCTTGAGGAGTCCACGAACCTTCAGAGGCTTTGTCTTTCCATTCCAACTGTTTCAAAATCAATTTAACGATTAATATTTTATGCGTAACTGTAAATATAAATAATTTTAAATTAACAAAATACTCTTACCATTTTTTGAAAGACATCCCTAGTCTCGTCCTTCGGAAAATAATAACCTTCACCTTCATCCCTCTTCCTAACTCTCGCCCGAATCCAATCGTAACTACGATCGGTTGATACAATTTCTAAATTAACTAATTCAGACGAAGGCAGAGAATGAAGAGGGTCATCAACCATCCACTTCGATTTTTTTGCTGCATATCCATGTCTTCCCAGATAATGTGGATACTCATTAAACTTCTGGTTTTGACGTGCCTTGTCACTTTTAGTCTGTTAGAAAATAAAACAATAATATGAGTACTTATTCAACATAATATTATCTGAAAATCAATAATAATATAAATATGAAAAGAATATACCTGAAATTCTTCACTTTGATGATCATGAGTGAATTTATCCCATTGCTCTCAACTTATGAAGTCATATTTCTCGCAAGGGTCCTTGTCTACACGCAAGTATCGACAGACTAACCTTGACTTGAAATCCCTCCAAATTTTCCCTGCAGATTTTAATACGCCCTTCCGTCTCGCATCATCCGTTATATTCCATTCAGTCTGAAAAACTCAAATCATGCATATCAGTAACTTGTAATAAAAGTTGAACGACAATATATGTTAAAACAACTAATTATTCTTTTCAATTCATACCTTAATATCTTCCCAAATCGTATCCTTTAGTCCATCACTGACTTCTTGGCAACTCTGAATATTTATGTCAACCTGAACTCTAACTAGTACTCCAATGTACGACTTGAATGCAGTAACATATGTTCCAATGGGAACACCGAGATCATCAAACTCAATCACTTTCTGCAATTGTTTATTTGCGGACTTTTCTTTCAATGTTTTGCAAGATATTGGACCTCTAGTTTTTTTAGTAGGTCTCTCACTCGAACTTCGGTGGTCCATGATAATTGTAAGCTACAAAGTACATCAGAAAATGTCAAAAACATCACATTTAAAAATAAACTACAGAGTTAGAGTTAGGCAACAAGCAACTTAGGCGAAAAAAAATTCCCAACTAACAGTATATTGTTCAATCATCAAGAAAATGAGAAGGTACCAATTTGTAACACATCATAAAAAAATGCAAAAATATTGCCAAAAATTACAGTGCATCCCAATAATAAAAACAAAAGACACACAAACAAAACACATAGTATATCGCAGTGCTTCCATTAAAAAAAAAACACAAACAGAACATATAAAAACACAAATAGAACACATATATCACAAGATGTTTTTTTAGTAGGTCTGTCACTCGAACTTCGGTGGTCCATGATAATTGTAAACTACAAAGTACATCAGAAAATGTCGAAAAAATCACATTTAAAAATAAACTACAGAGTTAGAGTTAGGCAACAAGCAACTTAGGCAAAAAAAAATTATGTACCTCTTTCACTTGTAACAATTCCGAAGCCGATCGATTACAGTGTATTCGCCAGAAACTAAAATGGAAATGCATTTCTATAGATTAAGAACTTGAAATGGAAATGTATGCAGCTCGTATGTAGCTTCTGAAGATTTAGGGCAAAACAAATGGCCGCGCAAAAGGATATGAATAGGTGGTAACAAATGAAAAATATGTCGCGAAATGAAAATAATATAAAAATA
>CM025784.1:11200656-11220774 GCA_014636745.2 Centella asiatica | reverse complement strand
AAATAACTAAAAATAATTATTTTTTAATTAAATAATTAAACAATATTGTTTGAGTATTTGCATCGGTTCTTTTAAAGAACCGACGCAAATACTCAAAAAATAATTAAAAAAATAAATATGTAATAATAATTATTTTTTAATTAAATAATTAAAAAATATTGTTTGAGTATTTGCGTCGGATTTTTATAAAGAACCGACGCAAATACTCAAACAATAATTAAACTAATAAATAACTAAAAATAATTATGTTTTAGTTAAATAATTAAAAAATATTGTTTGAGTATTTGCGTCGGGTCTTTAAAAGAACCGACGCAAATACTCAAATAATAATTTAAAAAATAACTAAAAATAATTATTTTTTAATTAAATAACACATTTGCGTCGTTTGTTTTAAAGAACCGACGCAAATAGTTATACGATTAATTACGATTATGCCACCGTACGGAAAAAAAATACATTAATATATTTTACCGCCTTTGCATTTTCAAATCGCAGCATACATTTTCATTTTACCGCGTTTTGAAGACGAACCACATTCTCTTTAAATCCTTTTCATTTCCATTGCGTGGAATACATTTTCATTTTCATTTTACAGGCTCATGTCTATTTGTAAGGGGCTGGTGCGGGCTGGTGCCTATATATGTTAATGTTGTTGGTTCTTGTTCTTGGTGGGTATAAAATGGAGAAAAGCATGGGTGATAGATTCAATAGTTTTGCAAGCTCTCCTTAAGAAATTCCTGATTTTTGGGTCCACCTCCATCTTTTGATATCAGTGAAAGTGAGTATTTCTTTCATATCAATCTTTTAAATTACACTATATTTCTTCAGTAGCAAATATATTTATATATGATATTCTTTTATCTAATTAAACATAAAAATAATCCTAGTTTTGCTACTTTTCTTCTTGTATTTGCAGTATACTTTACTTTACTATTCCTCATTACTATATTTTTTTCTTTTTAATTCATATCCACTTATTTCTATTTCGTTAGATGATGATGATATACAAGAAGCTTCGTCTCAAGCTCACGAAGAATTTTTGGCATATTGGTGCGCACGAATAAATTTTTCTTTCTTAAAACTTATGTTTGTATACAAGTGAAGAAGATGACACACAAGAAGTACAAGCAACCGGTCCCAAAATTGCAAGGGCAGTAGGAGAACCACAAGTGGACTTTCAGTTTTCTATCTCTCTATGTGTGTGTGTGTGTGTGTGTAATGTAAATGTATATGCATCAGATTAATTTGGGAACAAAATGCAGTGAATCTAGTGTTGTTATATGCTATCTCTCTTTTTTGTTATGAACTTTAATTTAGTGATTGTTTCTACTTATGTTTGATGGATCCTTGATGAAAACTCAACTCATTTTGTGTAAGGTAAAAAAAATTTCTTGAATAATTAAAAAAATAAATAACTAAAAATAATTATTTTTTAATTAAATAATTAAAAAATATTGTTGAGTATTTGCGTCGGGTCTTTAAAAGACCCAACGCAAAAACTATAAAAATAATTAAAAAAAATAAATAACTAAAAATAATTATCATTTGCGTCGGTTGTTTTAAAAGTGCGATGCAAATGACCATATCATTTGCGTCGGTTGTATTAAAGGTACGACGCAAATGATAATTTTTTGCGTCATGTCTTTAACCGACACAAAATAGTCAAGTTTTTGCGTCTCCACCATATGCGTCTCCTATTAACCAACGCAAAATAGTTAATTTAACCGACGCATATGATCAATTTTGTACTAGTACATGTAGCAAACATAATGTCTGGTCTACTAGCAGTTAAGTATAGCAAGGATCCGATCATACCTCGATAACTTGTTATATCTACGGATTTACCTTGCTCATCTTTATCTAACTTTGTTGCTGATGACATGGGAGTTTTCATAGGACTTGCTGATTCTAACCCAAACTTCTTAAGCAAGTCTTTGGTGTACTTCGATTGATTGATGAAAATTCCATCACCTCTTTGCTTAATTTGAAGTCCAAGGAAGAAGTTCAGCTCTCCCATCATACTCATCTCAAATTTACTCTACATAAGCTTAGCAAATCTTGTACAAAGTTTTTCATCAGTAGAACCAAAGATTATATCGTCTACATAGATTTGTACTAGCAAAGTTTTATCTTTATGCTTTCTAATGAAAAGTGTAGTATCTACTTTACATCTACTGAAACCTTCATTAATTAAAAAGGAAGATAAAGTATCATACCATGCTCGTGGAGCTTTCTTAAGACCATATAAAGCTTTATCAAGCCTATATACATGATGAGGATTAGCATGATCAGCAAAACCTGGGGGTTGCTCCACATAAACTTCCTCCTGAAGTTCTCCATTAGAAATGCACTCTTGACGTCCATCTGAAACACCTTGAAGTCTTGATAAGTAGTGTAAGCAAGAAAGATCCTTATGGCTTCAAGCCTTGCTACTAGAGCAAAGGTTTCATCATAGTCGATGCCTTCCTCTTGAGAGTAGCCCTTAGCCATAAGTCTTGCCTTGTTCCTTGTGATGATTCCATCTTCATCCATCTTATTTCGGAATACCCACTTGGTGCCAATTACTGCATGATTCCTTGGCCTGGGAACAAGATTCCAAACTTTGTTCCTGCTGAATTGGTTTAGCTCTTCTTGCATAGCAAGAACCCAATCAGCATCAGCAAGAGCATCCTCAATTTTCTTAGGTTCCATTTGAGATAGGAAACCTAGAAAACTACTTTCATTTTGAGTAGATCTTCTAGTCTTTACTGAACTTGTAGGATTTCTAATTATCAGATCTTCTGAATGAGACTTGGTCCATTTCATCCTTCTTGGAAGATCTGATCGAATCTCTTGCTGTCTTAGTTCCTCCAAGTTGGGTTCATCATCTTTTGCTTCAGCAGAGGTGTTGTCCAATGGAGCAGTGCTTTCTGATGGTACTTTAGCAGGGTCTTCCTTAGTTTCTGCAGACTGTTGATTTTCATTTGTTTCCTGCTGAACTATAAGAGGGAGTGAACCACTTGGTTCCTCATGGTTAGTTTCATCAAATACTACATGAATTGACTCTTCTACTGTTAGAATTTTCTTATTAAAAATTCAAAAAGGTTTGTTGTGATTGGAGTATCCTAAGAAAATACCTTCATCGGATTTTGCTTGAAATTTAGTTAAATACTCCTTACCATTATTGTGAACATAGCAGGGGCATCCAAAGATTCTGAAATAGCTTATGTTTGGTTTTCTTCCTTTCCATAGCTCGTATGGAGTTTTGCTTAGTGTTGGATGAATGAGTGATTGATTTTGAGTATAGCAAGCAGTGTTCACTGCTTCTGCCCAGAAGTACTCAGGAAGTTTAGCATCAGCAAGCAATGTTCTTCCAGCTTCTTCTAAGGTTCTATTCTTTCTTTCAACCATTCCGTTTTGTTGTGGAGCCCTTGGTGCGGAGAAGTTATGAGAAATTCCTTGCTCATCACAGAACTCAGTAAAGCCTCCAAAGTCGAATTCTCTTCCATGATCACTTCTTACTGACTTGATTCTGAGTTCTTTCTCATTTTGCACTTGTCTGCTGAATTTCTCAAACTCTGCTAATGCATCATTCTTGTGAGCAAGAAATAATGCCCATGTAAATCTTGTGCAATCATCCACAATAGTGAATGTATATTTCATTCCACCAAGACTACTTGATATTTGGCCAAACAAATCAAGATGTAATAGTTGGAGGGGCATAGAGTTTGATTTTTCAGGTTTGCTTAAGAAGGATTGTTTAGTTTGCTTACCAAATTGACATGCTCTACATGGTTTTTCTTTTTCAAAGGAAAATTTAGGCAAACCTTATACAAGATCTTTTGCAGCGAGTTTTGAAATTGTTTTAAAGTTTAAGTGTGAAAGTCTCTTATGCCATAACCAACTAGCATCTGCTGAAGCTTTAGCAAGAAAACAGGTTGTTTCAGCAGGACTTACCTTAGCCAAATCTACTACATAAACATTCCCATTTCTTGAACCAGAAAGCTTCAGAGAATTTGTTTAAAGATCTCTTACCTGACATTTATTGTCTAGGAAGGTGACCTTATGCCCTTTGTCACACAACTGGCTTATGCTAAGCAAGTTCTGCTTGAGACCCTCCACGTAGGCAACCTTGTTGAAGCAGACTAACCCATTTCCTGCTGAACCATATCCCTTAGTTCTTCCAGCACTATTATCTCCAAAGATCACTTATGGTCCATCCTTTTCTTTAAAATTGGTGAGCAAGGCTTTATCTCCTGTCATATGTCTTGAACATCCACTGTCCAAGTACCAAATTTGTTCCTTGCTCACAACCTGCAAAACATAAGCAATCACTTTGGTACCCAGCAAGACTTGGGTCCATTAAGGTTAGTACCCTTGGGGACCCATACTTGTCTCATTTTTGGTTTTTGAAACCAACCAGTATAGTAAGGGTCAGCAAGGCAAAGAGAAGCTATGTGGCCAATCCTATGGCAATAATAACATCTCAAATGCATCATGTTGTGAAGTGTGTGCTGCTTACCTCTTCTCTTAGGTTGAGGTGGTTTCCAGTGTTTGCTCCCAACACAACCTTTGCTAAATTTCAAATTCCTCGCATTGTTGTAATTATAAGCAGGAGGAACACGGTTCTTGCTAAACTTTCCACCCTTGGTCTGTTTAGCACCATGTCCCTGCTTATAGTTACGGTCAGCAGAGAATTTGTTCTTTAGCAAGGTAACATTTCTATTACCTTTGGTTTCAGTAGGAGTTTTACACTCTGCTGAATACATAGAAATTGTTCTGCTGATAGACTCAGCATCACTTTCTCCACTACTTTCAGCGAGGACTACGCAAGTCCCGGATCCAATTCCACTTCTATCTAGCATGCTTCTTTGGCTTTTCAGCAAGGCATACGCATTTGAAGAAGATTTGTTCCATGTGGAGATTGTAGTAATTAATTCCTCAACCTGGGAGGTTAACTTAGACTCTCTCTCTTGAGAGTCTCTGAGATACTGTCTAAGCAAAGTCCTTCATCATCAGTAGCAAGTAACTCCAAATTCACAGCTTGCACCTTTTCAAGTGTAAGCAAGATTTCAGAATTCTTGCTCCTTAGTTGATCAGACTCTACTGAAGCAATTCTCAGCAATCTTCTATATCTATGCCACTGACATGCAACATCTTTGAGCAAAGAGCGCAACTCAGCTTCAGTAAGATCAGGAGAGTCAAAATCAAATACCTTAGCAAGGTCAACCTCCTTACTTATCTCCGATTCTCTAGCCATTAAGCAGAGGTTGGCTACTTTTTGTCCTGAGTCCTCTGAGTCACTGTCACTATCACTCCATGACTTTTCAGCAAGAAGACCCTTGTCTTTCTTGAAGTTTGAATTGTTCTTTTGCTGATATTTCTTCTTGTAGTACTCTTTTCCCTTGCTTTTGTTGTCAGCAGGGAATTTCCTTTCTTCTCTTGCTGAACTTCGGCAGTCAGCAGCATAGTGGCCTGGCTTCTTGCAATTGTAACATAGATCCTTTGATGGATATCTCTTACTGCTGCTTGTGTTTCTTCTGAAGTTTCCTTTATCCATTTTCATGAACCTTCTGAACTTTCTGGCTAGCATAGTCATATCTTCATCACTATCAGAAGACTCTGAGTCAGAATCTGCTTGTTGCTTTGGCTCAGCAGCCTTCAATGCAACTTCTCTATCCTTTCTCCTTGGCTCTGAAGTGGCATCCCTTTGAGCCAACTCCATTTCATATGTAAGCAGGTTTCCGTATAGTTGTTATAGATCAGTAGTATGCAAATTCCTTAGCTCCTTCATAGCAGTGGTTTTAGGATCCCACTGCCTTGTTAGAGGTCTCATGAACTTGAGATTTATGTCCTTTGTGTCATAGATCTTCCCTAGAGCACGCAAATTGTTGAGCAGGACAGTAAATCTTTTGTATATATCTGTGAGATTCTTCCCCTGTTGCATGCTGAACATTTCATACTATTGAATAAGCAGGGATTGCTTATTCTCTCTGACTTCTACTGTTCCTTCATTGAGAACAAGCAAGGCATCCCAAACCTCTTTAGCAGAGGTGCAGTTAGACACAC
This sequence comes from Centella asiatica, assembly GCA_014636745.2. Taxonomy (NCBI): domain Eukaryota; kingdom Viridiplantae; phylum Streptophyta; class Magnoliopsida; order Apiales; family Apiaceae; genus Centella; species Centella asiatica. The sequence continues at coordinate 11,214,726 of CM025784.1, read as the reverse complement.
TTTCGAACATTTCCTCTTCAAAAGCCATGAAGAGAATGTTCATCGCCTTCTTGTTGTAGCCTACTAATTTCTTCTCTTCATCATTCCATTCCTTCCTTTGCTTAGGAATGAGCTTATTTGGATCATCAGCAGATAGTTTCTCTGGAATATAAGGTCCAACTTTTATTGCTTCAAATAGTTCCTCATCAATGGCATCCATGTACACCTGTATTCTCAATTTCCAATTAGCAAATCTATCTCTGGTACACATAGGAAGTTTGCCACCAAAATCACTTCTTAAAGCCATTAGAAAAAGTTAAGTTAGGATCCTCTCAAGTTTTAGGGCTTAGCAAAGAGTGTTAAGCTTTGATACCACTTGTTAGGTCCAAAAGGTAAAAATACTAGAAAGGGGGGTTGAATAGTGTTTTTCAAAATTAAGTTTTGCTTAGAAAACTTTACATATTTAAAACACTTCTTGCTTGAAAAGGAGTTTCTTTTGTTTTAAAAAAGTTTAGCAGCAGAATTAGTTTAAGTACCCCTTAGTTTTTGTAGCAAAGGTTAATGGCTAGAAGTAGTAAAAATAGTAAGTCTTTGCTAAGAGAGTTCAACAAAGACCAAAGCAAAGCACAAATAAAGCAAGTTAGCAATATGAAAGATAAGCAGGAGTAGAGATAGAATTTTTATAGTGGTTCGGACTAAGCCTACTCCACTCTTCTTCTCTTTTACTTGAGAAGGCTATCACTAGAACTTTGTTCACACAGAACAATCAGCAGGTGTGTTCACACAGAACAATCAGCAGGAGGACACTTAGTCCAATTTACAATAGGTCACTTAGACCAACTTAGCAGGAGGATAGTTAGTCCAATTTAGTCACACGGACTCTAAGCAGATTTGAGAAAATCTTGCTTGCTATCTTCAAGTAGATTGCTCCTTAGTTGAGCAGATTGATAGCACTTGTTCAAGCTTTATGATGTCTTGCTGAAGTCTTTAATATGTCAGAGAAGTTGTTCAGTTGGTTGGAGATGGTTGTTGTTAGTCATAAATGAAATTTATGACTCCTATTTATACTTCTCCAAAAAAATCTATCCGTTGGAACTTTGAAATAGATCCGTTGGAGTGTACTGTCCTTGATGTGACTTGTACCTTTTGCTTAGTTCAAAAAAGTTAGCCGTTATTCTGTTTTCTAGTGCTCTTCAGAAGTGTTTCCTAGAAGTTGACTAAGGAAGGGTTAAGATAACTTTTCTGACAATCTTGACTTTGATAAGCAAAGTATCTTGCTTACTTAGGTCCTTACTTATTTCCATTCTAAGCAGGACTATACTTGGGAAATTCTTCATATCTTCAGAATCGTTCACGATAGGCTTATCAGCAGACTTCAATGGTGATCAAAACTTCTTGCTTAACTACAAATTATATCCACATAACAAGTTGGATATATTTTTCTAAGTCCTTTTATAATATTTAAGAAATGACTATATTATATCATCAATTTTTATATATTGAACAATAAATAAAAGTTTAAGAAAGGATAATATAAGCAGGGGTGCAACAACACTATATATTACAATCCAATTTATAAAATGAAAGAAAGTTCTACATCTTGCTAAACAATTGAAAAAATTAATAATGAAATCAAATGCAACACATAATCAAATAGAGAAATAAACTTAAATTACAGTTTACAAATACCTTTATAATCAAAAATATAATTTCCGTTTACTTTCTTATTTATTTATAAATCTATTTATTAAATTTAATTTTTGAACGAGTCCGTCATAATCTAGAAGGGGAGGGGTTGAATAAATTATCCAAATAATAGCCCTTTTTTCGCAAATTTAAACAAATAAAATTGTAAGTTTAATTACAACACAATTTTAAAAGATGCGTCAAGATACTTAAAAAGTTCCTTTAAGTTTAAAAAAAAACAAAAAAGTCTATTCAAGTGATTGCCATGAGTATGGAGGCATATAAATAAACAATTTAAATGACTTAACTATTTATAATGATTAGATGATCCTTGATATACTTACTCCAATTATTGGGTTCCTCTCCAAAGAATCGGAGTGTCTTTCCACCAAAAATTAAACAACCTTCATTTTATATGTGAGAAATTGTTACGGCCAGTATTTGACTTGTTTCAATATAAACAATAAAATTTAACAAATCAATTACAGACCTTATATAGAACAAGTAAAAATAAATACAACTATTTTTTCTTGGATGAATACTACGTGTATTCTTCTAATATATATATGTATATATATATATTTTTTTAATTGGGAATAAAATAGATAGTAAAGGAAGAAACAGAAATAAGGAGGGGCATACCACCGGCCTACTAGCACATGTCGCTAGCTAAGGAGACAAACCAACATTAGGAAACAACAAGCTAAACAGAGCAAACAGACATGGAAAGGCATCAGCCAAAACCCCACTATAGGATATCAATACTAAGCAAGATTACATCACATATCAAGATTACAACACTATAACCAGAGGGACACCACTGCTGCAGCAAAGACAGAGTAACAAACACCAATGCAACAAGGAAGTATCAGCAGAACAAAAACTTCATCACTGCAGCAACAGAAGCAGACACTGCAGAATGACATAATTCATCTCATTACAACAGCAGAAGCAACTTCAACAACAAACAAAGAGATGCAGGAAACTGCGCATAACCACTGCAGCATTGCAGCAGTAGGAGACTAAGAAAGCAGAAACACCAGCAGCAAACTGCAGCAGAAACATCACTTCATCACAGCAGCAGCAGATCAGCAGAAGCAGCAACTACCACTACAGAAGCAGCAAACTTTTTTTTTTTTTTGCTAAATTTCGAAAATATATTAAAGGAAAAAAGAAATACAGTTAACGAGAGGCATCCCCCTCGACCTACTAGCACATGTCGTTAGCTAGGGAAAACAAGTCAAAACTAAGAGCATAAAGCATAGACCATAAACACAAAGCATTCAAGGCTAGCTAGGGAACTAACTAACATAGGGAAACAAAACTAACATAGGGAAGCCAACAGCCAACAACCCCACAAAAGGGAAACAACACTAAACAAAAAACAACCCCTAAGATTACATCGCTAAAACCCTCTAAACCAGGGGGCATTATTGCTGCAGCAAACCCATAAAATCAAACATCTCAGCAACAAGGAGGAAACAACAAAAAAATTTTCCCTGCAATGCAACAGCAGCAAAACAGATTCTGCAGGAGCATCAGCAACAAAAAACACATCAGAGCATCAGCAGCATAAGTAGATTCTGCAGGAGCAACAGGAGCAGAATCATCAGCAGCGGCAGAATCATTAGCAGAGCAAATTTTCATCACTGCAGATTCCAGAAAACAGACATCAAAGTAACAAGGAAGATTTAGTAGAAACAAATATTGAACACTGCATTTCAACAACAGTTTAAAGCAAATCTGCAGGAACAGTAGACTACATAAAAAACACAGCAAAGCAGCATTAGCAGAAACAGATCTGTTGGAGCAGCAGCGGCAGAGGCAGAATTTCAGGAGCAAGCAGAAACTTTCCATCACTGCTGATTCTGCAAGAATTGCATCAGCATAAAAGCAACTAACCAGCATCAGAAAACGCATCAATTTTGAAGCAGAAAACACATCAAATCAGCAGCAGAAATTTGTGCAAAAAACAAAGAGATGCAGGATCTACGCATAAACACTTCAGCAATGTAGCTGAGGATTCAATGTTAGGCAGCTATCTCAATTTCACGATATTAATTTTTGCATTTAAAAAGAGAATTAAGACATTTTCCAATGAGCTAAACTAGGTTGTAATCGCAAAGCTTTGGGAAACCCTTTCCAACTGTGAAGCCTTGACTTTACTGTATAGATACAATCCTGAGCCACCTACAATTCATTGTGACCTTGACCTCCATGTCTCCTTAAGTTTCTTTCAAGCCAGATTTTGTATATCACTGTGATTATACATAAATGACTGATGAGCTTTGCCTCTGCAATTTGCTTGATGGTCGTCAAATGAGCAAGATAATGACTAAAAGAGATCCAAGGGCCAATCCAACCCGCCATGCTCATTACACGAGCGAAGATAGAGGAGCTGAACCTACAATTAAAGAAAAGGTGAGCTACAGTTTCTTCTGGTTCATCAGAGAATTGGCAAGGAGTGACTATTTTTGGAAGAATTTTGTCTTTGACTGCTAGCCAACCGAAAAAAGACATTCGAGGAATAGAAAGAGAATTCTAGGGAGAATAGGGTAGTTTCCTTCTAATCGAGTTCCAAATTTTACTTAAAGTGATCTTTGAGATGTCTTCTCCTTGCCAGATAATCATGTCATGGTCCCTGCTTGGCTTTGGAAGCTGAGCAATAGATGTTCTCAGATCAATCAGCAGAGTGTAATTTGATGTAGGCAAGCACCAAGAAGTAGCAAACTTCAAACACCACTACACAATATACTGCAGCAACAGAAAAGACATGTGATCCGTTGGAGTCTTTGGGTGCCAAACAAGCCAAACACACAAATGTAGCTTTGGACGGAAAAATAAATCTTGCTTGGAAGGAATTATCCTTAGATTTATTTTCTATTGATGCATTTGCGAGATGTTGGTTAGGAAGTACTTGTCAACCTGTTGTTACTTTACTTGTTAATATTGAGTTAAGCAACTTCAGGACTTAGCCGAGAGTTAGTCATCAGAGACTGGCATCAGGGGATGCTTCTGGCGTCAGGGGATATTTAGGCATCAGGGACTAAAGATGATGTCATCAGCGGATCTTTTATCGCATCGAAGAATACGACTGACGTCATCATCAGCGGATAAGTTGTACATCGGAGACTAGTCTAAGTCATCAGAGACTAATTTGGTCCGTCAGGGAATAATTAGTCTCCGACAACCTATTTCATCCGTCAGGGAATGATTTAGTCTCCGATAGTGTATTGATCCGTCAGGGGATAATTAGTCTCCGACACTCAATTATCCATTGACAGGTACAACTGTTTTATTCCTTATACTTTATTATTTTTCGTGTTTATTTCAGCAATTGTTTCCTATTGAAAATAGGTTTGTTATGTTTTCCTTATTAGATTAGATTTATTTCCTTTGTAATATTCTTTCCAATTAGGATTAGGTTTTCTTGATTATTCTGCTTATAAATAGTTGTTCATATTGTATGGAAGACAGACTTTGATAAATAAAATTGTGTGAGTTTTTACTTACGATTATCCTGAAAGTTGGTGTTTAATTCCTTTATACTTTCACAACTGATTTGTTTTAGCTTGCGGGTGATTAAATTCTTTAAGCAACTAAAATAGATTGATCCTCACTACAAAAAAATGGTCTTCAGTGACGATCGATTTTTGGTCACTAAAATTACTTTTGGTGACCAAATTTGGTCACTAAAGACTTTTGGTGACCAAAAAATGGGTCGTCACCTGCTCGTCATTAAAGCTCAGTCACTAAAGGTTTTGGTGACCATGATTTTGAAGGTGGTCACTAAGTTGAGCTGAGGGGGAAGTTGGTCACTAAAACATAATGTTTAGTGACCAAGGAAGTGGTCACAAATTCGGTCACCAAACAATAAAGACTGGTCACTAAATTTTTTTCGAGGAGGCCGGGGCAATTGAATTGGTGACCAACTTGGTGACAAAAACTTTGGTCAATGATTTATCAGATTTGTGACCAATAATTAGTCACCATTTATGTCGTCACTAAACCATTCAAGTAAGAATTCATTGGTGACTAGAAAATTGTTCATCGCTAAATTATTTATTGTGACAAAAAAAATTGGTCACAAAAATTCATGAAGGTGACCACTTTTTTTGTCATCATTTTACATTTGTGACCAATAAAATGGTCAATAATTTTTTTGATAGTGACCGAAAAGTGGTCACCAAAGCTTTTGGTCTGTAATCCTTAAATGTTCACCTTTATTGTCCTTACAAAAATCTAATAATAAACTTTCAATGCAATTTACTACACAAAAGATATTCCTTTCAATAATAAATAAAAATCTTAAAATCCACAATACTCCAATTCAAAATTCACAACTACAATGTATCTATTACAAACACTATCCAAACATGTAAATTTGGTTGGAAGGTAGACTTGTCTTGATGTTTATAAATAAGTGCAACAATTGCAGCATCAAAAGAATCACTGCTAAATGGGGCCTGAAAGTGAGAGATAGTAGACACAGATGGACTGATGCAATTGGAATCAATATTATCAGGTGGTTCAGATAGTAGTAGATCATCGATACTTATGTTGGTAAGGCTATCAGCCCATTCCCCAGGGGTCAATACAACATCGGTCTGTAACTTTATTTTATCCTAAAGAGTGGTAAAAAAAAAAGAGAGTGAGAGACAGAGAGAAAGGGGAAAGAAACAGACTTCAATGCTGAACATGAATAGAAACTCATGAAAGCACATCTAACTTGAATTAAAAAAATCAACTAAAGTAGATGCCGGGAAATTGTACCTTCTTATCCACTTGTCTCAAGATTTGTATAATAACTTCATCAATTCATGTCCAGCAGACAGCCAGCAGTACCTTCTAAAATTTGTATAATAACTTCATGATCATATTACAATAACTACCTTTAAGTTAGCAAATAAAATTTCATTCGAGACCAATAGTCAAACAATCAGCACACAACAGTCTTACCGAACTGCCATCCCTGCTACAGAAATTACCATAGGATCCTGCTGTTGCCATAGGACGCTGCTGCTGCCATAGGACCCTGCTGTATAACTGCCATCCCTTTCAGAACTGCAATTCAAGGAAAAGCCTACAAAAGGTACTAGGTGCTTAATTTATAGAAAGTCAGAAACCTGTAGCAACAAGGCATCCAATAAAACACAGCCCCAATGCATAAAAATCAGAACATTACAAAAAGGATCATTCCATCAGTTATGTATTTTTATTTTTTTTTGCTAAATTGGATATGTATAAAAGAAAAGAAGATACAAAAAGAAGAAAGGCATACCTCCCTACCTACTAGCACAGGTCGCTAGATAGGAAAAGACATCCGAAAGGATGGAAAGGAAAACCCAAACGAACAAAGGAAACAAAACCAAACTACAGTAGAGAACTAAAGCGAGTAACACTGCAGAAACCACATAGCAACATACAACTATTGGAAGGAAAATCCAACTGCAGCGCATGACAAATAAAACAAAAACAAAATGGCATCAATACCAACACTGCAGAAAGCAACTCTGCAACCAACTCTACAACATCCAAACTCACTGCAGAAATTTTTTTCCAATGCTGCAGCATGAACCGAAATGCAGCAGAAATCAGCAACTGGGGGATTGCAGAAAACAAATACTGCTGGATTGCAGCAAGAGCATATTGCAAACAGAATTCCACCAAACCACAGCCCAAAGCATAAAACAGCCTACTTCTGGAAAAGATAAAAACCAGCTGCAGCAGCAACCAAAACTGCAGCAGTAAATTCGAAAACCAGAACAACAACAAACTGCTCTAAAAACACTACAACAACCAAAACTGCAGTAGACAATTCGAAATCCACTACAACCCCAACAACCCAAACTACATCTAAAACCACTACAACAACCAAACTGCAACAGAAAAATCGAAGCAACAACGCAACAAACCACTAAAACACAGCCCCAATGCATAAAAATCAAAACATTACAAAAATGATCATTCCATCAGTTATGTATAAAACCAAAAAAGCCCAAAAGTTTAAAGACAAACTTAAATAAATTGGGGATTAAAAGTAGAGAAGCCATTAACTCTGATGAGAAAGGTAGAACTTCAATAAAGGGAAAAAAAAATTTACCAGCAACTTCACATTAACAAGGTTGCAGTGGATCTTATCGGCCAGATTACATATCATAATTTTTCTCTTGTTGCCATGTGTCAACCAGCAAGCCCTATAGGTAGCCCCAACAAAAAGGATAAAAAAATGTTAATATTTTTTAGAAGTGGAAAAGACCAACAAATTACCTTAGAGGTTCCTCCTATTCCTCGTCTTCCTCTGCCTCTTCCTCTTCCTTTTCATCGTCCTCTTCCTCTTCATCGTCATCGTCTTCATCTTCGTCTTCGTCCTTGTCCTCATCTTCACCATCATTACCAAATGCTATATGTAATAAACTTTAATAATTTGTACATGTCCCAAATTTTAATACTATATGTAGCAATGACCACCATTTGACTGCCTATAATCAATACTTTATCCTTTTAATTATATAATGAGAGAGATTAGTAATTCTTGAAACTATTGTGATTACTTTTATAAATATTAGGGTGTCACACTATTATTATGATAAATTAATGTGATAAAATACAAATAAATTTTGGCACAATGAATGGACTTAGCCCTATTATTTTATATGATTTAATATACTTCTACTATAATTAAGTTTCAATTATATAAAATTTAAGTAACAACCAATCGACAAATGATTAACTTTAAATTGTTGTTCATAATTAATCAAGTTCATTTTAGTATATAAAATTTAATAGTTACCTTCGTAAGGTAAGTACCACAAATCAAAGATATGCCCTTAACAAACCCATTTGCAAGTTCATACAGCAACAAAAGACACCATTTGCAAGTTCATACAGCAACAAAAGACACTATTTGCAAGTTCATACAGCAACAAAAGACAAGCCCTGACGGCAAACTGAAACAACTCCTAACTGCAGCAGAAATAACCCATTTCCTAACTCCTAACTGCAGCAGAAATAACCCATTTCCTAACTAGATAACTACAATAGAAATAACCCATTTGCAAGTTCATACAGACAAGCCCTGATGGAAAACTGAAACAACTCCTAACTGCAGCAAAAATAACCCATTTCCTAACTAGATAACTGCAGCAGAAATAACCCATTTCCTTGTACTTATATACAGACCAATATTGATTGAGTAGAACAACAAAATAAAACTGACAGTGCATTCATATTGGTCACCGTTGATTAAAAATTAACTAACATTTTATCCGGACATTTGGCTTCTCCAAAGAGCAAATTCTTTCTCAAGGAATGCTTGACGCTCTTTCATCTCATTCAGTTCTTTTTATTGGGCAGCAAGATTAGCGGCCGCCTCGGCATTTCTAGCCTTAGCTTCTTCAGCTCTCTTGCGTTGGACTTCAACTTCATGCTGTAAATTTGCATCAGATAATGCCATTTTCAATTAAGCTTTTTTTTTTGGAAGCCCAGGAACAAAACCGAGCTTTCGGAAGCAAACATCTTTTGGAGGAGCCCTGGAACTGTTGTGTTCACTCTCCATCTCCCTCTATGTAAAGAAAAAGATGTTATACAGGTTACTTTTAGATCACAAATAGTTACTATAGTAAAAAAGATTAACTTACGAAATTGGTCTCAGCTATATCATTGACCATTTTTCCTTTCTTCTAAAAAAAAATGAGCAGTCCGATAGATGTCAATAGAATTGAGTATTTTCCCCTCCTTTTTCTAACACATGTGAACAAACATATTACATATCTAATTTTATAAAAAGGACTAAGTCATTAAAATATGTGGAGAGAAAAAACTTAAAATTTAAAAGTACATACAAACTTCTCAACTATTCTTGCAATAGAAACTGATCCATTGGCAGGTGGAGTTTTATTCTTTGCAAGATTTTCCTGATTTCTCTTGCTAATTTCCTACACATTCAGGTTCAAAGACCACAAACACAAAAAGAAAAACTCAACCATTTAGCTTCCCCAATACACATTCAGGTTCAAAAATAAATCAAAGTTGAAACTTATTATCATTTTAGTCAGATTCTTTTTGAAAAAAGTTTAGTAAATTAGACAATCAGAAAACAATAACTGAATGGTGGTCAATGAGTTAAGAATTCCAAAACGGGGATACCAGGACATTTTAAAGCTTTGCATCAAAAGTGAGAAAGCTCTGAACTGAAGAAACCCAAAGCACCGTAACTCTGCAGCACCAAAGACAAAAAAAACACAAAAACTAAAACAATGTGACTCAAACCTTAAATTTTGGACTGTCGAATTTGTCACACAGCTTGATCCAATCTTCTTTTGAAATGCCATTTGGGGGGTGTTTCACAGCCTCGTCTTTGGATGGATACTGTTTGTATTTCATGTGCAATCGGTTTTGCCTATTTTTGTGGGAGTTGTCGAGCTGCCTATAAACGATGCCTGTAACCTCCGGACTAGCATCGAATGTAGAGTTCTCCTTGGAGAAAATAATGATATTAAAACTTATATATATATAAGGGGGCCGATCCATAGCTAACGTTAGCTTTGGAGTCTTTCGTAGCTAACACTTTTACAGCCGTCCAAGGAATGATCCAACGCTTGAGATCAAACTTAAAGAAAAAAATACCCCTTCCGCCAGTGTTAGTAGCGGAAGGTAATTTTTTTTTAAAAAAAAAATTTTCCCTTCCGCTAGTAACACTGGCGAAAGGGAAAAAAATTAAAAAAAATTCCCTTCCGCTACTAACACTGGCAGAAGGCAAAAAAAAAAAAAAAAAAATTCCCCTTTCCGCTAGTCTCAGTGGCGGAAAGGGTAAAATTTTTTTGTGGTAAAACTTTTTTTTTTCCTTCCGTTTTTTCCCTTCGCCTGCCTTCCGCCAGTCTTGTGCTTGATATATATTCTTCAAGGGCAGTATTTTTTGAAATCTTCCGCCAATTTAAAAAAAAATTTCTTGATAAAGTATTATTTTTTTTAAAGGCTTCTGGCGGTGTTTTTTTTTTATTTTTTTTTATCGTTCGCCTGCCTTCCGTCAATGTTGTGGTTGATATTTATGCTTTTAAGAGCAATTTTTTTTTAAGTTTTCCGCCAATGTAAAAAAAGAATTTCTTGATAAAATATGTTTTTTATTTTAAAGTCTTACTCCCTCCATTTCAATTTGTAAGTCGTTTTACGTTTGGAGAGATTTTTCATAATGTATGACGTTTTACAATTCGTAGGCAAATTAATTATTTTTCTTCCATCTTTACCCCTAATAATGACCCAACTCACAATGACTTCTGTAACTTTGACATTGGGAAGGAGTAAAATTAGGGCACTTAATGAAAGGTATAAACGGGATTTAACATATAAAGTTTCTTGAAGTAACCAACAATTATTGGCTCTTTAGTTTATGTGTCATTGCTAAAACGACCTACAAATTGAAATGGAGGGAGTATGTCATATGTTTTTAGTGTAATAGATTAAATTACACTGAAATCTCAAATGGTATAACACAAAATCAATAAATACAAATATATAACACACCATCGACAAAAAACATAAATATTACATTGAGAAACAAATTGTATTACATCTGAATCAAATATAATTAAAAGAAATACAACTTCACTCATTGATCGTGCATATTAATCATTACTCTTCATTAGAATCCATCATCAGTGATCCTGTCATCTTGTACCCTCTAGGGGGACCCCTGGCCATTCCTTTGTGCAGTTCCCAAGCAAGACGCAAGCGAAGAATGGATGCATCTTGAACAGTCCATTTAGCGGCAGTGGGATTTAGTCCACGTGAGATTGCGTCCATATATTTACAAATGTAAACCCCACAATCTGAACCATTATGTTGTTTCTCCACTTCAACTTTCTTCCCAAGTTTTGCATCTCTTGGGGGCCAATTGGTTTCGGGGTCAGCAAATCTTAGCAAGATTGGTACAAGAGTCTTCTGCTCAATTCAAAAATAAAAATTAGTAAGTGACAATAACAAATTAAAACCATAGGTAAATCAACATAAAATATTTTGTACTTACCACAACTGCAATATCCGCCTGGTATCACGCATCCAACTGTGCCGGAGTCATCTCAGGATGCATGGGATCAATGATTTTTATTGCCCATGCCTTAACATTGAACATCACCAGGACAAAATGTTCGTGTATGCGAGAATGAAATGGCATGAATATGACATCACATTCCGAAACACGTAAACCATTTTGTTCTACAAAGTGCTGTACAAAGTCAACAACATTTGCAATATCAGTTTCGACTCCGACATTTATCATGGTTTGACCCACGGCAATGAAGAAAGTCCGCAGATAGTAGAAATTCCTTTTTAACTTCTTTCCCTCCCGTGTTATGATGGCGTCTCTTTCTGCCAACAATTCTTGGTAGGCATCCACAATTGTGTTGCCTAACCATGCCCCATGCGACAATTCTGTGGCCTCCTGTTGATTAATGTTATAACCTTTAATTTTTCGAGGCCAATACTGTGAATCATCGACTGGTTCACCATTAAACCAGTGTCGAGTCAACCAATCCACCTTCCAAGGGTTTAACGGCTTCACCATGCCCCCTTTCACCGGAACCATCAGTAGATCGTGTCTTGAGACTCTAGCCGGATTACGGACGGGTGGTGCCTCTTGGGAGAAATGGGTTGGAGTTGCATGTTCGGCGAAAGGATTGAACTCAGTTGTGAAGGACGCTGGAGGATCCGATGTAAAAGTAATGGAAGTTGGAGCTTCAGAAGGATCAATGAAGGACGGAGTATAAAGGGGTTGGTCCGAATAAACCCTGAGATTGGACAATTGCATTTGTTGAAACAGGGCACTATTATCAGTTAAGAGTGCTTGATATTGTTGTTCAATCTCGGTAGGCTTATTCGTCCACTGCTGCAACATCGTCAATGTCTGTTTTAACTGCACAAAAAAAAAAGACAAGTATATGTTAATAGCATTACAAAATAGATATAATGCAATACAAGGATTATAATTAGGTATACGTACCACGTTTATTATGTGAGGTTGGTCAATAATGACACGATTACTGTATCGGATATCAGTGACGTCCGGTTTTGCAATTCGTTTTCGTGTCACTTTGTTGTACCACAAGTAGTACACGTCCATGTCCAGTTTGTTGCGTTTGGTATTTTCAGATACCAACAAACCCAGAAGATTCTCCTAGAAGTCGTGCCACATCTCTATGTACGGCGCGCCGAATGCTTCGTAGTTGGAGACTTGGAATCTATTCTCCTTCTCCACCCGATTCAACCGTAGATAAGTGTGATCAACAGGAGGGTCAGGTATCCTTTGATAATGACAGAGTTGCCTAAGGACTCTGTCTGGCATTTGATACTCAATCTCGTCAAAATGTATCAGTGGGATTCGGCTGTTTGCGAACAGTCGTGCCATCGAAGCGTCCTCGTCATCATCATCAACCATTTGAATCGGCTTATACGGCTTCCAGATGAATTTGTCTTGCGGTTGATTTTCAAACTGTGCCCAGTATGTTAGGACATTGTGGTGTGGATCTGCTCGCTTGTCCTTATAGAAACCATGCTTAGCGTATGCATATGCCAGCACACGCGGCGACCACAACTCAGATCCAGGGCGAGGCATTGGACGTCCAATCCATAATCTGTCATATGCCCAAGTTTGCACCACTGTCATGCATCCCGTTATCCTTCCAGGTAACACAATCTTACCCTTAACTTCTCTGTAGTGGGATGCATCGTGGAGCGCTCGATAAATGGATGCTAGGACTGCTGAACCCCAAGCGTAGTTGACTATATCTTCAATGTCTCTAACAAACACCATGTACCTAACATGAAAATTAAAACAACACGTTAGCCAAATTAATATCAAATTATGACAACAAAGAATTACAATAACAAAGACAAGAATTTTTTCATACCTAGCTGGGCATATGTCTTTGGTTTTAGTGGGAAACAATATAGCACCACACAATCACAGTATGTACGCTCTTGTGTAGATAGCTATATAGTCAACCGGTGGATCCTCTGGCAGCTCACGAAAACACTCCAACAGCCATGTCAAACGGATACCACCACCGTGCTTTGCTTCCTTGTAGAATTGGTTATAGAACCGTTCACCAAAGCAATCTTGAAACAATATTTTTTGTTCCTTCTCGGAAAAGACACCACAAGTAAGGGGTTTCCCGTTAATGGGTAAACCGATTATATAGTGGATTTCCTCCAATGTGATTGTCGCCTCACCGCTATTAAAATGAAATGTGTTTATTGATGATCTCCATCTTTCCACTAATGCAGTAACGAAGGATGCATCATGTCTTGGAAATATACATCCGTATGTAAATGTATGCATTCCAACTGCATTAAGTATATCCTTCTGTGCGTCACTCAACATCCAAAGATCATACCTCTGATTACTCTGTT
>CM025784.1:11134868-11178575 GCA_014636745.2 Centella asiatica | reverse complement strand
GTGTCTTTGCTACTTTTGAGTCCTCCATATCAAATTTCTTGAGAAGTTCTTTGGCATATTTTGTCTGATGAATGTAGATTCCATCAGAGTCTTATTTAACTTGCAATCCCAAGAAGTAAGATAATTCACCCATCAAGCTCATTTCATATTTGTTTTGCATGAGTTTGGAGAACTTTTCACACAGTCTTGTGTCGGTGGATCCAAAAGTAATATCATCAACATAGATTTGAACCAAAATCAGATGACCTTGGTGTTGTCTGAAGAACAAGGTTTTGTCAATGATACCTCTTGAAAATTTGTTTTCCACCAGAAACTTTGACAATGTATCATACCAAGCTCTAGGTGCTTGCTTCAGTCCATAAAGTGCCTTTTCCAGTTTGTAGACATGATTTGGAAATTTTGCGCATTCAAATCCTGGAGGTTGTTGGACATACACCTCCTGTTCCAATTTCCCATTTAGAAAAGAACTTTTCACATCCATTTGATATACTTTAAAATTTGAATGTGCTGCATAGGCTAAGAAAATTCTTATAGCCTCAAGTCTGGCTACTGGTGCAAAGGTCTCACCAAAATCAATCCCTTCTTCTTGAAGATATCCTTTTGCAACCAGTCTTGCTTTGTTTCTTACAACAATGCCAGCTTCATCCATCTTATTTCTAAATACCCACTTAGTACCTATTATGAGCCTATCTTTGGGCTTAGGTACAAGCTTCCATACTTGATTCCTTTCAAATTGATTTAGCTCTTCCTGCATTGCCAAGATCCAGTCTGTATCTTTAATAGCTTCTTCAAACTTCTTTGGGTCAATTTGAGAAAGAAAACAAGCATATAGGCATTCATTAGATGTTGCTTTTCTGGTCTGCATTCTTTTGCTTGGGTCACCAATAATTAGATCTGTTGTGTGACTTCTGGCCCATTTGGGATTAGAGATGTGTCTTGATGAGCTTGCTTGACTATCATCTCCTCCCCCTAAGCTTGTGCTACCAGCTTCTGAAAACTCTCCCCCTGAATTAGTGGAAAATTCAAGGTTCAAGTTATCCCCTGGTGGTGCATGTCCTGATGAATGATCCCCTGATGAAGTATCCCTTGATCTATTGTCTAGGAAATTAACTCTATCTGCTGAAGGGGGTTCTACATTGTATGGATTGACATCAGGAATGGATAAATTATCCATTTGTTTGCACTCATAGGCTTCATTCTCTTGATAATCAATATCATCTTCATTTTCAAACCTGAGTTCTTCATGTAAACCAGGGTCTTCAAGCCCAGAAATTTCTTGATCATCAAAAGCTACATTTATAGACTCCATCACCACTTGAAGTCTCTTGTTGTAAACCCTGAAGGCCTTGGATGACAGAGAATAACCTAGGAAAATTGCTTCATCAGCTTTTGGATCAAATTTTCCTAAGTTCTCACCAAAATCCCTCAGAACAAAACATTTGCATCCAAAGACATGGAGGAACTTGATGCTTGGTTTTCTCCCTGTCATTAGCTCATATGGTGTCTTGTTGTGAGCCTTGTTGATTAGTGATCTATTCTGAGTAAAGCAAGCAGTGGAAATTGCTTCAGCCCAAAAATAGGTGGGAATCTTTGCCTTTGCTAACATTGACCCAGCAGCTTCTATTAGGGTTCTATTTTTCCTTTCCACTACACCATTCTATTGAGGAGTCCTTGGAGCAGAAAATGTATGATTTATGCCTTTCTCCACACAAAATCCCTCAATAGCTTCATTCTTGAATTCAGTTCCATTATCAGTTCTCAACATTCTAACCACTGACCCTGATTCTGTTTCCACCTTCTTGATATGGTCAATAATTTGTTGAGATACTTCTGATTTAGCATGCTGAAACTTTACCCAAGTGTATCTGGTGTAGTCATCCACAATGACCATTGCAAATCTTTTCTTTGACACTGACATTATGTTGACATGGCCAAAGAGATCCATATGTAACAATTGAATTGGATCTTTGGTCATAGTGGCTTCCTTGCTGACAAAGGATGATTTCTTTGCTTCCCCTGTTAACATGCTGAACATAATCCTTCTTGGATAAACTCCATTTGGGGTAGTCCAGTTACCAACTCTCTCTTCACTAGATCATTAATTGACTTAAAGTTCAGGTGAGAGAGCTTCTTGTGCCATAGTCTGCTTTCATCAGGAGTAGCCTTGCTGTAGAAACATGATTCTCCACTCACTGAATTAAAATTAGCAACATAGAGTTCTCCTTTTCTTATCCCTGACAAAACCAGCTTCCCATCACTTTCATTTGAGATTAGGCAATGATCTCCTTTGAAGGAAGTGATGAACCCTTTGTCACTTAGTTGACTTATGCTTAGCAAATTGTGCTTGAGCCCATCAACCAGTGCTACATTTTCAAATGAGACACTCACATTTGCTGCTTTGCCATAACCAAGAGTTAGTCCTTTGCTGTTATCACCAAATGAAATTACTGGACCAGCCTTTTCTTGGAATTCTGTGAGCAGGGCTTTGTTTCCTGTCATATGCCTTGAGCAGCCACTATCTAGAAACCAGATTTGACTGCTTTTGATCTTTCCCTGCACACAAGAAAACATTTAAATTGTTTTTGGTACCCAATTTGTTTTGGGTCCTCTAGGTTTAGTCACAGTAATAGATAATACAACTTTATCTTTATTGATGACTTTTGGTTTTGGCAAATTTAACACTTTCTCCTTTTTAGGAGTTTCAACATATGCTTTTGATTTCTCAACAGTTATTTTGCCTTTTTCCTTGGAGAAGCAGGCTTTAACAGTTGGTAAATCATCAGCATACAAAATTGTGCCAGTTAAAATTTGTGGTTTTTCTTTGCATTGAAAAGATAAATGATTACAATTACCACAATTCCAGCATTACTTTTCTAGGGGCTTAATTGCTAGTTTTATTAACACCTAGCTTACCATTTCTATTCTTCTTGCTTTCCCCTGACAGGCCTTTTTCCCTTGACGGGCTACTACGGCCTGATGCATTCTTCCCCCCTGACGACTGTGTATCCACTAATGCACAGTCTAGTTCTTTCATAATGGAGGGTTTAGTGCTTTGGCAAGAGTAAGTTTCTTGCCTCTCCCACTACTAGTGGAAGCTTCACTAACTGGGAAAATATTCCCTGATTTTAGCTTTGCTGCTGCCTTAACAAACTTGATAGGTTGTGTTGGCCTTTTTCCAAAGCTAGCTGCCATCTCAACCTTAATGGGAGGTTGCTGCACTTGAGTCTCTTCAAAGCCTAAACCAGATTTTGGATTAGATTTCTGACTTTTCAAACGATCCTCCAGTTTCCTGCTAGACTCACTCCATCTCTTAATGACTTCCCTTTCTTGACTGAGAAGATTCGAGGTCCATTCCTCTCTTCTAATAGCACAGTCAAGGAGATTTTTAGTCCTTGAGAGTTCTTTTTCAAGACTCTCAAGTCTGGAGTTTTCTGATTCTAAAAGAGTGTTCCTAGCAGATAACTGTTCATTAATTTTCTGCACTCTCTCAGTTTCAGCTACAACACTACTCAGGGTGTCATAGAGATCCTTTATCTCACAAGTCATTTCCTTAACAGTTTTAACACAATCAGTTTTAGACATGTTAGAGGAAATTTCGAGGCTTACCTGTGAGCTGCTACTGTCAGTGGATGAGGCCATCAGGGCTAGGTTGACATACTCTTCATTTTCTTCCTTATCAGAGTCAGCCCAGTCCTTTCCCTCTGTTATATATGCTTTTCCCTTCTTGTTTGCATTAAGAAGGTCAAAGTATTTCTTCTTGTAATCCACAACAGCTTCTTTGTCTCTGGATTCACCATCTTTTGTGGCCTTGTGACACTCATTTGCAAAGTGACCCATCTCATTACATTTGTAGCACTTTATTCTTGATTTGTCGATAAAGTTTTTCGTGCTACTGGGTTTCCTTGCTAAAAATCTTTTAGATCCCGAAGGCTTTTGGAATTTCAGCTTGGAAAACCTTTTTGCAAGAAAGGCCATGGTTTCATCTAGCTCCTCTAACTCTTCTGGAGTATATTCTTCCTCCTTGAAGTCAACTTCTTTGTCCCCTTCTATGTCAGCATCTTCTAGTTGCTGTTTCATCAAGACAATTGGCCTTGCTTCTTGTTTGTCCTTCGTGGCAGCCATTAGGGCTACAGATTTAAGCTTTCTAGCATCCCCTGACATTTTAGATCTTTGTTGAACCTCAAATTCATATGTCTTTAGGGTGCCATAAAGCCTATCCAAGTCTAGAAGATTCATGTCCTTGGATTCCCTAATGGCTGTTGTCTTAGGATCCCATGATATGGGGAGGGCTCTCATGAACTTTCTGTTCACATCCTTGTTAGCATATGCCTTCCCATATAATCTCAGGTCATTTACCAACCTGTTGAATCTGTCAAACATTTCAGTAAGTGTTTCACCATTTTTCATTGTGAACCACTCATACTGTTGTGTCAACAGTTGCAATTTATTTTCCCTCACTTCCTCAGTACCATCACAAAGGATTTGTATCGTATCCCATATAGATTTAGACGTGATAAGATTCACGATACTATTTAGCATATCATCGTCTAGACCATTATACAAGATCCCAGTGACTTTAAGATCCTTTTTCACCTCTTCTCTTTCCTCTATCGTCATTTCGTCAGTTGTCTTTGGGACAAGCTTATCAGGAATACTGACTCCATTAACGACTTCTATAGGAATGAGCTTCTTAGGAACATGAGGTTCTTCTTCTAGAATCTGCAAATATTCATCATCAATAGCTCTAAGATGAACTATCATTCTTTGTCTCTAGAAGAAGTATTTGCCCCTTTCCAACATGGGGACTTTACTGTTTCCAGCTTTGTTGGCCATAGATAATGATCATTTTTAGCAAGTGAAATCTGCTAAGAGGCTCTGATACCAATTGTTAGTGCAATATAAGCCCAAGTGTTTGTAGAAGGGGGGGGATGAATACAAACACCTGAATCTTTTCGCTCTTTTAAACTCAAAAGTGATTACTGGAAACAGTTGAAACAAACAGAAAAACTATGAGAAATAAACACACAGATTCAAGTTAAAATAGTTATATTAAAACTTGGGGTTTTTCTGGAAATCTGTATAACCACAAATGTGATTTACAGCTACAAATTCTGTGAATAAGGTTCACAGCTTCTCACACTCACTAGCTTCTAACTTTCTTTGAAATATCTCTCTCAAGATCTATTACAAAGCTTTTCTCTAGTGTTTGTGTGCTTCAGCGTTTGTTTGATCTGTTGGATAGATTCAATCACCGTGTTTTTGTAATGAGAGCTCCGTTGCTTATATGATAAATCAATGAGTTGAAATCACATGCTTGAGACGTGCTGCTCTTCTCAACTTAGCCGCAAGTATGTCACATCGAAACTTTATGTGTTAGACTGCTACATGCTTTGTTGCTACTTTTCTTCCCCTGATCTATGTGCATTTAATGCGTGAGAGTTCTCATTGGATCAAAAACAAAATTCAAGAAATATCTTTCCAGTTGATATTTCTTGCTTCTGAAACACGTTACGTTGATTTCCGTGTAAGTACTGATGACGGATGCATGCTGTCATAACGATCCACTAACTATCGGCCCTGATGGACTTTGGTCAGTGCTTCTGGATCCCCTGATGCTTATTGACTAGATCAGGGCTTCAACCTTCACTTGAGTTTTACTCAGTGCTCCTTTGATCCTGATGGTTATGACTGACGGCATACACTGATGGCTTCCACTGATGTCATGTTGGTCATTCTCCCTGAGGGGTTACCCTGTTGGGTTTGCCTGACAGTGACATGTCCTGAAGTGTTTCCCTGATGGGTTGGTCTGCCCTCGTCATACCCTGACAAGTGTCCCTGACAGGTTCCCCTGATGGGTTCCCCCTGATGGGTTCCCCCTGATGGGTTCCCCCTGATGGGTTCCCCCTGATGGGTTCCCCTGATGGGTTCCCCTGATGGGTTCCCCTGATGGGTTCCCCCTGATGGGTTCCAATCAACGCAACTTAGAATTTCTGATGTGCGGAATACTTTGACGTTTTACTAGTAGCATCAGACATTCTTCTTCACTTTGTCAAGTCCTTTGAATGCTTCTGTTTTCTGACTTGCCTTGTGAAGTTATTGACCATCCACTGATGAATAAGTTTATCATCAGCGGATGCAAAACTTGTGCTGATCTTAAGGTTTATAAAGTACCTCAAGTATTTACAGTTGCACAATTTATTACATAATAATCATCATCATCATTTATCTCTAACATGGATCTTGTTATTACATCAGAGACTACGACTAACGTCATCATCAGAGACTAATTTAATCCGTCAGGGGATAATTAATCTCCGACAGTCTATTTCATCCGTCAGGGAATGATTTCGTCTCCAATAGTGTAATTGATTCGTCAGGGGATGATTAGTCTCCGATACCCAATTATCCACTGACGGGTGCAGTTATGTTTTCCGTGTTTGTTTAGGTAATTATTTCCTATTTGGAATAGTTTTGTTATTTTCCTTATCAGATTAAATTTTTGTCCTTTGTAATATCTTTTCCAATTAGGATTAGGTTATTATTCAGCTTACAAATAGTTGTTCATAATGTATGGAGACTTCAAACTTTGATTAATAAAATTGTGTGAGTTTTCACTTACGATTATCCTGAAAGTTAGTGGTTAATTCCTTTATACTTTCACAACTAATTTGTTTTAGCTTGTGGGTGATTAAATTCTTTAAGTAAACTTCACAGATTGATCCTTTAGTGTTGATTTCTGGTGATTAATTTCTTTACGAAATCTTCCTGAAGTTATTTTTCCGCAACCTGTGTTTGAATCTACCAGATCACATACATCATCTTGGTATCAGAGCTTTGGTGGACGAATTGTCTTGATTTAATCTACAACCTACAATCTAATGGCTGGAGAAGAAGAACAAATTATTCCACAAGGACTTACCATGGAGCAAACACAGAACTTACGCCGTGATAGGCAGATAAACAACTTAACGAATAAGATGAATGAGATCCTAGCCAGATTGGATCGAAGGAACCTTTCTACGAGTCCAAACAGAAGTACGAGATCTGCTCACACTTCCGACTCAGAGGGAGAAGAAGTGGCTAGACTAGCACTGCGGAGGCAGAGAGAAAACGTGGATGATGATAAGGGTTTGCGCCTTGATATTCCAAATTTTGATGGCAGTCTGAAGCCTGAGAAATTCTTGGAATGGTTGCAATGTGTGGAGAGAGTCTTTGAATATAAAGTCTATGAGGACCACAAAAGATTTAAAGTGGCAGTATTAAAGTTCACGGGTTATGCCAATCTGTGGTATGAAAATTTGAAGAATAAGAGAAAAAGAGAAAGCAAGGCACGCATCGAGTCTTGGGAAGCTTTGAAAAGTAGGATCAAAAAACATTTTCTACCCGTAGACAACATGCAAGATGTGTTCTTGAAACTACAAAGTTTCAGGCAAGGGACACTGTCAGTAGAAGAATACACAGTAGAGTTTGAAAAACTCACCATGCTGTGTGATCTGGAAGAAAGGGGGGAACATAAGATTGCTCGGTTTCTAATAGGACTAAACAATAATATTGTCGAAAGGGTGGAATTACAACCCTACTGGTCTTTTGAAGAAGTATGCAAAGTGGCCATGAGAGCTAAAAAACATGCGAAGGCCAAGGTCACTAGTTATGTGCTACCAGGAAACAAACCGGTGGAAAGAGGTAGACTAGAAAGGAGAAATGAGGCAACACCTGCGCCAAAATTCACTCCTACCTTTGACAAATTCAAGAAGGACAAGGGTAAGACTTCTACGCCACTGGCAACGGAGGATAGACGGATATGCTTCAAGTGTAAGGGCTACGAACACATGCAACGTGATTGTCCCAGCAATAGGGTGATGACTCTCCATGACATAGAAGAAATTGAGGCGTCTTATGCTTCAAGAGAGAGCGAAACACTTGAAGAAGATGGTAGAACAAATGTATACATTGCAATGGTAGGCAATAAGAAGACGGCCCTAAAACATTTATCCTTTCTTGGTGCACGCAAGGAGAGTTTAATGGTCACTGAAAAACAATTCCAGACTGAACTGGAACAAGAAAGTCAGGGCTACTTGCTGATTGCTGTCGGTTTTCAATCCGAGCAGAAGCCAGAAGAACCAAATAAAGACGTAGAGAAATTGTTGGTAGAATTCCAAGATGTGTTTCCTGAAGACTTGCCACCAGGTTTGCCGCCTATCAGGGGAATTGAGCATCAGATTGACTTAATCCCAAGAGCATCATTATCAAACAAGGCAGCTTACAGATGTAACCCTTAGGAGGCTTAAAAGATACAGAGGCAAATTGAGGAGCTGATGGAGCGAGGTTCTGTGAGGGAGAGCATGAGTCCTTGTGTTGTACCAACTTTGGTGGTACCAAAAAAAGATGGAACATGGAGAATGTGCATTGATAGTAAAGTACTAAATAACATTACTATCAAGTACAGATTTCTGATCCCGAGACTAGATGATCTGCTGAATGAACTACATGGTTCAACAGTGTTTTCTAAGATAGATCTTCGCAGTGGTTATCATCAGATCCGGATGAGAAAAGGAGACGAGTGGAAGATAGCCTTCAAATCAAAAGTAAGATTGTATGAATGGCTGGTCATGCCTTTTGGCCTCAGTAATGCACCAAGTACCTTCATGAGGTTGATGAATGAGGTACTAAAACCTTTCTTGGGTAAATTTGTAGTGGTGTACTTAGATGATATACTCGTTTATAGTAAAAATGTTGAAGATCATCTTAGACACTTGAGATTGGTGTTTGAAATATTGAGGAAGCAAAAGCTATACGCCAAATTAGAGAAGTGTTACTTCTTAGTTCCTAGCGTAACCTTCCTAGGCTATATAGTGTCAAGAGATGGAGTTTCAGTTGATCCGTCAAAAGTTGAGGCTATCAAATCTTGGCCAGTACCAACGATAGTAACGGAAATGAGATCATTCCATGGACTTGCTTCGTTCTACAGCAGATTTGTTAGAAACTTCAGTAGTGTGGTCGCACCATTACTGAATGTATAAAGAAGGGGAAATTTGAGTGGACAGAAGCTGCTCAAAGGGCGTTTGAAAAGGTGAAAGCACTGTTATGTGACACACTAGTGTTGGCTCTACCTGATTTTTTAAATCCTTTCGAAGTAGAATGTGATGCAAGTGGAGTTGGCATAGGAGCTGTCCTAGTACAGAAGAAAAGACCCATTGCTTA
Organism: Centella asiatica; assembly: GCA_014636745.2. Lineage (NCBI taxonomy): Eukaryota > Viridiplantae > Streptophyta > Magnoliopsida > Apiales > Apiaceae > Centella > Centella asiatica. The sequence continues at coordinate 11,169,374 of CM025784.1, read as the reverse complement.
TTTTAGTGAAAAGCTAAATGGTGCAAGGCTAAACTACTCGACTTATGATAAAGAGTTCTATGCAATAGTGAGAGCTCTTGACCATTGGAGTCACTATTTGCGGCCGAGCCGTTTTATATTGCATTCGGACCATGAGGCCTTAAAAGTACATTCACGGTAAATAGAAACTAAACCCTCGACATGCTAAGTGGGTTGAGTTCTTGCAATCTTTTAATTTCTCTTCAAAGCATAAACAGGGGAAAGACAATGTGGTGGCGGATACATTGTCGAGAAGATACACATTGTTGGGTGTATTGAGTTCAAAACTGTTGGGGTTTGAATTGATCAAGGAGTATTACAAACTGGACGTGAACTTCCAACCATTTATTGAATCGTGCTCACGAGGAACTGTTGGTAGTTACTTGTTCGAAGATGGATTTCTATTCAAGGGAAATTGTTTGTGCATTCCATCTTGCTCAATTCAAGAGTTGCTAGTAAGGGAGGCTCGAGGAGGATTGGCTGGACACTTTGGCATTACCAAGACTCTGGCGTTATTACAAGAGCATTTTTATTGGCCAAAGATGTAAGGTGATGTAACTGGTATAATCGCGAGGTGTGCTACTTGTCAGAAAACAAAAAGTATGTTTCATCAGGGTCTTTATACTCCACTGTCAGTACCAGATTCTCCTTGGGAAGATGTATCGATGGATTTTATTGTGGGATTACCTCGAACACAACGGGGTAATGATTCAATCATGGTGGTGGTAGATCGGTTTTCCAAGTTTGCATATTTCCTAGCCTATCATAAATCTAATGATGCATCTCGAGTGGCTGATATATACCTGAAAGAAGTAGTTCGACTGCATGGGATTCCATGAACCATAGTCAGTGACCGAGATACCAAGTTCATGAATTATTTTTGGAAGACACTATGGAAGTTGTTGGGCACTAAGCTGTGTTTCAGCACTTCGCATCATCCTCAAACGGATGGACAAACAGAAGTGACCAACAGAACTTTAGGAGTCTTGTTGCGTGGGTTGGTGAGCAAGACTACAAAAGATTGGGATGTCAAGCTTGCACATGCCAAGTTTGCCTACAATAGATCTCCTACCTATGCCACTAAACATTACCCCTTTAAAGTGGTATACAGTGAGAATCCTCGAATTCCAGTGGATTTAATTCCTTTGCCAAAGGGTGAGTATGTCCATGCTGATGCAAAAGAGAAGGCTCAGGCTATGGTGAAGCTGCATGCACACGAGCCAGGATTGAAAAGGTTACTGCAAAGTACAAAGCTGTAACCAACAAACATCGGAAACAGCCTACATTTCAGGTAGGTGATCTTGTTTGGTTGCATCTAAGGAAGGAAAGGTTCCCTAACTTGTGTAAGCATAAGTTAATGCCTCGCTCGAAGGGTCCTTTCAAGATCATGGAAAAGGTTAACAATAATGCCTTTAAGTTGGAGTTGCCAGGTGATTATGGTGTCAGCGCAACTTTCAATATCGGTGATTTAGCTCCTTATATTCATGATGATGTTGTGGCTCAATTGAGGACAATTGTTTCTGAAGAATAGGAGGATGATCCGTTGGAATAATTGGCAGCCAAACAATCAGATGCAATTTTGGATTCAAGACTTAGCTGAAGAATGGACGGGAACTGGCGTCAAGGGATGCATCAGGCATTAGGGAATAATTAACGCATCGGGGACTAAAGATGATGTCATCAGTGGATCTTGTTATTACATCAGAGACTAATTTAATCCCTTAGGGGATAATTAGTCTCCGATAGTTTATTTCATTCACCAGGGAATGATTTAGTCTCCAATAGTGTAATTGATTCGTCAGGGGATGATTATTCTCCGATACTCAATTATCCACTGACGGGTGCAGTTATGTTTTCCGTGTTTGTTTAGGTAATTATTTCCTATTTGGAATAGTTTTGTTATTTTCCTTATTAGATTAGATTTCTGTCCTTTGTAATATCTTTTCCAATTAGGATTAGGTTATTATTCAGTTTATAAATAGTTGTTTATAATGTATGGAGACTTCAGACTTTGATTAATAAAATTGTGTGAGTTTTTACTTACGATTATCCTGAAAGTTAGTGGTTAATTCCTTTATACTTTCACAATTGATTTGTTTTAGCTTGTGGGTGATTAAATTCTTTAAGCAAACTAAACAGATTGATCCTTTAGTGTTGATTTCTGGTGATTAATTTCTTTATGAAATCTTCCTGAAGTTATTTTTCTGCAACCTGTGTTTGAATCTACCAGATCAAATACATCAAAACCATATCGGGTAAGCTTGTAGTTCTGGATCCAAGAGGCCCAAGGGGAGGAACAGTTCCAATCTAAGATCTGCAACAGCTTGTGAAGGATTTGTGTCTTATTCCAATCTTCAACTTGTTTGATTCTGAGGCCTCCTTCTCGTCTCGAGAGAGCAACATGCTTCCAAGAAACCTTACAGCCATGCTTGTCAAGAGAAAAGCCTTTCCATAGAAAGTGAGTAAAGATTTGAGTGATCTTTTTGGAGACTGCAACATGCTTCCTAAAAAATATATTTGTGTTCCCCTAGGGTCTTGTACACATCTTAAAATCTTGACCTTGGTACCTACACAATTTCCTAACTCTAACTTACACGTTAGTTATCCACATTCATCGGCATACATCTTAAGTTACGGAGAACATACACCACCTCATAAATACTAAAGGATACTAAGAACTTAAAGATTCCTTTTTTAGTTTAATTTATTTAAGTGATCTAGAATGGTTCTTGTATTTAGCAGATAAGAGTGAATGCTTAAATAAAAATAACAAGAATTAAGTAGAAATAAACACTTCAGATTTAAATTCATTTAAAACTATTGTAATATGATCGAGTTTTTATATTGTTAGGGGCTTGTTAGAACTAAATAAGCTCAAGTATTTATAGGGGGGAGGGGGGTTTGAATACAAACACTACAAACTTTTTGCTCTTTCAAAACTTACGTTGCACAGGCTGGAATAGCTACCACAACCAGAAAAACTTTAACGAAATTAAGATAAACAAGCAAACATTCAAGTTAAAATAGTTGTATTATAACTTGATGTTTTTATGGAAATCTGTTTAATCACAAAGTGATTAACAACTTCAATTCTATAATAAATTATAGCTTCTCTTTACTCACTCACTAGCTACGTGTTTTTCTTTGAAATAAAATTCTCTCCAGATTTTTTACAAAGCTTCCTTCTAGTGTTTGAATGTTGTGGCTTGTTTGGTTTTTCGTGTAACAACTCTTTCTATATATGTAGCAGATCAGTTGGTGAACCCACGTGCTAGACATGTTTCTTTTTAAACATTGTCGTAGTATGTCACATCAAGGTCCTTTTGGAGTGGTGTGTCAGACTTTTGTTTGCTTTTGTTGCTTCTTTTTCATCCCCTGATCTACATGCATTTAATGCTCGAGAGTTTTTATTGGATAACCAAACTTCAACAAATATCTTTCCAGCTATACCCCTTGCTTCCGTGCCAAGTATCAATGATTTGCTTGTAAGTTCTGATGACGAGTGGATTAGGTCATAACGATCCACTGAAGACAAGCCTTGACGTTGACTTGATCAGTGCTTCTGGATCCCCTTATGGCAACTTGATCAGTGCTTCATTATCCACCGATATTATAACCTTCTTGTATCCATTGATGGGTTCCTCTGACGAGTTGACGCTTTGTTGTCGCCAAACTTGTTGGGCAATCCTAGCCATCGTCAAACTCATTGGGCAATCCAAGTTATCGCTAAACTTGGCATCATGGGATAAAAATGACTAGCGCTAAAGTCACTTTTAGCCATCGCCAAACTCGTCGCGAGATACGCTTTTGCCAAAGTGACTTTTAGCCATCGCCAAACTCGTCAGAAGATATGTTGTTGCCAAACTCTAGACATCAAAGGGGTTCCCCTAACGAGGTCATGCCCTGATAGGTTCTCCTGATGGGTTCCCTTAACGGGGTCATCTGCTGATAGGTTCCCCTGACAGGGTCATCCGCTGATAGGTTCCCCTGATGGGTTCTCCTGACGGGTTCATCCCCTGATGAGTTCCCCTGACGGGTTCATCCCCTGATGAGTTCCCCTGACGGGTTCATCCCCTGATGAGTTCCCCTGACGGGTTCATCCCTTGATGAGTTCCCCTGACGGGTTCATCCCCTGATGAGTTCCCCTGACGGGTTCATCCCCTGATGAGTTTCCCTGACGGGTTCCCCTGATGAAGTCATCCTCTGATGGGTTCCCCTGATGAAGTCATCCCCTGACACAGTATTTTTAGGCTTCCCCTGATGGGTTCGTTTAACTGATGCCCTTAAAAAATACTTGTTCTTTTAATCATTGATACATTGTTGGTTTTGCCTGAAATGTTTGTCGTGCGGAATTCTCATCTTCTTTTAAGTAACAACAGTCATTCCTTGACACTGTTGATCCGTTCAAGTTATCACTGATGACTCGCCCAGTGCACTGCAGTTCATCCCTCGATGACTAAGTCGTCCATTAGTGGATGCAAAACTTGTGCAAATATACTAAGGTTTATAGAATACTTTGAGTATTTACAAATGCATAATTATCCCTTAAACATCATCATCATCATTTATATCTAACAATCTCCCCCTATTTATGTTTATCAGTTTGATAACCCTAAATCAAACAATTGTATTGATGATGATGTCAAAACCCAAAACTGTAGACAGTATAGAACAAATGTATTTGTATAGTTACAAAGAATAATTATGTACAAGTGTATCACTTTCTGCATAAATAGGGTTCTAAACTTGATGAAATGTTCATTATTGTTGTAAGCAGTTTGGTTTAGAACATGCATCAATTCCTCTCTTCTTCTTGTTGCTCTTCCTCCGCAGCCTTCTCCTTCTCCTATTGAAGTTGATGTGCATAGAGTGCATCAGCTTCCACAGTTTCTGATCTTGGGGAAAATCAAGCTCACCTTCCCATCTAATAGTACTTCAATCGGTGTTGAAAAATGAGCTGTCTTCATTAAATCTCCAAGTAGTTTGGTTCCTGATTGATTAAAATTCTTCTTTTTGGGTTCTTCAATCAGGATACCCTTTCCTATTGTCCTTGGCTTTTGGAGCATAATCAGTAGTCACATCCTCTGAAGGTTGATTTGCAGATATCTCAACAACAACCCCTGATAATGACTTTAAGGATTTATCCTCCTTTATGGTAGCATCATCAGTGGAAGTTGAGAGTTGGGATGTGACTTGAAGAACCTATTGGAAAGTGTCATCTTTATCACTCTCAAAAGAACTAGAAGTATTTACAAATTCTATATTTTCTCTATTTTCTTTATTTACAATGATCTCATCCTTATTTTCCTCAACCTCTCCTTTTTCTATATCTTCTAGGGAATCACTCTTTTCCTCTCCTTTTTCATTTCCTTCTAAGGCAGTACTCTCATTCTCTCCTTGTGCCAAGGTCCTCTCAATGGGTTGACCTTGTCTCTTTTCACTAAGTATTTTCTCAGCCTCACTCAAAATTGCCCTGATTGGGCTCCTATAGGTTGTGTTATCAATAACTGTGGATAATGTAAGTAAATTAGCTGCAACAATTGTATTCACAGAAGTGATTTGAGCAGAAGTGGAGGATAAAGGTGTATGTTTAATAGGAGAAGTATAGGTATGTATTGAAGTAGGATTTGCAAACGTTGGATCTTTACGTCTTGTAAAGTTGCTCCACAAGGTAAACCCGTATCTCCAATATTATCGTGTCCACTTGAATCAGACATATTTAATTTAATGAAACAATCCAACAATTTTCTTGATAAAAATTTCTTGATTATAGTCGAACACAAAACACCAGAATATTCTCTACATAAGAAACTAGAAAACAAGAAAGAGTCACACGTTCTTGATTTCTCACTCCCAACGCCAAGCCTTGCTCTGATACCAATATGATGTAGGGTGTTTAAGCCTACAGCCTGGGATAGCTTAAATCAACTTGTTGATATACGCACAAGAAGTCGACTTAAGGGTCTTGAACGAATCACACATTCAATACTTGATGTATTTGATCTGGTAGGACCAAACACAGGTTGCGGAAAATAACTTTAGGAAGATCTCGTAAATAAATTAATCACTAGAAATCAACACTAAAAGATCAATTTGTTTAGTTGCTTAAAGAAATTAATCACCCGCAAGCTAAAACAAATCAGTTGTGAAAGTATAAAGGAATTAACCACCAACTTTCAGGATAATCGTAAGTAAAAACTCACACAATTTTATTTATCAAAGTCTGTCTTCCATACAATATGAACAACTATTTATAAACTGAATAATCAGGAAAACCTAATCTTAATTGGAAAGAATATTACAAAGGAATGAAATTTAATCCAATAAGGAAAAATAACAAACCTATTGTAAATAGGAAACAATTATTGAAATAAACACAAAAAGTAATAAAGTATAAGAAATAAAACAACTATACCCGTCAGTGGATAATTGACTGTCGGAGACTAATTATCCCTGACAGATCAAATACACTATCGGAGACTAAATCATTCCCTGATGGATGAAATAGACTGTCGGAGACTAATTATCCCCTGTCGAGTTAAATTAGTCTTTGATGATTAGACTAGTCTCCGATGTACAATTTATCCGCTAATGATGACATCATTCATAATCTCTAATGCGATAAAAGATCCACTGATGACATCATCCATAGTCCCTGATGCTCCTTAGTCCCTGGTGCCTAAACATCCCCTGACGGCAAAAGCATCCCCTGACGCCAGTCTCTGATGACTAACTCTTGGCTAAGTCCCGAAGTTACTTAACTCAACATTAACAAGTAAAGTAACAACAAGTTGACAAGTACTTCCTAACCAACATCCCGCAAATGCATTAATAGAGAATAAATCTAAGGATATTTCCTTCCAAGCATGATTTATTCATCATCCGTTTGAAATTGTATCCATTTGTTTGGCACCTAATGATTCCAACGGATCATCCTCCTCTTCTTCAGAAACAATTGTCCTCAATTGAGCCATATCATCATCATGAATATAAGGAGTCAAATCACCGATGTTGAATGTTGCATTTATCCCATAATTCCCTGGCAACTCCAACTTGAAGGCATTGTTGTTAACTTTTGTAACTATCTTGAAAGGACCCTCGGACCGAGGCATTAACTTATGCTTATGAAAGTTAGGGAACCTTTCCTTCCTCAGATGCAACCAAACGAGATCACCCACTTGAAAGTCAGGTTGTTTACAATGCTTGTTGGTTAGAGCTTTGTACCTTGCATTAACCTTTTCCAATTCTAGCTCGTACTTGTGCATGCAATTTCATCATAGCTTGAGCCTTCGCTTTAGCATCATAATGGACATATTCACCTTTTGGCAAAGGAATTAAATCCACTGGGATTTTTGGATTTTCACCATATACCACTTCAAAAAGTGAATATTTTGTGGCATAAGTGGGAGAGCGGTTGTATGTGAACTCAGCATGTGCAAGCTTGACATCCCAATCCTTGGTCAACTTGCTTACCAATCCACGAAACAAGACTCCTAAAGTTCTGTTGGTCACTTCAGTTTGCCCATTGTGAAGTACTAAAACACAGTTTAGTGCCCAACACTTTCCATAGTGTCTTCCAAAAGTAACTCATGAATTTTGTATCTCGGTCACTGTCTATGGTTTTTGGAATCCCATGCAATTGAACCACTTCTTTCATATATAAGTCAGCCACTCGAGATGCATCATCAGTTTTATGACAAGCTATAAAGTGCGCCATTTTGGAAAATCTATCCACCACCACCACTATTGAATCGTTACCTCTTTGAGTACGAGGCAATCCCATAATGAAGTCCATGGCTACATCCTCCCATGGAGAATTCAGAACAGGCAAAGGAGTATATAACCCCTGATTAAATGTGCTCTTCGCTTTTTGACATGTCGCACATCGCACAATCACCCCAGTAACATCTCCTTGCATTTTTGGCCAAAAGAAATGTTCTTGTAATATCGTTAACGTTTTAGTGATGCCAAAATGTCCAGCCAAGCCCCCTCCATGAGCTTCCCTTACAAATAATTCTCGAATTGAACAAGATGGAATACACAAACAATTACCTTTAAACAAGAATCCATCTTGAAACATGTACTCTCCGTTAGCTCCCCGTGCGCACGATTCGATTATCGGTTGGAAATCAAGGTCCAGCTTGTAGTACTCCTTGATTACTTCAAACCCAAGTAGTTTTGAACTCAGTACGCCCAACAAAGTGTATCTTCTTAACAATGCATCAGCCACCACATTGTCCTTCCCCTGTTTATGTTTCGAAGAGAAATTAAAAGATTGTACGAACTAAACCCATTTAGCGTGATGAGGATTCAGTTTCTGCTGCCCGTGAATGTACTTCAAAGCCTCATGATTTGAATGCAATATGAAGTGACTCGGATGCAAATAGTGACTCCAATGGTCAAGTGCTCTCACTATTGCATAAAACTCTTTGTCATAGGTCGAGTAGTTAAGCCTTGCTCCATTCAACTTCTCACTGAAATAAGCAATGGGCCTCTTCTTCTGTACTAGGATAGCTCCTATACCTACTTCGCTTGCATCACACTCTACTTCAAAAGGACTTGGAAAATCAAGTAAAGCCAACACTGGTGTATCACACAACTGTTCCTTCACTTTTTCAAATGCCTCCTGAGTAGCTTTTGTCCACTCAAATTTCCCTTTCTTTATGCATTCAGTAATGGGTGCAACCACACTACTGAAATTTCTAACAAATCTTCTGTAAAACGACGCAAGCCCATGGAAAGATCTCACCTTCATTACTATAGTTAGTACTGGCCAAGATTTGATAGCTTCCACTTTTTGATGGATCAACTGAAATTCCATCCCTAGAAATTATGTACCCTAGGAAGGTTACGCTAGGCACCAAGAAGTAACACTTCTCCAACTTGGTGTAAAGCATTTGCTTCCTCAACATTTCAAATACTGATTTTAAATGTATAAAGTGTTCTTCCTTGTTCTTGCTATAGATCAGTATGTCATCTAAGTACACCACAACAAAATTTCCTAAGAAAGGTTTGAGTACCTCATTCATCAGCCTCATGAAGGTACTTGGTGCGTTGCTAAGACCGAAAGGCATGACCAACCATTCATACAGTCCTACTTTTGTCTTGAATGATGTCTTCCATTCATCGCCTTCTCTCATCTGAATCTGGTGGTAACCACTGCGAAGATCTATCTTGGAAAACACCGTTGAACCATGTAGCTCATCCAGTAGATCGTCTAGTCACAAAATTGGAAATCTATACTTGATAGTAATGTTATTTACTGCTCTACTATCAATGCACATTCTCCATGTTCCATCCTTCTTTGGTACTACCAAAGTTGGAACAACACAAGGACTCATGCTTTCCCTTACATAACCTCGTTCCATCAGTTCCTCAATCTACCTCTGTATTTCCTGAGCCTCCTGAGGGTTACATAGGTAAGCTACCTTGTTAGGTAATGATGCACCTGGGATTATATCAATTTGGTGTTCAATCCCCCTAATAGGTGGTAAACCTGGCGGTAAATCTTTGGGAAACACATCCTAGAATTCCGATAATAATTCTTCCAAGGTTCCATTTGTTTTCCCCTGAACTTGTTCAGCTTGAAATCCAATAGCAATCTATAAATAGCCCTGTCCCTCTTGTGCCAATTCAGCCTTGAATTTTTTTTCTGTCACCATTAAACTCTCTTTGTGTGCACCAAAAGAGGATAAAGGTTTCAGAGCCGTCTTCTTATTGCCTACCTTGACAATGTTTACATTTGTCCTGCCATCGTACTTGACAAATCTATCATACTGCCATGGTCTTCCCAATAGTATGTGGCATGTATCCATAACACAAACATCACATAATACCTGATCCTTGAATTTGCCAATTTCGAAAGAAATTGGTGCTTGCTTTGTCACTTTAGCTTCTCCTCCATCACTTAGCCAATGTAACTTGTATGGTTTAGGATGGGGTGTTGTTGGCCAATTCAACTTATCGATTAACGTAGTAGATACCACATTAGTACAACTTCCGGTGTCTATGATCATGTTACATAATTTGTCTTTCACCAACACCCTGGTCATGAAGATTCTGTCCCTTTGGTTAGTCTCCAATGGAACTAGCTTGGTTTGCAACAATCTCTGGACTATCAACTGCAAACCATGAGTTTCAGGCTCCTCTTTAGAATCAGCCTTGAAATCATCTTCAATTTCTCTCCAATTAGTTGACTCGTCTTCTTCAAGTGTTTCTCTCTCCCTAGAAGCATAAGATGCATCAATCACTTCGACATCATGGAGAGTCATTACTTTGTTGCTAGGACAATGATCCATTGGATTAATTAGGGTTAATTAACTTGTAATCAGTTTTTACTTAGGTTCTAGTTTTGTACTTTTAGTAACGTAAGTTTGTTGAAGTAAAGTTGTTGTGGCTGAGCCTCGCATCAGGGGATGTTCCTGCATGCGTCAGGGAATAAATGGTCATCAGAGACTACACACATCAGGGGATAAAATGGTCATCGGAGACTAAGGTTTCGTTAGGGGATAATTCATACTTTCGGAGACTAAGCTCGTCAGGGTATAAATTATGTTGTCGGAGACTGAGCTTGTCAGGGGATAATTTGTACTGTCAAAGACTAAGTGCAAATTAAGCTTGTCGGAGACTAATTCCAATTAACCCCTCAGGGACTATTTCCTCGGTTGCTATTTGTTAAATTATTTCTATTAGTTTCCTAATTGTAATAGGTTTGTTTCTATTTTTTTCCTTGTTTAATTAGATTCTTTTTCAGATTAGATTTCTTTCCGTTGTACAGTTCTTTCCATAGCTGGATTTCCATTGTAGAATTCTTTCCAAAGTAGAATTAGGGTTTTATAACAACTTATAAATAGCTGCTTATGTTGTACGATAAAGGCAAACCTTGATTAATAAAATTGTGTGAGGTTTTACTTACGATTATTCTAAAAGTTGGTGGTTAATTCCTTTATACTTTCACAACTGATTTGTCTTAGCTTAGGGGTGATTAAATTCTTTAAGCAACTAAAACAGATTGATCCTTTAGTGTTGATTTCCTGGTGATTAATTTCTTTACGGAGTCTTCCTAAAGTTATTTTCCACAACCTGTGTTTGATCCTACCAGATCAAATATATAAGACAATCACGTTGCATGTGTCTGTAGCCTTTACACTTGAAGCAAATTCATCTATCCTCTGTCGCCAATGGTGTAGAAGCCTTACCCTTGTCCTTCTTGAACTTGTCAAAGGTAGGAGTGAATTTCTGTGCAGATGGTGCCTCATTCCTCCTTTCGCTTTTGCCTCTTTCCACCGTTTTGTTTATTGACCATATATAATTATTGATCCTAGCCTTAACATGGTTCTCAGCTCTCATGGCCACCTTGCATACTTCTTCAATGGACCAGTAGGGTTGTAACTCCACCCTCTCGGCAATATTGTTGTTTAGCCCTGTTAAGAACTGAGCAATCTTGTGTTCTGTTCTTTCTTCGAGATCACACAACATGGTGAGTTTCTTAAAATCCACCGTGTACTCTTCCACTGACAGTGCCCTTGTTTGAAACTTTGTAATTTCAAGAACACATCTTGCACATAGTTTGTGGGTAGAAAACGCTTCTTTATTCTACTCTTCAAGGCTTCCCAAGAACCAATCCTTGTTTTGCCTTCTCTTCTTCTCTTGTTCTTCAATTTTTCATACCATAGATTAGCGTAACTTGTGAATTTTAGACTGCCACCTTAAACTTCTTATGGTCATCATAGTCCTTATATTCAAAGACTCTCTCAATTCTTTGTAACCACTCAAAGAAATTTTCAGGCATCATGCTACCATTGAAGTTTGGGATATCTAATCTCAGGCCCTTATCGTTGTCAGCATTGTCTCTCTGCCTCCTAAGTACTGGTCTGGCCACTTCTTCTCCTTCTGAATCTGAAGTGCAGGCAGATCTTGTACTTCGGTTTGGACTTGTGGAAGGGTTTCTTCGATCTAGTCGTATGAGGATCTCGGTCATTCTTTCAGTCAAATCATTTATTTGTCTATCACGTCGCAAGTTATGGGCTTGCTCCATGATAAGTCCCCGTGGAATTTGTTTTTATTCCCTAGCTATTGATGTTGCAGGTTGTAGAATAAAGTAAGAACAACTCGTCCACCAAAGCTCTAATACCAAGATGATGTATTTTTTTTTTGTTAAATTAAATGTAAATAGATAGAGGAAAAATACAGAAGAAACGAGGGGCATACCCCCCGACCTGCTAGAACAAACAGACTTTAGCTAGGATACTAAGAAGATCAAACAATAAAACCGACAGGGCATCCCCTGACGCTAGCATAGCCTAGATATACAGGAATAAAGTCGACAGGGCATCCCCTAATGGCTATGAAACCATTCCCTGACAGGCAGATAGCATCCCCTGATGGTTCAAAGCATCCCTTGACATGAGCAAACCAACCCCTGACGTTGGTTATGTTCCTGTTCTCAGCTATATTATGTATCCCCTGACTCTTGGCAGCATAACCCCTGATGTGATCAGTGTATCCCCTGACGGCCAAACTATGAACCCCATTTGTAATCCCTTGATGCAGGCATACATCCCCTGACATAGCAAATTTCCCCCTGATAGCCCAGGAATTGTCTTTTGACATACCCCCGATGCAATATAACATCCCTTAGAGCAACCCACAGCCTTTGACCATGAGCATCCAAGCTCCCCCTGAAGCTTGGCTCGAAGTCCCCTAACACAAGTAGAAGTATTGAGCCTGATCTCGGCAAAGCTACTCTTCCCTGACCCCCTGGCAGCGTAAACCCTGATGCATGTAGTGGACCCCCTAATGCATGCAGTGGATCCCCTGACAGAAGTAGGCCTTCCCCTGATGGTCATTAGACATCCCCTGATGCAGGCACGACAACCCTTGACATGACATGTAACCCCTGATGACCCAAGTGTTGTCTTCATGCCAACCCCCGATGCAATTTGATTTCTCCTAGAGCAACCCACAGCCTCTGACCATGAGCAGCCATGCTGAGCTTTGTATACCATATTAAACAAGAGCAGTTCCATAAAGTAACCAATTCTGATAACAAGGAAAACATTTTCTAAGTTTGTGGAATTTCTGAGAGCTATGCAATTTACTTTTAATTATATTAACACAATCAGAAGCTAAACAACTTTCAAGAGTAGAGGTACCATTATGGATCCTAGAATTCCTTTCACCCCAGATCTTGTAGACAAAGACAGAAAAGACTAGGCATTTGATGTAGGACCAAAACTTATGATTTGCGTCTAGAAGAATGTCATCCAAAACATGATTCCAATCTGTCCATGAAAGGTTTCTATCCAGGAGGTGTAATAGCACGCCTAGAATCTTACAAGAATATCTGCAAGAAAAGAACAAATAATCCATGGATTCATCAGCAGAATTGCACAAGGAGCATGGGAGAACATAATGAGGAAGGAGCCTATTGTGTAGACCCAACCAAAGAATAAAGGAGAAGCGAGGGAAATGCAAAGGGTGCCAAACAATCTCCCATATAGGATTTTGGGGGCTCCTAAGTCTGATGGATTCCCAAATATGGCTGAGTCTGACTGTGTTGATATCACGTCCATTCCATAAAATATTATCTGGACAGCTACAACCAAAACAAGATGATGTATTTGATCTAGTAGGATCAAACACAGTTGCGAAAAATAACTTTAGGAAGACTCCGTAAAGAAATCAATCACCGGGAAATCAACACTAAAGGATCAATCTATTTAGTTGCTTAAAGAATTTAATCACCCGCAAGCTAAACAAATTAGTTGTTAAAGTATAAAGGAATTAACCGCCAACTTTCAGGATAATCGTAAGTAAAACCTCACACAATTTTATTAATCAAAGTCTTTTTCTTCCATATATTATGAACAACTATTTATAAGCTGAATAATCAAGAAAACCTACTCCTAATTGGAAAGAATATTACAAAGGAAAGAAATCTAATCCAATAAGGAAAAATAACAAACCTATTGTAAATAGGAAACAGTTACTGAAATAAACACGAAAAGTAATAAAGTATAAGAAATAAAACAACTATACCCGTCAGTGGATAATTGACTGTCGGAGACTAATTATCCCCTGACGGATCAAATACACTATCGGAGACTAAATCCTTCCCTAACGGATGAAATAGACTGTCAGAGACTAATTATGCCCTGATGAGTTAAATTAGTCTCTGATGACTAGACTAGTCTCCGATGTACAACTTATCCGCTGATGATGATGTCATTTGTAATCTTTAATGCGATAAAAGATCCACTGATGACATCATCTGTAGTCCCTGATGCTCCTTAGTCCCTGATGCCTAAACATCCCCTGACGCCAAAAGCATCCCTTGACGCCAGTCTCTGATGACTAACTCTCGGCTAAGTCCCGAAGTTGCTTAACTCAACATTAACAAGTAAAGTAACAACAAGTTGACAAGCACTTCCTAACCAACATCCCGCAAATGCATTAATAGAGAATAAATTTAAGGATATTTCCTTCCACGCAAGATTTATTCTTCCTCCATCCGAAACTGCATCCGTTTGTTTGACACCCAATGACTCCAACGAATCAGCTATGGAAAGAACTGTACAACGGAAAAAAAATCTAATATGAAAAAGAATCTAATTAAACAAGGAAAGAATAGAAACAAACCTATTACAATTAGAAAACTAATAAAAATAATTTAACAAACTAGAACCAAGGAAATAGTCCCTGACGTGTTAACTGGAATTACTCTTCGAAAGGCTTAATTTGCACTTAGTCTCCGATAGTACAAATTATCCCCAAACAAGCGTAGTCTCTGACAGTATAATTTATTCCCTGACAAGGTTAGTCTTTGATGACCATTTTATCCTCTGACGCGCATAGTCTCTGATGACCATTTATTCCCTAACACGCGCAAGAACATACACTGATGCGAGGTTCGACATGTTCAGGAATATCCCCTGACTCGGCCACAACAGCTTTACTTCAACAAACTTACGTTACTAAAAATACAAAACTAGAACCTAACTAAAAACTAATTACAAGTTAACTAACCCACAATTAATCCAATGGATCATACTCCCCTTCTTTGAAAACAATTGTCCTCAATTGTTGAACATCTTTATGACGAACACAAGGAGTAAGAAATCCCAACTCTAACTACTAAGCTAACTCCCACCAAGTACAACAAAAAATTAACACATTGAAAAAGACCATAACAATTCCTTACCTCTATCAAATGGAATATGCATTGCAGATTGCATTGGATAACAACTAACCAGCACTATATTGGTATCATGGTCAATATAAAACCTCGCCAGCTACATTTTCTGACCAACATAAGGCTTTATAGTTGCTCCCCAAATTTTACATGGTTGCCAAACAACATCCTTCTTGTAATTTTGTGGACTTAATGCAGGCCCAAGCAAAGTATATCCATGAAACAAAGCAGCAGTAACCACCACGGTCTTCTGAGGCGGGTTTCACTCAGACTTGTCAAAGAAAGTACTCAAACCATCCTTGGGTTCAGCACAAGCATGTTCCAAGCTTTCAAAAGGTTCAGCACAAGCTGGTTCTACCTCCTTGGAAGCATAGGCTGCCTCAATTTCGTCAATGTCATGCAAGGTCATAACTCTATTGCTAGGACATTCCCGTTGCTTGTGGCCATATCCCTTACACTTGAAGCAAATTTTCCTATCTCCAGAAGTTAAGGGTGCAGATTTCTTTTCTTTATCCTCCTTGAACTTGTTGAGGTTTGGAGTAAACTTAGCAATAGGTTGTGCTTCTTTCTGCTCCTCAGGTCTCTCCCATTCAAAACTCCGGATGTTGGGCTTTCCATGTCTGATTCGTTGAGCTTTAACTTCTTTCTCCGTTCGCATCGCCACCTTACAAATTTCTTCAAAAGACCAATAAGGTTGCAGTTAAACCCTTTCTGCAATATTAGAATTAAGGCCAGTTAAAAAATGAGCAATTTTATGCTCTACTCTCTCCTCTAGATCACAGAGCATAATTAGCCTTTCAAATTCCAAGGTGTACTCCTCCAGTGAAAGTATTCCTTGTTTAAAACTCTATAGTGGTAGGAACACGTCTTGCATAAAGTTAGCAGGAAGGAACCGTTTCTTCATTCTAGTTCTTAGTGACTCCCAAGACTCCAAGCGTGTCTTGCCTTCTTTTCTTCTTTTGGCCTTCAAATTTTCATACCACGAGTTAGCGTAACCCATGAATTTTAATACTGCCACCTTAAACTTCTTGTGGTCATCATAGTCCTTATATTCAAAGACTCTCAATTCTTTGTAACCACTCCAAGAAATTTTTAGGCTTCATGCTACCATCGAAGTCTAGGATATCTAATCTCAAACCCTTATCGTCGATAGCATTGTCTCTCTACCTCATAGGTACTGGTCTGGCCACTTCTTCTCCTTCTGAATCTGAAGTGCGGGCAGATCTTGTATATCGGTTTGGACTTGTGGAAGGGTTTCTTTGATCTAGTCGTGCGAGGATCTCGTTCATTCTTTCAGTTAAATCGTTGATTTGTCTATCGCGTCGCAAGTTCTGGGCTTGCTCCATGGTAAGTCCCCATGGAATTTGTTCTTCTTCTCCAGCCATTGATGTTGCAGGTTGTAGAATAATGTAAGAACAACTCGTCCACCAAAGCTCAGATACCAAGATGATGTATTTGATCTGGTAGGACCAAACACAGGTTGTGGAAAATAACTTTAGGAAGATCTCGTAAAGAAATTAATCACCAGAAATCAACATTAAAGGATCAATTTGTTTAGTTGCTTAAAGAAATTAATCACCCGCAAGATAAAACAAATCAGTTGTGAAAGTATAAAGGAATTAACCACCAACTTTTAGGATAATCGTAAGTAAAAACTCATACAATTTTATTCATCAATGTATGTCTTTACATTGTACAACATAAGCAGCTATTTATAAGCTCTTATAAAACCCTAATTCTACTTTAGAAAGAATTCTACAATGGAAAGAAAATCTAATCCAGCTATGGAAAGAACTGTACAATGGAAAGAAATCTAATCTAAAAAAAGAATCTACTTAAACAAGGAAAGAATAGAAAGAAACCTATTACAATTAGAAAACTAATAAAAATAATTTAATAAACTGCAACCGAGGAAATAGTCCCTGATGGGTTAATTGGAATTAGTCTCCGACAGGCTTAATTTGGACTTAGTCTCCGACAGTACAAATTATCCCCTGACAAATTTAGTGTCTGACAACATAATTTATACCCTGATGAGCTTAGTTTCCGAAAGTATAAATTATCCCCTGACGAAACCTTAGTTCCCGATGACAATTTTATCCCTTGACGTCTGTTTCTCGGCCACTACAGCTTTACTTCAACAAACTTACATTACTAAAAATACAAAACTAGATCCTAACTAAAAACTAATTACAACTTAATTAACCCACAATTAATCCAATGGATCAATACTAGTCGAATCACACGAATATGGTTTTGTTTATATCACACAAACAAGAAGAAATTGCAGAATAACTCTGAATTTTATTAATCAATGAACTATATATGTTATTGTACAATATGACCAGCTATTTATAAGTTGTTAAGATCCCTAATCCTATTGGAAAGAATAATATTTTGAAAAGAAATCTAATCCAATAAGGAAAACTAACAAACCTATTAAAACTAGGAAACAAAATTCAAAACAAATACGAAAATAAATAAAATACATGAAAAATAATAACTGAAAATGTCAGTGGATAATTTGAACTATCAGAGACTAATTATCCCCTGACGGCCAATTTTGACTATCGGAGACTAGTTATCCCCTAACAAGCAAGTTACACTATCGGAGACTAACTATCCCCTGAAGGGTAAATTTGCACTGTCGGAGACAAAATATTCCTTGACACCCGTAGTCTCCGAAGTTATAACATATTCGCTGACGCCTCTTTCTCGCATCCCCTGATGCATTCTCAGCCAAGTCTTAGCTATGCTTCAAATGTGTTTGACTCCAGTTTTGAAAGAAAAGTAATAACAGAATTATAAGCACATTGTAAAGGATCATAACACAGATTTGGCCAAGTCTAGGTCTCTTTTCCTTCTACATAGTTCTCCAAACATAGCCCCAATGCCCGAAACTCTTCAAGTGTCAAACCTGCTGCAATTGACAAGTTTGCTTAAAACTTCTTAGACTTGGATCTAGTAATTGGACCCCTAAGTTTGACCTCACCGTCACCATCTGTTTCTTTCCTGTTTATGCCCACATCATCCCCTCCTTGTGGGAAAAGATTTGCCCTAAAATCTTCTTCATAGTCAACGCCAACATAAGGAATCAAGTCCAAAACATTGAAGGTAGCCGAAACTCCAATGTCGCCCGGAAGATCAATCTTGTATGCATTATCACTGATCTTCTGAAGTACTCGAAATGGCCCTTAGACTTTCTTTGGCAGCTTAGATCTTCATTTCAAGGGAAAACGTTCTTTACGAAGGTAGATCCAAACCAAGTCACCTCCCTCAAAAATATGGCTTTTCTTTCCCTTCTTTGTTCGTCGAATATAAGCCTCATTAACTCGTTGCAACCATTCTTGGACCTCTTTATGCAACTTCTTAACATAATCTGCCTTAGCTTGGCCTTCTAAATTAACTGCATGTTCAATTGGAATTGGTAACAAGTCCAATGGAGTCAATGGTGCAAAGCCATAGACGACTTCAAATGGACACAACCGAGATCCAGAATGCACACTGCGGTTATAAGAAAATTCAACATATGCGAGCTTCTCATCCCAATCTTTCAAGGATTTTCCCACAAAAACACGCAACAGAGCTCCTAAGGTTCTGTTAACCACTTCAGTTTGCCCATCTGTTTGCAAATGACTAGTTGTGCTAAACAATAGCTTTGTTCCCAGTTTATGCCACAAAGTCTTCTAGAAATAACTAAGGAACTTCACATCTCTATCACTTACAATGGTTTTAGGCATACCATGTAAACGCACTACTTCTCGGAAGAACAGATCAGCCACATGTGAAGCATCATCCATTTTATGGCAAGGTATAAAATGTGCCATCTTTGAAAATCTATCAACAACAACATAGATAGAATCTTTGCCCCTTGCTGTTCGTGGCAATCCCAACACGAAGTCCATACTTAAATCAACCCACAGATGATGTGGAACTGGTAGTGGCATATATGGTCCATGTGGTTGTTGATGTGTTTTTTCTGTCACACATGTTACACACCTTTCAATCACTCAATGGACATCACGATCCATGCTCGGCCAATAAAAGTGTTCTTTTAAAGCTTCCAATGTTTTTCCCTCACCGAAGTGACCAGCAAGACCTCCTCCGTGTGCTTCTCTAATTAATAGTTCAAGTAAAGATGAGCTTGGTATACAAACTCGTTTCCCTTTAAAAAGGAACCCATCATGCACAAAATACTGTCCATTTGCGTCCTTTCCACAATCTTCCAAGACTTTAGCAAAGAAAGGGTCATGTGCATATTACTCCTTAATCAGATCAAATCCCAATAAATGAGAATTGAGCAATGATAGGAAGGTATATCTTCTGGACAGTGCATCAGCCACAACATTCCCTTTACCTTGCTTGTACTTGATCATATATGGGAAAGTTTCCAGAAATTCAACCCACTTGGCTTGTCTACGATTCAGCTTTCCCTGCCCTCTAATGTACTTCAGGGATTCGTGATTAGTATGTATTACAAATTCCTTGGGCAATAGGTAATGTTGCCAGGTCTCCAAAGTTTGGATCAGTGAGTAAAATTCCTTCTCATACGTGGAATAGTTTAGACTCGCCCCACTCAGTTTTTCACTAAAATAAGCCACTGGTCTGCCCTCTTGCATTAAGATAGCTCCTATACCGACACCGCTTGCATCGCAGTCCACCTCAAAGGTGCTGTTGAAGTTTGGCAATGCAGGTGTTTCACATAGCTTTTGCTTCAGCAAATCAAAACTTTCCTGGGTAGCTTTTGTCCACCTGAACTCACCCCCTTTCTTTAGACACTCAAGCATCGGTGATGTAATCGTGCTAAAATCCTTCACAAATCTTCGATAGAATGAAGCCAAACCATGAAAACTTCTTATATCACCTACTGATTTTGGTTTAGGCCATTCTTGTATTGCTCTTACTTTCTCTTTGTCCACCTCTATTCTATTCTTAGACACAACGTATCCTAGGAATATCAATTTGTCTTGAGAAAATTCACTTTTCTTCATATTAGCATACTACTGATTTTCACTTAGGACAACAAACACCTCACGTAGATGTTATAAGCGATCATCCATATTGCTGCTATAAACCAGGATGTTATCAAAGTATACCACCACAAATTTACTAATGAACCTGCGCAAAACATGGTTCATGAGTCTAAAAGTACTTGGTGCATTTGACAACTCGAATGGCATAGCCATCCATTCATATAGCCCATGCTTGATCTTGAATGTAGTTTTCCATTCATCACCTTCTTGCATTCAAATTTGATGGTAGCCGCTCTTCAAATCAACTTTCGAGAACACTACAGCACCATGTAGTTCATCAAGCATGTCGTCGAGTCTAGGAATTGGATAATGATATTTAACCGTTATCTTGTTGATTGCGCGATTGTCCACACACATCCTCATGGATCCGTCCTTCTTTGGTACTAGCAAAGCTGGAACTGAACACAGACCCATGGATTCGCGAACATATCCTCTCTTAATCAACTTGTCAACTTGCCTCTTCAATTTTTGCGCCTCCTCTGGGTTACATCTATAGGCTGCCCTATTTGGTAACGATGCCTCCGGGTATCAAATCAATCTGATGCTCAATGCCTCAGATTGGTGGTAATCCTTTAGGCAATTCTTTGAGAAATAATGTTTTAAACTCATCGAGTAAGCTCTGTAGCCGTGAATTATTAATCAATGATTCCGACTTCAATATTTCACGTGCCAGTAATAGTAGAACAGTCCCACCTTCTCTCAAGTTTTCTTCTACTTCATGTCTACTTGCTAACAAGGACTCCCTTGCTTCTTTTACTTTTGATGCATTGTTCCCTTTGGCTCTTGCTTTCCGATCATCCAAAATTTGCTTTGGTGTCATCGACTTTAACACAATCTTTCGGCCCTCTTTGTGAAAAGCATAGGTGTTATGCTTTCCATCATGTATGACATGGCGATCAAACTGCCAAGGTCTTCCCAAGAGAATATGGCACGCGTCCATCTGTGGTACTACATCAAACGATACCTCATCTTTATATACACTTCCAATAGAAAATGAAATTAAGACTTGCTTGTCAACATTCACCACATTATCTTGATTAATCCATTGAAGCTTGTATGGATTTGGGTGCTTCATTGTCTTGAGTTGCAATTTTTCAACAACCTCACTTGACACCACATTTGTGCTACTCCCTCTGTTGATGAGTAAGTTGCACACCTTCTTCATCACAGTGCACCTTGTCTGGAATATTGTTTCACATTGATCAGCCTCGTCGACTACTTCGGTATTAAGTAGAAGCCTCAACACCAGTAACTCACCATTATCATACTCTACTTCTTGACTCTTGCAATCATCGTCATACTCTTCTTCATGTTCAGAGTCACTAACGTAAGCATTCTCCATGGCAAATACCTCCCTTACTTCTTGTATAATGAAAGTTTTTTTGTTAGGACAATCCATGGCATAATGGCCTAGCCCCTTACACTTATAACAAGTAATGTTACTTAGGTCTTTTTTTAGTTTATCCTTCTTGCCCATACTATCTGCCATTTCTCTTTACCCTTACTCTTGGAACCACTTGAGTTAGTCTTCTTGTCCTCCGATCTCCAAGAACTAGTGTTGGTACTAGGCTTTGAGTACATTCTGTTTGTGTTGGCTTTGCATTATCTCTCCACTTTCATAGCAAGCTTTACAACATCTTCGAAGAACACATACAGACTTAGTTCAACCGTGTCTACTATCTCTTGTTGCAATCCTCTTAAGAAACGAGCAATACTTTGCTCCTCTGGCTCAACCAATTCACATCGTAATTTCAAGGATTCAAACTCCTTCACGTAATCTTCAAACTCATCCCTCCTTGTCTAAGTGTTTGCAGATGTAAGTATAGCTCCTGCTTGTAATAATTAGGAACAAACCTCTTCCTCATTATGTTCTTCATTATGCACCAGCCAACAATGGGTTCTTCTCCTTCTCGCCTTTTTTGTGCAACAAGGTTGTCCCACCAAAGACTAGCATATTTTGAGAACTCCAAAGCCGCCAATTTACACTTTCTTTCTTTTGTGTGATTTTGGAATTCAAAGATCTTTTCCACCTTTTGAACCCACTCCAGGAATTCTTCTAGATCACTGCTCCCAGTGAAAGAAGGAACTTTCAGCTTTATGTTTGAGTGCTCTTCACGAACATGATGTTGATCGTTAGGAGCATTATTTTCCTACTCCTGTTCTAGACCATTAGTTTCTCGTGCATGATTGTAGTTATCTCCCAACAATCTGGCCATCATCTCTTCCAGTCGATCCAATTGTGTAGTCATCGTTGCATATTGATTTTGCAAACGTTGGATCTTTGCGTCTTGTAAAGTTGCTGACCCGTTAGAACGGTCAGATGCAATTTCAGATCAAAGACTAAATCTTGTGAAACTAGATTTACCATCTCTAGATTTGTTTTCAGTTAATGTTTGTGCGGGACATTGGCTGGGAAACACTGATTATTCCGACGTTACTTTATTGGTGAACATGGGATTAAGCCATGTCAGGGCTTAGTCGCAGAGAGGATGCGAAACTGTCGTCAGGGGATACCTTGGGTTGGTGTCAGGGGTTGTTGACGTCATCAGCTGATAGATTAAAAGCATCGGAGACTACGGCTGACGTCATCCATGAGAAATTAGAGCATCAGGGACTAATTTAACTCATCAGAGACTACTTAGTCCCCGACAGTTTATTTTAACCCATTAGAGGATAATTAGTCTCTAACAGGCAATTATCCACTAACGGGTACAAATATGTTATTTTTCATATTTTATTATTTTCCATGTTTGTTTTGGAAAATGTTTACAGTTCGAATTAGAATGTTTATTTTTCCTTGCCAGATTAGATATCTTTCCATAATGGAATTCTTTCCATTGAAAATTCTTCTTTCCAATTAGGATTAGGGCTTTTATTCAGCTTATAAATAGTTTTCATAATGTATGTTGGGAGAGACTTTGATTAATAAAATTGTGTGAGTTTTTACTTACGTTTATCCGAAAGTCGGTGGTTAATTCCTTTATACTTTCATAAATGATTTGTTTTAGCTTGCAGGTGATTAATTTCTTTAAGCAACTAAACAAATTGATCCTTTAGTGTTGATTTCTGGCTATTAATTTCTTTACGAGATCTTCCTAAAGTTATTTTCCGCAACTTGTGTTTGATCCTACTAGATCAAATACATCATCTTGGTATCAGAGCTTTGGTGGATGAGTTGTTCTTGATTTAATCTACAACCTACAACATCAATGGTTGGAGAAGAAGAACAAATTGCATGGGGACTTACCATGGAGCAAGCCCAGAACTTGTGACGTGATAGAAAAATCAATGATTTGACTAAAAGAATGAACGAGATCCTCACACGACTAGATCGAAGAAACCCTTCCACAAATCCAAACCGAAGTACAAGATTTGCTCGCACTTCAGATTCAGAAGGAGAAGAAGTGGCCAGACCAGTACCTAGGAGCCAGAGAGACAATGCTGACAATGACAAGGGTTTGAGGTTTGATATCCCGGACTTCGATGGCAGCATGAAGCCTGAAAATTTCTTGGAGTGGTTACAAAGAATTAAGAGAGTCTTTGAATATAAAGACTATGATGACCACAAGCAATTCAAGGTGGTAGTACTAAAATTCATAGGTTACACTAATCTGTGGTATGAAAACCTGAGGAACAACAGAAAAAGAGAAGGTAAGACACGGATTGCGTCTTGGGAAGCCTTGAAGAGCAGAATAAAGAAATGTTTCATACCCACAGACTACGTACAAGATATATTCTTGAAATTACAAAGTTTCAAACAAGGGGCACTGTCGGTGGAAGACTACACGGTGGAGTTTGAGAAACTCACAATGTTATGTGATCTTAAAGAAAAGGCAAAACACAAGATTGCTCAGTTCTTAACAAGACTGAACAATAATATTGTTGAGAGGGTGGAGTTACAACCCTATTGGTCTTTTGAAGAAGTATGCAAAGTAGCCATGAGAGCTGAGAAACATGTTAAGGCTACAGTCAATAATTATATACGGCCAGTAAACAAAATGGTGGAAAGAGGCAAAAGAGAAAAGAGGAACAAGCACCATCTACGCCGAAATTCACTCCTACCTTTGACAAGTTCAAGAAGGACAAGGGTAAGGCGTCTACACCATTGGCGACAGAAGATAGTCGAATCTGCTTCAAGTGTAAAGCTTACGGGCATATGCAATGAGATTGTCTAAGTAACCGGGTCATGACCCTTCGTGACGTTGAGGAAATCGAGGCATCCTATGCCTTGAAGGAGAGGGAAACACTTGAAGAAGAGGAGCAAGATGATTGTAGAGGAACCGAAGAAGACTTAGAAGTTGATTCGGAGGAGGAGCCTGAGATTCATGGCTCACAGTTAATTGTGAGGAGACTATTACAGGCAAAGCCAGTTCCTTTACAAGCTGACCAAAGGGACAAAATCTTCATCACAAGAGTTTTGGTGAAGAACAAACTGTGTGACTTAATCATTGACACGGGAAGCTACACTAATGTGGTCTCCAACACGTTAATTGACAAACTCAGTTGGCCTACAATGGCTCATCCTAAGCCATACAAGCTGCATTGGCTAAGTGATGGAAGGGAAGTCAAAGTAACCATGAAAGCACTGATCTCATTCAAAATTGGAAAATTCAAAGATCAAGTGTTGTGCGATGTGTGTGCAATGGACGTGTGTCACATCTTGTTGGGAAGGCCATGGCAATACGATAGATTTGTCAAGTTTGATGGGAGGACAAATGTCTATATTGCCAAGATAGGAAATAAGAGGACAACCTTAAAACCGTTGTCTTCACTCAACACCCGGAAGGATAACCTGATTGTGTCAGGAAAGCAATTCCAACAAGACCTAGAATAGGAAGGTCAAGGTTTGTTGTTGATAGCTGTGGGTTTCCATTCGGAACAACCACATGGAAAATCACCAGAAGTAGTGCAAGGAGTACTTGATGAATTCAAGGATGTTTTTCCTGAGGATCTACCACTAGGTTTACCACCAATAAGAGGAATTGAACATCAGATCGATTTAATTCCTGGAGCCCCATTGCAAAACAAAGCTGCTTATAGATGTAATCCTCAAGAAACTAAAGAAATATAGAGACAAATTGAGGAGTTGATGGAAAGGGGTTACGTGAGAGAAAGTATGAGCCCTTGTGCTGTACCAACTTTAGTGGTACCAAAGAAGGATGGAACACGGAGAATGTGCATTGATAGTAGAGCAGTGAACAACATTACTATCAAATACAAATTTTTGATTCCAAGATTGGATGATTTATTGGATGAATTGCATAGGTCTATAGTGTTTTCCAAGATTGATTTGCAAAGCAGATATCACCAAATCAGAATGAGGGAAGGTAATGAGTCGAAAACAGCTTTCAAAACTAACGTGGAACTATATGAATGGCTGGTCATGCCGTTTGGTCTTAGTAATGCGCCTAGCACTTTCATGAGGCTTATGAAAGAGGTATTGAAGCCTTTCCTGAGTAAATTTGTCATGGTTTACTTAGATGATATACTTGTCTATAGCAAAAGTGTGGAAGATCATCTTAAACATTTAAGATCAATTTTTGAGGTATTGAGGAAACAGAAGTTGTACGCGAAGTTGGAAAAATGTTACTTCCTTATACCTAGTGTAACTTTTCTAGGGTACATAGTGTCAGGGGAGGGCATATCAGTGGATCCCTTGAAGGTAGAGGTTATCAAATCCTGGACAGTTCCTACCACGGTGACGGAAGTGAGATCTTTCCATGGTCTTGCGTCGGTTTATAGAAGATTCGTCAGAAACTTCAGTAGTGTTGTGGCCCCTGTAACTGAATGCATCAAGAAAGGGAAGTTTGAGTGGACTACAACTGCACAACGATCTTTTGAAGAGGTGAGGAGACTGTTGTGTGACACCCCTATCCTAGCCCTTCCAGATTTCTCAAGTCCTTTTGAGTTGGAATGTGATGCTAGTGGGGTTGGTATAGGTGTTGTTGTTGTGCAAAATAAGCGATCGTTAGCTTACTTCAGTGAAAAATTAAATGGAGCAAAGCTCAACTATTCTACTTATGATAAAGAGTTTTATGCCATAGTGAGGGCATTAGATCACTGGAGTCACTATTTGCGTCCTAACCATTTCGTGTTGCACTCGGATCATTAAGCGTTAAAGTATATCCACGGCCAACAAAAACTTAACCCTCGTCATGCCAAGTGGGTAGAGTTTTTGCAATCCTTCAATTTTTCTTCTAAACACAAAAAGGGAAAAGAAAATATTGTAGGGGATGCATTGTCAAGACGGTACACATTACTTGGGGTTCTGAATTCTAGATTGCTTGGGTTTGAATTGATTAAGGAATATTATAAGTAAGACATTGATTTTCAACCAATTATCGAGGGTTGTGTACGGGGTTCAATGGGTAATTACATGTTACAAGATGAGTTTTTATTCAAAGGAAACTATTATGTATTCCATCTTGTTCAATATGTGAGCTGTTGGTATGAGAAGCTCATGGAGGAGGATTGGTTGGACACTTCGGCATTACCAAAACGTTAGCAATATTGCAAGAACAATTCTTTTGGCCGAAGATGCAGGGAGATGTGACTGGAGTGATTGCTCGATGTGCTACATGCCAAAAAGCAAAGAGTACTTTCCATCAAGGATTGTATATGCCTTTGCATATGCCGGAATACCCATGGGAGGATGTATCTATGGATTTCATAGTTGGTTTGCCTCGCACTCAACGGGGTAATGATTCAATCATGGTCGTAGTGGACAGGTTTTCAAAGATGGCACATTTCATTGCTTGCCATAAAACTGATAATGCATTGCGCGTAGCTGATCTGTATTTTAAGGAGGTGATTCAACTACATGGTGTTCCAAAAATGATTGTCAGTGATCGGGATACGAAATTCATGAGCTATTTTTGAAAAAACTTGTGGAAGTTGCTGGGTACAAAATTATGTTTCAGCACTTCACACCATCCACAAACGGATGGACAAACTTAAGCAACCAATCGGACGGTGGGAGTTTTATTGTGTGGCTTGGTGAGTAAGACAACCAAAGACTGGGACGTCAAACTGTCACATGCCAAATTTGCATACAACCGATCTCCTACATGTACTACGAAGCACTCTCCATTTGAAGTTTTGTACGGACAAAATCCCAATTACCTGTGGATTTAATTCCTTTACCTAGGAGTGAATATGTCCATGAGGATGCTAAGTCCAAAGCACAAGCTATGATAAAGTTGCATGCTCAAGTACGGGCCAGGATCAAGAAGGTGAACAAACGGTATAAGACTCTTGCCAATAAGCATCGCAAACAACACACATTCAGGGTCGGTGATCTCATTTGGCTTCACTTAAGAAAGGAACAATTTCCCAATATGCGCAAGAATAAGCTCATGCCTCGGTCAGAGGGTCCGTTAAAAATTGTTGAAAAGATCAATGATAATGCTTTCAAGCTAGACTTTCTGGGAAACTTTGGGGTAAGCGCAACGTTGAACATTGGAGATTTAGCTCTTTACATTCATGATGACAATGTGGCTCAATTGAGGACAATTGTCTCTGAAGAAGAGGAGGATGACCCGTTGGAACGGTCGGATGCAATTTCAGATCAAAAAGTAAATCTTGCGAAACTAGATTTACCATCTCTAGATTTGTTTTCAGTTAATGTTTGTGTGGGACATTGGTTGGGCAACACTGATTATTCCGACGTTACTTTATTAGTGAACATGGGATTAAGCCATGTCAGGGCTTAGTCGCAGAGAGGATGCGAAACTGTCGTCAGGGGATACTTTGGGTTGGTGTTAGGGGTTGTTGACGTCATCAATTGATAGATTAAAAGCATCGGAGACTACGGTCGACGTCATCCATGAAAAATTAGAGCATCAGGGACTAATTTAACTCATCAGAGACTACTTAGTCCCCGACAGTTTATTTTAATCCATTAGAGGATAATTAGTCTCCAACAGGCAATTATCCACTAACGGGTACAAATATGTTATTTTTCATATTTTATTATTTTCCATGTTTGTTTTGGAAAATGTTTACAGTTCGAATTAGAATGTTTATTTTTCCTTGTCAGATTAGATATCTTTCCATAATGGAATTCTTTCCATTGAAAATTCTTCTTTCCAATTAGGATTAGGGCTTTTATTCAGCTTATAAATAGTTGTTCATAATGTATGTTGGGAGAGACTTTGATTAATAAAATTGTGTGAGTTTTTACTTACGTTTATTCGAAAGTCGGTGGTTAATTCCTTTATACTTTCTCAACTGATTTGTTTTAGCTTACGGGTGATTAATTTCTTTAAGCAGCTAAACAAATTGATCCTTTAGTGTTAATTTCTGGTGATTAATTTCTTTACGAGATCTTCCTAAAGTTATTTTCCGCAACCTATGTTTGATCCTACCAAATCAAATGCATCTGTTGCTCCACGAGGTAAACCCGTATCTCCATTATTATTGTGTCCATTTGAATCAGACATATTTAATTCAATGAAACAATCCAACAATTTTCTGGATAAAAATTTCTTGATTGTAGTCAAACACAAAGCACCAGAATATTCTCTACACAAGAAACTAGAAAACAAGAAAGAGTCGTACGTTCTTGATTTCTCACTCCCAACGCCAAGCCTTGCTCTGATACCAATATGATGTAGGGTGTTTAAGCCTACAGCCTCGGATAGCTTAACTCAACTTGTTGATATACGCATAAGAAGTCAACTTAAGGGTCTTGAACGAATCACACGTTCAATACCACTCGAATCACATGAATAGGGTTTTGTTTATATCACACAAACAAGAAGAAATTGCAGAATAACTCTGAATTTTATTAATCAATCAACTATATATGTTATTATACAATAGGAGCAGCTATTTATAAGCTCTTAAGATCCCTAATCCTAATTGGAAAGAATAATACATTGGAAAGAAATCTAATCTAATAAGGAAAACTAACAAACCTATTAAAACTAGGAAAAAAAATTCAAAACAAATACAAAAATAAATAAAATACGTGAAAAATAATAACTGAAACTGTCAGTGGATAATTTAAACTATCAGACACTAATTATTCCCTAACGGCCAATTTTGACTATCGAAGACTAGTTATCCCCTGACAAGCAAGTTACAATATCGGAGACTAACTATCCCCTGACGGGTAAATTTTCACTGTCAGAGACAAAATATTCCCTAACACCCGTAGTCTTCGAAGTTATAACATATTCCCTGACGCCTCTTTCTCGCATCCCCTAATGCATTCTCGGCCAAGTCTCAGCTAAGCTTCAAACGTGTTTGACTCCAGTTTTGAAAGCAAAGTAATAATAGAATTATAAGCGCATTGTAAAGGATCATAACACAGATTTGGCCAAGTCCAGGTCTCTTTTCCTACTCCATAGTTCTCCAAACATAGCGCCAATGCCCGAAACTCTTCAATTGTCAAACTTGCTGCAATTGACAAGTTTGCTTCAAACTTCTT
Source organism: Centella asiatica (assembly GCA_014636745.2). NCBI lineage: Eukaryota > Viridiplantae > Streptophyta > Magnoliopsida > Apiales > Apiaceae > Centella > Centella asiatica. Next base: position 11,139,697 of record CM025784.1, on the reverse strand, counting down.
AGTCTTGGATCTAGTAATTGGACCCCTAAGTTTGAGCTCACCGTCACCATCTGTTTCCTTCATGTTTATGCCCACATCATAAATTAGCTGCAACAATTGTGTCCATAGAAGTGATTTGAGCAGAAGCGGAGGATACAGGTGTATGTTTAATAGGAGAAGTATAGGTATGTAGCAAAGTAGGATTTACAATGGGGGGAGTATAAATACTTAGAGCATTAGTATATATAGTTGTATTTATGTCCCCTGTATGATCATCAGTGATTGAAACATTTAAGAAGGAATCAATCATTTTTGAATTTTTATTGTCAATCATTGTGTCGTTGATTATTGGCTCCTCCAAGAAATGAGAAATTGGAGAATCTGATTTCATAACACTTAGAGTTTGTGTCATGATGTCTGAAGAAATTTGAGGCAAAGAAAAAGAGGATAGAGATGTAGAAGGGAGTGTTGGCTAAATCATAAAGTAAGAAGGTGATTCATCAAGTGAAGTTGTGTGTGCACTCACCATGTAAAGTATCTGCAAGTGGCTCTCAGAGACCTTGATGTTAGTTTCATCAGGAGCTATGGTTTAGTGTATGTGTCTCACTCAACTGTGTCCCTGGTTGGGGACTTTGTTCAATAATTGAATCCTTTTGGGAGGAGACAATTAGTGTTGTGTTTAATTCCTTTTCAAGGTCAGCATCCTTTTGGGAGGATACTACCTGGTTTGTTTTAGGGTCAACACTCATGGTTGTCCTCTTCTTCTTCATTCTCTTCAAGTAAATCACTCTCTCAACTTACTCCCCCTCAATAGATATGGTTACTTCAGAGGGTTTTCTTTTAGTACCCTAAGTCTTTTGGGAGACTGAGGGTTGGACTATTGAGAGTGGTTGTGTAGAAATTGGTAATACTACTTGGGTAGGAAGAGAAGTGGTAGTTGTCTCTACCATCATAGTTGAAATAGAAGAAATAAGAGGTTGAGAAAAAGAAGGGTGTGTAAGGAATACTTGTTTCATATGGTATAGAAGTACAAATGGTTCTGCTGTGTAATCTTGACCCTGATGTACAACCTTTAATACACACCCTGACGTTAAGAATATATATATATATATATATATATATATATATATATATATATAAAATTTTTGTTTTATTTATTTATTATAAACATATAACCATGTATCAGTAACATTATCAGGAAATTAAGAGATGAGTTAGAAATACCAGTACATAAGCATTTGATAGTTTGAACTCCCCAACAATATTTCTAGCATGGCTTCATCAAGTTGATCAAGCTTTATCTTGCATAATTCACCATTCCTAGCTCTCCCACCAGATTGATAAAAGTGACTTCATCAAGAGCTTTGGTGAAAATGTCTATCAGCTGCTTATTTGTTGGTATAAAGTGTAGTTCAATGGTTCCATTCATAACATGTTCCCTGATAAAGTGATACCTGATCTCTATATGTTTAGTTCTAAAATGTTGCACAGGGTTTTCAGCAATTACAATAACACTTGTATTATCACACAAAATTGGAATTTTGTTGAAATTTAGGCCATAGTCCAATAACTGATTTTTCATCCATAAGATTTGTGAACAACAACTTCCAGCTGCAATGTATTTAGCTTCAGCAGTAAATGTTGATATTTAGTGTTTCTTTTTGCTGAACCAAGATACAAGCCTTCCTCCTAGAAATTGACAGCTTCCTGTTGTACTCTTTTTGTCAATTCTGCATCCTCCAAAGTCAGCATCAGAATACCCAAGTAATTCAAATTCAGACTCCTTTGGATACCAAAACCCCAACTCTGTAGTGCCCTTGATGTACCTTAAGATTCTTTTCACTACAATTAGATGAGACTCCCTTGGATCAGCTTGATGTCTTGCACAAAGATATGTTGCAAACATAATATCAGGCCTACTTGTTGTCACATACAACAGAGAACCAATCATTCCCCTATAAGTCTTTAGATCAACTTTCTTTCCATTTTTATCAGGGTCAATCTTGGTTGCTATGGCCATAGGTGTCTTTGCTACCTTTAAGTCTTCCATGTCAAATTTTTTGAGAATTTCTTTGGCATATTTTGTTTGATGTATGTAAATCCCAGTAGTTACTTGTTTGATCTGCAGCCCTAAGAAATAAGACAATTCACCCATCAAACTCATTTCATACTTGTTTTGCATGAGCTTGGAGAACTTTTCACACACTCTGGTGTCAGTGGATCCAAAAATGATATCATCAACATATATTTGAACCAGATTCAGATGACCTTGGTGTTATCTAAAAAATAATGTCTTGTGAATGATACCTCTTGTGAACTTGTTATCCACCAAAACTTTGGCAGTGTATCATACCAAGCTCAAGGAGCTTGCTTCAGTCCATAAAGTGTTTTCTCTAGTTTGTAAACATGATTTGGGAATCTTGAGCTTTCAAACCCTGGAGGTTGTTGTACATATACCTCTTGTTCCAGTTTCCCATTGAGAAAGACAATTTTCACATCCATTTGAAAAGCTTTAAAATTTGAATGTGCTGCATAGGCTAAGAAAATTCTTATAGCCTCAAGTCTAGCCACTGGTGCAAAAGTCTCATTGAAGTCAATCCCTTCCTCTTGAAGATATCCCTTTGCCACCAGTCTTGCTTTGTTTCTTATAACAATGCCAGCTTCATCCATCTTGTTTCTGAAAACCCACTTGGTGTTTATTATAATTCTATCTTTGGGTTTAGGCACCAACTTTCATACTTGGTTTCTTTGAAATTGATTCAGTTCTTCCATACTTAATTTCTTTCAAATTGATCCATTTTGCATCTTGCATGGCTTCGTCAAATTTCTTTGGCTCTAATTGAGAAAGAAAGCAAGCATATAGGCATTCATTAGATGTAGCTTTTCTAGTTTGTACTCTTTGATTGGGATCACCAATGATTAATTCTTTGTTGTGAACCCTAGACCATTTGGGCTTAGAGAGGTATCTTGATGAGCTTGCCTGATTATCATCTCCTCTCCCTAAGTCTGTGCTACCAGCTTTCGAGAAAACTCCTCCTGAATTTATGCTTAAATCAGGGTTAAAGTTATCCTCTGATGGTGCATTTCCTGATGGATTATCCCCTGATGGAGTACTCCTTAATCTATTGTCCAGGAGATTAACTCCATCAATTGAGGGGGCTTCATTGTTGGTAGGTTTGACATCAAGAATGGTTAACTCTTTCATTTGTTTGCACTCATCAGCTTCATTCTCTTGATAATCAGAACCATCTTCATTTTCAAATCTAAACTCTTTATGAAAACCAGGATCTTCGAGTCTAGAAATCTCTTGATCATCAAAAGCTACATTTATAGACTCCATCACCACCTGGAGTCTCTTGTTGTAAACCCTGTAGGCCTTAAATGTCAGGGAGTAAGCTAGGAAAATAGCTTCATCAGCCTTTGAGTCAAATTTTCGTAAGTTCTCGCCAAAATTCCTTAATACAAAGCATTTGCATCCAAAAACATGTAGGAACTTGATGTTTGGTTTCCTCCCTGTCATTAGCTCATATGGTGTCTTATTGTGAGCCTTGTTGATCAAAGACCAATTTTGAGTGAAGTAAACAGTGGAAATTGCCTCAGCCCAAAAATAGTAGGAATTTTTGTCTCTACTAACATTGTCCTAGTAGCTTCTATCAGGGTTCTATTCTTCCTTTCTACTACACCATTCAGTTGAGGAGTTCTTGGAGCATAAAATGTATGATTGATGTCTTTCTCCACAGAAACTGTGAGAACCCGAAAATCTCAATGGAATTTTGATTATGAGATTTATTTTATTTTCTGCATGAAGGTTTATTTCCTTATTGGTTATAAATAATGAAATTATACTTTCTTTTAAAAATTCAATGGCAATGTGATGACCAAAAGATTTTAAATGTATTTTAAAGCTCAAGTATTTAAAAGGGTATTGCATTCAAGAATTGTCTTGTGAGAGGGTGTGTTCATGCGGGAAAAAGGGCTCACCAAGTGTGAACAAGATTAGCTACAGTACCCGTTTTATTTTAAAACCTACTGCGGGGAGACAGTAGCATTTAATGTGCATCACCTCCATCTGTACCATAGAGTGGGCTATGATAAACGACTTATGGGTACTAGCAGCCGTTGCAACCAACTTTTTTCTCATCAGTCACTTCTTTTCTTTTCATAGCCAACATCTTATATCAAATAAATCCGACAACCCTTGTTGCTAAACAGGTGACATATATATATCACGTTGATACAACCCTTGCCCCACTTTCATAAACTTCTATACGGTGTACCATCAAATTCAAACTTCCTTTCTAAACAACTATCCTTTTGGGAAGAACAACTAGAGCTTTTAACTCTTTCTTGCTACCAAGGAGGTAAGAGCATCTCATTAAAGTCCTGATTTGTTTCTTACACTTTTGTTCGGTCATACATACCGCGTTTAATATCTTGTTTATTTATTTCCAAAAGTATGACTTGATGCATGTTTTAACGCCCGAAGTTAATGTCATTTATTTCAAAAGCTACCCAAGATGAGTGTAAGAATGTTGACAACCACCTGGTAGACAAACTCTTAACTACCAAACATTCTTTTGTCAGTAGTTGCAACCCCATGCTTGAGTATTCTTCAACCTGAGTTTGAACCCTAAACCGTGTCTAGGATGGCATGTAGACCATAGGAATATTACGTATCACTGAGAGAATGATGAGTTTTGACAAAAGTGTGGTTATGGTTGAGAGCACCACCCGTGGAGGAGTGAGGAAGACGACCATGTATGTGAGACAGGCCTTAACATAGTCTCTGACGGGTTTGAGTTTGTCTCTGACCTTGTAAAATAGTCTCTGAGAGACTCTAAGTTAGTCTC
>CM025784.1:11106551-11130323 GCA_014636745.2 Centella asiatica | reverse complement strand
CAATATAAAAGATAAGCAGGAGTAGAGATAGAATTTTTATAGTGGTTTAGAATAGTCCTACTCCACTGTTCTTCTGTTTTACTTGAGAAGGCCATCACTAGAACTTTTGTTCACACAGAACAATCAGCAGGAGGACACTTAGTCCAATTTACAATAGGTCACTTAGACCAACTTAATAGGAGGACACTTAGTCCAATTTTGTCACACAGACACTAAGGAGATTTGAGAAAATCTTGCTTGCTATCTTCAAGTAGATTGCTCCTTAGTTGAGCAAATAGATAGCACTTGTTCAAGCTTTATGATGTCTTGTTGTAGTCTTTAAGATGTCAGAGAGTTTTTTTCAGTTGGAGGTAGTTGGTTGGTTAGTCATAAATGAAATTTATGGCTTCTATTTATACTCCTTCCGAAAATCTATCCGTTGGGAATTTTGAAATAGATCCGTTGGAGTGTACTGTTCTTGATGTGACTTGTACTTTCTCAGCAATCCTTGCTTAGTTTAAAACGTTAGCCGTTTTTCTGTCTTCTAGTGCCTTTCAGAAGAGTTTCCTAGAAGTTGACTAAGCAGGGGTTAAGATAACTTTTCTGACAATCTTCACTTTGATAAGCAAAGGATCTTGCTTACTAAAGTCCTTGCTTATTTCCATTATAAGCAGGACTATACTTGGAATATTCTAAGTGCATAAAGGTCCTTGTTTATTTCCATTCTAAGCAGGACTATACTTAGAATATTTCTTGCATCTTCAACAACCTTCTTCAGCAGACTTCAATGGTGATCAAAACTCCTTGCTTAACTAAGTAGTATATCCACCTAACAAGTTGGATATTTTTCTAAGTCCTTTTACAACATTTAAGCAAGGACTATATTACATCATCAATTCTTATATACTAAATAATGAATAAACATTTAAGCAAAGATTATATAAGCAGGGGTGCAACAACACCTATGGCACTGTAGACTTGGTCATATTAATGAAACAAGACTAAACGAGTTACACAAGGATGGGTTACTAGAACCTTTTGATTATGAATCATATCCAACTTGTGAGTCTTGTCTCATGGGAAAGATGACAAAATCTTCATTTAGCAGACATGGAGAAAGATCTACAGAGTTGTTAGAGTTGGTACACACAGATGTATGTGGACCTATGACAACACATGCTAGAGGAGGGTACTCATACTTCATTACATTCACTGATGATCATTCGAGATACGGATATGTGTATTTGATGAAATACAAATCCGAGACGTTTGATAAATTCAAGGAATTTAAGAATGAAGTAGAGAAACAAACTGGCAAGAGTATTAAGATTCTTCAATCAGATCGAGAAGGAGAATACTTAAGTAGTGAGTTTCTCGATTATCTCAAAGATAATGGTATTCTTTCACAATGGACTCCTCCAGGAACACCCCAGTTAAATGGAGTTTCTAAAAGGAGAAATCGAACTTTGTTGGACATGGTTCGATCCATGATGAGCTATACCGATCTTCCAGTTTCCCTTTGGGTTTATGCCTTACAAACAGCGACCTATCTACTAAACAAGGTACCTTCAAAATCTGTTCCTAAAACTCCACATGAGATGTGGACAAGGAAGAGACCTAATCTTAAACATCTTAAGGTTTGGGGTTGTCCAGCTTATGTCAAGAAAGTTGACTATGATAAGTTGGAGGCTAGATCTGAAAAGTACATATTTGTGGGTTATCCTAAAGAGAGTTTAGGGTATTACTTCTATCATCCCACTGACCAAAAGGTGTTAGTTTCCAAACACGCAACCTTCTTGGAAAAGGAGTTTATCCTTGAAGGAAACAATGGGAGCAAGATATATCTTGAAGAAGTTCAAGAACCACAAATCACTATAGATCAAACGAAGGAACCTATACAAGTAGAACAATCTTCTGTACAACAGCCTATTCGTAAATTTGAAAGGATACCAATACCAAATAAAAGGTATTTTGGACTCATCATTGAGAATGATGATGAGGTATCTGTTATAGAGGATGATGATCCAGTATCTTACAATGAGGCAATGAGTAGTAGAGACTCAGAGAAATGGCGAACCGCCATGAAATCCGAAATGGACTCCATGTATGAAAACCAAGTGTGGACTTTGGTTGAACCACCTGAAGGCAAAACGCCTATAAGGTGTAAATGGGTCTTTAAAAGAAAGACTGGAGCAGATGGGAAGGTGGAAACCTATAAGGCCAGACTGGTTGCAAAAGGTTTCAAACAAAGACAAGGAATTGACTATGATAAAACCTTCTCACCAGTAGCTATGCTCAAGTCTATTCGGATTTTGCTTGCAATTGCAGCTTACTATGACTATGAGATCTGGCAAATGGACGTGAAAACGGCCTTCCTCAATGGGAACTTGAGGAGGATGTGTATATGACACAGCCAAAGGGATTTGCCTCTAAGAGTAGAGTAACTCAAGTCTGTAAGCTACAGCGGTCTATTTATGGATTGAAGCAAGCTTCTCGAAGATGGAACATCCGTTTTGATGAGACAATCAAAGAGTTTGATTTTATCAAAAATGTGGATGAACCATGTGTGTACAAGAAGGTTAGTGGGAGCGCTGTGACATTCCTAGTACTATATGTTGATGATATATTACTGATAGGGAATGACATACCTATGCTTCAATCAGTTAATTAAAATTTGGCTGTCAAAAAACTTCTCCATGAAGGACATGGGAGAAGCATCCTACATCTTGGGGATAAAGATCTATAGAGATAGATCTAAGAGGATGCTAGGTTTGACCCAAGGAATATACATTAATTCAATGCTAAAGAGGTTTAGCATGGAAAACTCCAAAAGAGGACTCATACCGATGAGCCATGGAGTTCATCTCTCTAAGAAAATGTCTCCAAAGACAACTGAAGAGAGAGATTACATGAGTAAGATACCATATGCTTCGGCTATTGGATCTATCATGTATGGGATGATATGTACGAGGCCTGATGTTGCTTACGCACTTAGTGTAACAAGCAGATATCAAACCGATCATGGAGAGGAACACTGGAAGGTAGTGAAAAACATCCTAAAGTACTTGAGAAGAACTAAGGATGTATTTCTTGTCTATGGTGGGTTAGATTTGAAACTAGAGGGCTTCACAGACTCAAGTTTTCAAACTGATCAAGATGACTATAAATCCGTGTCAGGGTATGTATTTACCTTAAACAGTGGTGCAGTGAGTTGGAAGAGTTCCAAACAGTAAACGGTTGCTGACTCAATGACAGAGCCAAAGTACATAGCTGCGAGTGAAGCTGCAAAGGAGGCTGTTTGGATGAAGAAGTTCATTACAGAACTTGGTGTGGTTCCTAGCATTGAAGGACCAGTGCCTTTATATTGTGATAAGACTGGAGCTGTTGCACAAGCCAAGGAACCTAGGTCTCATCAGAAATCCAAACATGTGTTGCAGCGCTTTCATTTGATTAGAAAAATCATTGAGAGAGGAAACGTCACTGTTGAGCGTGTGGACTCTCAGAACAACATTGCAGATCCATTTACTAAAGCATTATCTCAGTAGCAATTTGATCGCCACTTAGAGAAGATGGGTATTAAATACCAGGGCGATTGGCTTTAGTGCAAGTGGGAGATTGAAAGTAATATGCCCTCAAGCCAATCACGTTAGACGTGATGGAGCATTTATTTTGTAATCTTATTCATTTAATAATAAAAGAATTATTTATTCAAAGGCATTTATTCATATGTTTATGTTATTAAATATATTAATCCATAGTTTAGAGTTATATTTTAGGATCATGATAAGATCATGCTAATGAGATCTAAAATATGTGAACTCGAAACTAAAAATGTTCCTAATCGTAGGATCACTAATAAGAGTGTTAGTGAATCCGAAAAGATTAGTACATACTGTGCTTGCTCTTAACAAGAGAATGATTGATCTCATAATCATTTGTGTGACGACATTAAAGTAAGTATTTAGGTGCTTATTAGAGAATAAGTTCACTGAACGTGACTCGCTTAAATGAACACCTAATGGAGTTTTACATGCTTGTCAATAGGAGTTCATCTAGTGATAGTTGTACAAGTGATCCTTAGACTTGAGATCGTTGCGGTTATCTTGTGTACACTAAATTATACTTTGTCATATATTTCAACTCAAGCAGTGTATATAAGTGTATGTTCGGGTATAATAAAGTGTACATGGAGATAAGTGAATGATCAACAAAGGATCTATTGCTTCCAGTAAAGGGAGAGAATGTTCTATGCGATTCTATTAGTGACAACTTGGGAATCTCTAGACAGAGTAGAATGATAATTAGAATGTGTTTCTAATTGACATTATATTGAGTTATGCATCTATGAATCGGAATGCATATAATTAAATAAAATAAGACTTGACAGTAATTCCATGTCTTATATTTAATCGGGACATTGTGTGGTAGAAGGATTGAATTGTATGGTAACTATTCACTGAATAGGTTCTTTGTGATTAAACGTTGATTTCATATTATCCGGATAGTCATGATATGCGAGAGGTATCCCTCATGATGTAGAATAAGTATAATTAATTATATTTAATGAATTAAAGTGTTTAATTCTAAATAAAATTAGAATAGTTCTAATTTAATTTATTTTCTACAATCGGCTTAATATTGAACCTAAAGGATCACACCATAAAAGGGAAATAATAAATTATGAAGATATTGGGAAATAATAATAATTGAGTAATTTAATTTATACCATGGTGGAATAAATTAAATAGCTTAATATTTATAATTTAGTATTTTAGAAATACTAATTATAAATAAATAAGAATTACTCTTATATTATTATTATTTAATAAATAATCCACTTCCTAAGTAGTCTAGGAATTAGATTAAAAAGTGGAGTTATTATTTAATAATAGAGAATCCAATTTCTAAATAGTTTAGGAATTAGATAATGGAGTTTTATTGTTATTTAATAAATAACCAATTCCTAAATGGTTTAGGAATTAGTTTAAGAGTTGTCTATATAAGGAGACTTATAATAAATTAAACCCTAATTGAAATAATAATTGGTAGCCTCCATAATATTTGTCACCAAAATATTGTGAGAGAAATCCAATATTCTTCATAATCAAAATTCTCTGGTGGATCACCTTTAGAGTACTACACACTTGAGTAGTAAACGTTGGATCCAGTGGAACAATCAAGAACGTAGAATAAATTGCAAGACAGATCAAGGTGATCGATTGGAGCGTGAAGGATAAAGATTGTGTGTTAATTTGTGCGTAAAAATTCGACATCAATGTCGTCGAATTTAGAACGGTATGATTTTAATCATTCCTCAATTAATAATATTGTATAAGGTGATTCCTAGGATTGCAGAAAAATTTTAAATTACTAATTTTATGATTCCGTTTCGTTATCTATAATTTTCTGCACTCTCACTAGTATATATATTATTTTCTCGAAAATTTGTCGGGGGACCAATAAATATTATATATCTGTATAAATGCAGACTCAGCAACTTTTAGACAAATTAAAATGTTGTCGGAAAGATGTCGTGTTCTATTGCACCTATATGTATGTATTCGACAGATCGAGAGTTCTTTCAGAACGATTTAGTCCAAAAAGAGATGGATGGTTTGACCGGTTATGATTTACCGAGTTGTATTTAAAGTGTGTAAGTAAATAATAGTACAACATGATACATTAAAATAAATCCAATCCAACATATCAATAGCTCTGCTCGGAATATATTTAAATTTAGAGAAAGAGACGGATAGTTGCAATAAATTTAAATTCAGAAAATATAAGTACAGTAAAATAAGTGCAATTCCTACAAATGGAAAGTTCTTTTCAAGATACGCTTAAATCCAATAAAAACTGCTAAAAATGGGGAATATACAAAGATTTGTCATATAACAGATTTCAAATAAAAATTTGAATTTACATTTTTTCCATTGGAACAGGAGATTTTGATATATTCTTTTTTTGAAGAAAGTTATGAATACGCACAATAATATATTTATTAAACAATTTATATTTATCATTAAATTAATTAAAAACAGAATATAAATAAAAAAAATTATAAAATGGAGCATCTACATAATGTTAAGGTTCTAACACAATAAAAGGAACGAATTTTGGAGTTCATATGAATTTATTATGTTTTAATTAGTGAAAACAAGTAGTACGCACTTAGAACATGAATATGCAAAAAATAAAATAATCGAATCGTAAATTATATCTTGAATGATGAAACTACAGCAAATAAAGAATCTCTTTTGCAATAAAAGTTGATTCCGACGAATAGAGCGAGCGTTAATCTATTTTATATTTCTTGGAGTGAAACAAGAGGTAGAGGTATAATTTTCTTAAATAGAAGAGAGAAAATTGAATCAAGCGTTAATCTATTTTATATTTTTTGGAGTCAAGAACAAGAGGTAGAGGTATAATTTTCTTTAATAGAAGAGAGAAAATTTTACAATCTGCTCTTTTGCCGCCTTGGGTGGTTCTAGAAGTCGGGTTAGACAGACCGGCCGATTGGACCTAATTTAGAGGTATAATTTTCTTAAAGAGAAGAGAAAAAATTATACATTCTGGTCTTTTGCCGCCTATGATGGTTTTAGAAGCAGAGTTAGATCGAACCAACTGATGTAGTTGATCTGAGAGGATTAAATACATGTTGTGGAAAAATAACTTTATAATAATTCTGTAAAATATTTAATCACCGAGAATCAAAACTAAGGATCAATCTGTTTAGTTTGCTTAAAAAAATAAATCACTCGCAGCTAAAACAACTCAGTTGTGAAAATTTAAAAGAATTAACCACCAACTCTTAAGATAATTGTAAGTAAAAACTCACATAATTTTATTAATCAACGTTTGAATGTGTAATGTACATTACAAGCAGTTATTTATAAGTTGATTAAAAATCCTAATCCTAATTGGAAAAAAATATTACATTGGAAAGATATCTAATTTAACAACGAAAGAAAACAAACTTATTACAATTAGAAAAATAAACAAAAGTAATTTAATATACTTTAAGTCACCCGAGGAAACTAGTCTCTGATGGGTTAAATAAAATTAGTCTCTGACAGACTCAATTTGAACTTAGTCTCCGACAGTACAAATTATTCCCTGACGAGCTTAGTTTCCGACAGTATAAATTATTTCCTGACGAGCTTAGTCTCTGACAGTATAAATTATCTACTGACGAATCCTTAGTTTCTGATAGTAGAAATTATTCTCTAACGAACCCTTAGTCTCCGATGACTATTTATTCCCTGACATCAATGCTCAGCCAGCTCTCGGCTTAGACCCGAAGTTGCTCAGCTCCATATTTACAAGTAAAGTAACAACAGAATTATAAGTGACTCCTAACCAATATCCCGCAAATGCACTAATGGAAAATAAATCTAAGGATACATCATTCAATGCAAGATTTATCATCTTATCTAACGTTGTACCCGATTGGTTAACCCCCATGACTCCAATGGATCATCCTCCTCTTCTTCAGAGACAATTGTCCTCAATTGAGCCACATTGTCATCATGTATATACGGAGCTAAGTTACCAATATTGAATGTTGCATTTATACTAAAATTTCTTGGTAACTTCAATTTGAAGGCATTATCATGATTTAAAATGAAAAAAAGTGATAAAATTTTCATTTTTAAAATGCATCTAAAAGTTTAATAATGACTTAGAAAATTTAAAATGACTTAATTAAAAATAGAAAATAGACTCGAATAAATAAGAAAATTACTAAATTAAACTTTAAATTCAATCTTGTGTCCCATTTTATGCAAAACCCTATTAGGAAAATCCTGTAACTATAATAAACATTAATTTATAATAATTGGGGTAACCTAGGGTTTAAAATTGACTTTAAACCCTAGGGTTTAAAATTTTGGGATGTATGCATAACTAATATGCATGCTATGCTAGAAAACCCTAACACATTTTTCATAAATTTGCTGTATTTAAAAATATGAAATAACATGGGAAAAAAACTTAGTTATTTGGAATTTAGAGACATTAAAAATAATAATTCAGCAATGAAAACTATGAAAAACAAACGGTTCAACAAGTAAATAGAAGTTACAACTAGACCTTAGCAAAACTTACCAAACCAAATACTAGTGTAAAAACTACAAACTACAGGAGAACCAAAACAAAAGAGCAATGGCGGCGTTGATTTTGATAGTAACAATGAAATAGAAGCTCACAATCCCGTGCAGACACGGATTTATTTTCTCAGTTTGTTATTTTTTTAATTATTTGTTTAGTTTTAAATGTAGTAACATAGTTTTCCTTTTATTTGAACATTTTCATTTTTAACACAATTTAATAATTTTAACATCATTCTTCAAGTGACTTGATAAACTATTATATATATATACACTCTATATTAAAATGACAAAATAATCTATTGTATCGTTATAAATTTGATAGATGACTAATTTTATTATAATTTGATTTAATCGTAATCAATACATGATTATATTTTATTATTAATTAGGTTACAATTATTTTATTTAAATAAGTTTAATTAGTGACTAAGTTCAATTTATTTCATTATAGATGATTTTGACTCTATTGCATGATTATTTTTTTATTGATTAGATTTTTTTATTATTACTATATTTATGCAAATTTTGGGAGCAGTTGTTGACAATTATTTATGAGAATAATTGTTTTAAATGTAATTACGGAGACTTAATCGACATATGAAGTTGAGGTTAATTAAGAACAACACCAAAGAATCATTTTATACATGAACTCTTCTTGTGAATTATTATTATTAGAGTTTGGAAAATAACATTGAAGAGTCCAATTGAGAGATAAACGCTAAATAGTCTTCTTGGACGTGTTTACTTGTTGTGAATTAACATATAGTATAGATAAATATATCTCATATAAGGAGAATTTTCTCAAAATAAATATGTTGTAGCTATTAGAATTTATATGTTTCATTTCTAAGTTTTTTTCATAAAAATGATTATTTATAAATATTTGTTACTATAATAATTTGAATGAAATATTTATTACATTTTAAGATGTTTCAAAATTGTAGTGGTCTCTTAAACTTAATTTGAACAAATTTTTTGTTAATGAGATTGGTATTTTTTCAAAGAAAAATATTAAGCATTTCTAATTGATTTTAAAACCAAAACCGCACCTAATTTAATCTGCACCGCACTTTTTCAAACCACACTAAACCAATATTATTAGTTTCATATGCAGTTTTCAATTTTAAAAACCTCACCTAAACGGTTTCATGTAGTGGTTTAAGGGTAAAATCTCACCAAACCGCACCATGCTCTCCCGTAAATGGCGCCACAAGAAGCTACAAACTATATAAGAAACCCCACCGACACATTATGCAGAACCATAATTGGATTTGAAGGCGATAGCCTAACATCTGGACTGCAAAAAAACATCCCTCCTGTTGCTTCAAACAAAAAGAAAATATAGTACTTGAACGACAGCAATGATTCGTTAAGTATTTGAAGCATAATTAAGTCGTTAAAGTTGTTTTGAATTCCATTATTGTTTTTCTCCTTGTAACAAATATAACCTCAGGTTTGTTTGAGATAATTAAGTTGTGCTATTATTTTAGACAGACTTGTGAGCCAAAAGTACTTAGAAAAAAAATAGAGAGCTTTTGAGTTTTGAAATGCCATGGACCTTGGAAGGAAATGAGGGGTATGATTAGGAGTAGGCCAATATCATTTCCCAAAAGAAAAAGCCGAAAATGAGGGATGCGAGCATGCAAAGGTAGCCAGTTTGATGTGCCTGCAAACTATCCAAGGTTCCCTTCAATTTATGTATAAGGGATACTTAACTTAATTAGAAGGTGGCGGCAAATCATCCTGGCTACCAAACAGACTCTTATCTTCATTTTAGGCGGCTCTCGCAATTTTTGTTCGAAAAACTGACCAATTTTGCATATATATAGTCAAAACAGAATTACCATATAGATCTTTGGAGAAACATGGTACAAGGTATTAATTATAGGTGGAGGAAGATTAAGAAGATAGTAAAGATAGAATGCCTACAAATGAAGCAAGAGGTATATACATTGAAATAGTTTGGACATTGTTATTTATAGGAAGAAGATGGCGCATACTGCACACCTGTCTATTTTTTAACAGCACATGTTTCATGGAATATATTCATAATATAACTTATGGAAAGCCTGTTGTATAAATGGAATATCAACGTTGTCTAAATAGGCTAAATGGACTCACAAATTGGATAATGGTTTGACTTCTGCCAAATCCTAGCTTTTGGCAAGTTGGATGTCTTTTATGCCAAATCATATCTTATATATAGATATTATCATTCATTGCTGTTCATTAATTTGTTGTCTTCGTGTTGATGTTTTCTATGCTCTTTGGTGAGTTCTTAGTTGAAGTTTTCTTTTTTGGTCATAAATAAAATCAATGAAGTAAAATTATACATGGGATTACGAAGAATAGGCGGTAACCTATTTTTCAAGTTTGGACGGTAGTAATTTTTTTTTAATATTATGTAATGTTTTTAGAAAATATAATTGTACAGATGAAAACAAACTTAAAAAATAGTAAAGTATGCAAAATTTCATAAATTTTTATGATGTGTATCATAGTTTTTTGAGTAAAATATATTTCACCCTTATGGTTTGAGTCGATTTGTATTTCACCACATGTGGTTTGAAAATCTCAAATAAGTACTTGTAGTTATAAAATGGGTCAAACCACAAGTGATGTAATGCCTTTTACCGTAATTTTTTTAACAATGCAAGTTCAACAAATTTTCGTGACTAAACTTTTGTATAATTTTATGTAGTTATAAAATTACTTTACATATCTCTAAAAATCATGAAAATTTGCACATTTTCATGTTTTTTAATGCTCTATCCATTTATAAGATTGGATTTATTAAAAATATTGCAGAATACATAAATAAATTATTACAACCCATTTTCTAAAAATAGGTTGTGACTTATTTCCCGTTATATATAAAAATAAACTATTATTCTAATATAATAGTATAGAACTTACAATAATATGGAAAGCACAAAACGAGTAAGGGGTCATTTCTTTTATTAAGAATTAGGTGCTTATATTATTAAGAGTAATGTCTTCGTACAGAGAATGCTGCATACATAAATTTATTTGATAATAGAACTGAATACGAAATCTGAATATGTGCGATTTATATTTTTACCCCTTTCAATCGTATTTAACTGTACTATATTCATAGTCAAAATAGTTTTAAATATTTCTTTTATATACTAATAATATTACTAACGTATATTTGTAATAATTTATAGTATCAATTCTAATAAAATATTTAAAATACGGTATATATATATATATTATAACCTTATATGATTCACAAATATTAATATATATTACAATAATTTTTTCTATTCAATATTTCTTCCCACCGTTTCAACTCCCAAAATTAATTTTTCAGTTTTCTAAGTTTAATTTTGCTCCCAATTTTTTTAGTGAATTTTTATTTATCTCAGCTATTATAGTTTTTCATATGATGAGAATAGGATAATTAAAGTAGATTATTCTGTAGGAAAATCAAATTAGAACAAATAAGAACGTTAGAAACAAGAAACTAAAGTGGATGGAGAAAATAGTTATAATAGAAGTCAAATTTGAATATATGGTTTTGAAAAGAAAACCAAATGAATACATGAACAATCTGAGTGTAGTGTGCTCGTCAAAATATCAACGGAACATATAAATAAGAGGAAGTTCCTCATCTTTTTCGTCAAGCACCATTAAGAGTCAATAAGCACTGAATGAAGTTAGGAAACAAACAACTGAATAATGCTGCCTCTTATTCGGTCAGCATTTCTCTCATCAGCAGCCAGGAAGTGCAAACAAATAGGCCCTATTCAAAATTAAATTATATTTTAACTCTTAAAAAAAGTTTCGCTGCATCTTCAGAGATATCGAGGTCCAAGTCAATCTGAAAAGGAAGTGTAATAAAAGTGCAATTACAATCCTTAAATCAACTATATATCTATTACTGTACATATAAATTCCAAAATCGAAACAGATAAACATAAAATAAATCAATACATCATATTTATTTTGAATAATTGGAAAAAAGTAACTGTAAGTAAAATTTTGAATACATTTTGAAGTTTAGTATATATTCATAAGTGAAAATTTTCTCTATTATGTAATAACCGTAAAAGTAATAAAAATCTAATTATATTTTATGTGAGTATGCAACATTGTGACTAAATTTTAATATATTAAAGGTATAATAAACTTCTTTTTCTGATAAGTAACTTTAAAAATTGTAATAACTTCTAAAATTATTCAAATTTTATTAAATTATATCACAATTAGTAAATTAAAATTATTTATCCATGTTATGCACTAGCTTATAACTAAAATTATTATTATTATTATTTGTTAAAACAAAATAAGTTCAAGTGTTTGTAGAAGGGGGTATACAAACACTCAAAAGTTTTTGCTCTTTAAAAACTTGTTAAACACTGTCGGAAATAGCTACAAGATCAGAAAAACTATAGTGAATATTAAGATGAGCACACAAGCATTCAAGTTAAAATTGTTGTATTAAAACTTGATATTTTTCTGAAAATCTGTTTAATCACAAATCTGATTAATCAGCTACAATTTGTAATAAATTACAGCTTCTATTTCACACTCACTAACTTCTTATTTTCTTTGAATATTTCTCTCAAGATATATTACAAATCTTCTCTCTAGTGTCTGTGTGTTTCCCTCCGTTGGTTGTCCTGTCCTATTGGGTGTTCATCCTTTTATGTAATGAGAACTTTTTTGCATATCTAGAAGATCAGCTGTTGAACACACGTGCTTAGACGTGCTGCTTTTTCAACTTAGCCGCATATATGTCACATCGATGTCCTTTGAGAATGATGTGTCAGACTGCTGATGACTTTAGTTGCTTCTTTTTCAGTCCTTGATATTCAAGCATTTAATGATTGAGAGTTTTCATTGGACCTCCAAACTTCAAGAAATATCTTTCCAGTTATATCTCTTGCTTCTATAACAAGTTTCAATGATTTGTGTGTAAGACCTGATGACGAGTGTATACAATCATACCTATTCCCTGATAACAAGCCCTGATGTGGACTTGATCAGTGGTTCTGGATCCCCTGATGACAAGTCCTATTTACGACTTGATTAGTGCTTCATGCTTCATTTGAGTTAATGTCTTGTTGTAGAGTTACCCAAGTGCTTCTTGATCCCCTGACGTTAAGACTTACAACATCCACTGATGACTTCCACTAATGCAGTGTTGAGCATTCCCCCTGATGGGTTTCCCTGACGGATTGGCTTGTCACTGTCATGCCCTGACGAGCTCCCCTGATGGGTTGATTTGCCATTGTTGTAATACCCCAAAATTACTATTATAATATTAAAGCTGTTAACAAATAAATTTTGGTCAATTTATTTGCGTGCATGACAGATTATTTATTAACAAAAATAATTTGTGGTTTTAATTTATGTGGTAATATAAATTACTACTTTTTTTTACTTTTTTTTTTATTTTAGTTTTGGTATTACTAGAACTAATTTATATGAGAGTAACATAAATTGTTACTATTGATATTAAGGAAAATGATTCCGTAATAGGCGAGTAGTAGCTCCTTAATGAGTAAGCATTGCAGGTGTTAAAACTATCATTGATGAGTAAGCGTATTACTAATACGCTGAGTCATCAGACGTATTTACCATAGGTTGACACCTATTAGTAACTCATACTTATCATACTTACGTGTAACCGTAATTGTTAGCGTATTGTAGCAATTTAGTAGATTTTAAGTCCGATGTTAATCTACGTAAGAAATATCTTAGATATTTCCATATTTTCAGCACCTATATAAGGAGAACCCCTACTACTCATTTTCTTCACAACACTCTTAAACGCATAAATTCTTTAAACCTATAATAAAATTCCTCTAGCTTATTTTGCAATGTCGGGAGCTTGCCAGGTAAATATTAAGAGCTTTTAATAAGTTATTTATTCTCATTATTTAGTGGTTTAGCTTGAATAAATACCTGCATGAAACCTTAGATTATGTTTTTCCTGTAGAGATAAACCATGTAGATAATCTTTATACTGTTAGAAATATTCTGAATAATTAGTCTCTGAGGAACAATTGTTGTTAGTCTCCGAGGAACAATTATGTTAGTCTCTGAGGAACAATTATATTAGTCTCCGATGAGTAACCTAATACTAGTCTCCGAGAAGTTTGGCGCTAACTTATTGAGTTTGGCGCTGAACAAATCATCTCCTGGCAGCCAAGTTTGGCGATAGTCAAGCTTAATGCCGACAAGTTTGGCAATGACAAAATCATCCCCTGATGAGTAGTCAACCCCTGATGGACGGTTATCCCCTAACGGACTATGCATTCCCTGACAAGTAATTATCCACTGATAAGTAAAATATCCCCTGACGGGTAATTTATCCCCTAATGTTAAATATCCACTAATGATTAACATGTCCCCTGACAGCTATCCCCTGATGACTATAAGCTATCCCTGATGGCTATAAGTATCCCCTGATGACTATAAGCTATCCTGGAATTCCGACAATAATTCCTCTGAGGCTCCATTTTTTTTTCCTTACACTTGCTCAGCTTGAAACCCAATAGCAATCAATAAGTAGCCCTGTCCCTTCTGTGCCAATTTAGCCTTGAATTATTTTTTCGTCACCATTAAACTCTCCCTTTGTGCACCAAAAGAGGATAAAGGTTTTAGAGTCGTGTTCTTATTGCCTACCTTGGCAATGTATACATTTGTCCTGCCATCATACTTGACAAATCTGCCATACTGCCATGGTCTACCCAATAGTATGTGTCATGCATCCATGACACAAACATCACACAACACTTGATCCTTGAATTTGCCAATTTCAAAAGAAATCAGTTCTTTCTTTGTTACTTTCACTTCCCCTCCATCACTTAGCCAATGTAATTTGTATGGTTTAGGATGAGGTGTTATTGGCCAATTTAACTTGTCAATTAATGTCGTAGAAACCACGTTAGTGCAACTTCCTGTATCAATTATCAAATTGCACAGTTTGTCCTTCACTAGAACTCTGGTCATGAATATCTTGTCCTTTTGGCCGACTTCCAATGGAACTGGTTTGGCTTGTAACAATCTCTGGACTATCAACTGTGAACCATGAGTTTCATGCTCCTCTTCAAAATCAGCCTCGAAATCATCTTCAGTTTCTCTCCAGCTAGTTTACTCCTCTTCTTCAAGTGTTTCTCTCTCCCTAGAAGCATAGGATGCCTCAATCTCTTCGACATCATGGAGAAACATTACTCTATTGCTAGGACAATCATGTTGCATGTGTCCGTAGCCTTTATACTTGAAGCAAATTCATCTATCTTTTGTTAATCAAAGTTTGAATTTTTCATACATTATGAACGGCTATTTATAAGCTGAATAATAACCTAACCCTAATTAGGAAAGATATTACAAAGGAAAGAAATCTAATCTGATAACGAAAATAACAAACCTATTCCAAATAGGAAATAATTACCTAAACAAACACGGAAAATTATAGAATGCAAGAAATAAGGCAACTTTACCTGTCAGTGGATAATTGAATGTCGGAGACTAATTATCCCCTGACAGATCAAATGCACTATCGGAGACTAAATCATTCCCTGACGGATGAAATAGGCTGTCGGAGACTAATTATCCCCTGACGAGCTAAATTAGTCACTGATGATGAGACTAGTCTCTAATGCACAATATATCCCCTGATGATGACGTTAGTCGTAGTCTCTGATGTAACAAAAAGATCTACTGATGACATCATCTTTACTCCCCGACGCGTTAATTTTCCCCTGACGCCCGACGCATCCCCTAACACCAGTTCCCATCCATTCTTCGGCTAAGTCTCGAACTTATGTATAAGCAAAGTAACTATAGGTTGACAAGTCCCTCCTAACCATCCTTCCGCAAATGCATTAATAGAAAATAAATATAAGGATATTTCCTTCCAAGCAAGATTTATATTTCCACCCGAAATTGCATCCGATTGTTTGGCCAATGACTCCAACTGATCAGACTGATTAATATCAACAGGGGATTGTTATAACTGCAGCTGGAACGCAAGGAGGTCTTTCCTTGCCTTTACTGGAAAAATTAAGTTCTTCTGATGGTCAGAATTTAATTTGATTAACCTTTTTTTGGTGATCCTCAATTTTTTGCCAAGAACAAACATAGGGGACCCCTAGACTAGGGTATTCCAGGCCTCGGTCACCACAGTACTAAATCCATCTAGCTCCATCAATAATTCAAGAATTGAAAAGGCTTAAAAGAGGGCTTGTTTTAATACCAGTGTCAAGGATAATAGGAGCATGATCAGACATGCCCTTGGCCCCAAACGTAGCAGAGGAGTGTGGCAAGTTGGTAAGCTAGCAATCATTCCCCAAAACTCTATCAATCGTCCTAGAAATCGTGAAATTTGCTTGACCATTCCACCAGGTATGATGAGGACCAACCACTTTATTATCAGTGAGCTTGTAGGTGAGAAGGCAGTCTTTGAAATCATGCATCCCTGCATCATAGACCCCCTGACCTCCCCAGGCATCTTCCAAGTCGAGGATGACGTTAAAGTCTCCAAGCACAAGCCAACTGTCCTGTGTGCTCGCATTAATAGTACATAAATCTGCCCAAAGGGATTTCCTTTGCGAGGCTAGGTTGAAAGCTGTTAGGTTTTATGAACATTTGATGATGATTGTCTTTAGAATACTTAGGAATACAAATGTACAGAAAAGTGTTGGTTTGTAACACTTTAGTTTTGTAGCTAGCAGTAGTATCTCTTGTTTGTAAATTAGTCATTATAATAAAAAGATAGATTTATTTCATTTGTATGTACTGCTGGAATACTTGTTGAGTTTGTTCAACAATTTGTTTTAAATTTATTAGTCCTTCGGAGATTGAATTTGGCTTGTCGGAGATTAAGGGAAAAGTTCATCAGAGACTAAGTTTTTGTTCATCAGAGATTGGACTTTGCCCATCGGAGATTAAAGTTTTCTTAATCGGAGATTGAAGAATCCTTCATCAGAGATTAAAGTTTTGTTCATCAGAGATTGAAGGATTGTTCATCGGAGATTAAAGCTTACGTCATCGGGGATTGGAATTAAAGAGTCAGAGATTAATGCTGACGTCATTAGTGACTAATACAATACCTCAGAGATTAAAAGCTGACGTCATCAGCGACTAAAGCTAAAGCATCGGAGATTACTCGAAGTAAAGCATCGGAGATTACTCAAAGTAAAGCATCGGAGATTACTCGAAGTGATTACGGACTAATGAAAGAAGCCATCGGAGATTAGTCGAGGACTTATTCACTGATGGAGTTAGAGTTCAAATCAAAGAAGGAAAGTCTTCCATGCACACGTAGACTTTATTGAAGACGTAGCTGACAAGAAAACTTGTTAGAAATCTTTCAATTGGAAAGATTGTATTTGATTTGAATAAGGAAGCTAGGTTTTTGGTAACTTAGTTTTTAGAAGCTGTAATTATAAAAAAAAATATTACAGGATAGCAATGTGAAGCTGTATAGAATTGAGAGTTGTATTTTTTTTATATATAATAGAAGCTGACGATCAAAGTTTATCTTGATTGTTAGAAAACTTGTAATCAATTATTAAATCAATAAAAAGCAATTGTTTATAGAGTTTTGATCTTGTTCTTTATATTCCGCAGAAAAAGTTTAATTTCTTAAAAGAACAAGAATTTGAAAAAGTTGTAAGAACTTGTATTCAACCCCCCCTTCTACAAGTTCTAGGTCGTCTCACTGGGAAAACAAAAGCATAAACAACAGTGACCAAAAACATAGCTTTAGTCTCAATATGGTGGAGGCAGCAGTGCATAAGTTGGCTAGACGTATGCAAAATTGAAACTTGGACAGTACGAGGATCCCAGCCCACCCATATTGTTCCATTTTGATGGTGGCTATAATTATGAAGCCAGTGCCAACGTCTATTAAGCTTGGAGGCAATAACATCTGCTTTGTGAGATTTAACTCGAGTCTCCAAAAGACCCACAAACGAGATGCCATTATTAGCAAGGAATACTCTAATATCTTCTTGCCTAGGAGATTTATTAATGTCCCGAACATTGTATGTACTGATCTTCATCAAAAGATTGAGAGGGTAAATTATTATTTTTTTCCCTCTTCCCTTTTTCTTCTTAGAAGAAGAAGTTTAGGACTGAAGGGGTAAAGTTGGGCTGTCCCCAAGACTTATGGAGTGGATTTCGTAAATTTTGAGAGCTTTAAGTTCTATTTCATCAACCCCTTTAAGCTTGTGGAGGAGTTTGTTATTGAGAGGGAAAGTACTGTCATCAGAGGAACCTTCACCTGGGTCCCGAGCATCCCCCTGGTCCTTGTTCTTTTTCTTTGAAACTTCAATCCAACCTTCGTTAGTTTCAGAGGGGATCACAGGTTTTCCAACAGAGGGAGGAGCTGGAGATTTGGTCACAAGGGGAATTGTAGGGATTGCAAGTTGATTAGACGTGGGGGGGGGGGGGGGGCAGTATATACATTAGAACTAGAAGTATATACAGTATCTATATTTTCTCTATTTTCTTTATTTACAAGGATCTCATCATTATCTCCCTCAATCTCTCATTTTTCTGTGCCTGCTAAGGCATCTCTCGAAGACTCTCCTTTTTCTTTGCCTTCTAAGACAATACTCTCATTCTCTCCTTTTGCCAAAGTCCTCTCAGGGGATTGACTTTACCTCTCTTCACTAAGTATTCTCACATTCTCACTCAAAATTGTCCTAGAAGGGCTCCTATAGGTTGTGAGATTAGCAACTGTGGCCACTTCAAGTAAATTATGTATAGTATCTGGTTCCACAGAAGTGATAAGCGAAGGAGTGGAAGTCAATTGTGTATGTACAATTGGGAGAAGTATATGTTTCTATAAAAGAAGTATTTACGTGTGGGGGAACATAAATGCTTATTGCAGTAGTATGTACAGGTGCATTGTTGTCCCCAGACTGTGTCACAGTGATTGAATCATTTAAAAAGGATGTTGTGCTGTGGAACCTCAGAAGTCCTTCTGTTCTCAAAGTTAGGCACATTTGGGAGGACATTCGTGCTCTTGCTCCAAAGGTCTCCTGGTACGGGCTCATTTGGCACAAGTTGTACGTGCCAAGGTTTTCTTTTATCTCCTGGCTCTACTTTCTCAATCGTCTCTCTACAAAGGAACTTCTACTTGATCATGGTTTATCTCTGGATCCCCTGTGTTCTCTGTGCAAATCTACTAGTGAATCCCGGGATCATCTTTTTTTTTTTATTGTAGTTACAGCAAGCAGGTTGCAGCGCCTTTATTTGCTCTTGCTGATTGGCAAGGTTCTTTATCCGGATGGTCTTCCCTCCTTCCGAACCTTCTCTTTTCCAGGATTAGCTCCACTAGCATGCTCATTATAAAGCTCCTGCTCAATGCTTTAATTTACTACATTTGGAAAGAGCGCAATGATAGAATTTTCTCGTGTAAGGGAAAGCCCCATGTTGTTCTCTTGGTGGAGGTAATGAACTGTATCAAGTTCAGGCTTCTCTCTGTTGCAAATCTTCAGCAGATGCAGCACATCCTCTCTCATTGGGATCCTCTCCCTTCAAAGGGTTGTTATGCTCTTGGGGTTATCTTGGTAGATTGTTGTTGCTTCTGTGTCTTTGTGTTGAAATCATGTTAGGTTTTCATTTTAAATGTTGTTGTATGCTGTTGGGTGCTGCTATATGCTGTTGGTTTTAGACCTTTTCGTTTTTATGCTGCTGTATGCTGTTGGTTTTTTTTTTCTAGTGGTTTTCTGGTTGTATGTCAGGGGATGTATGCAGCTGTCTATCAGGGGTTGTATGCTGCTGTCTGTCAGGGGATGTTTGCTGCTGTCATGCTGCTTGTCCTGTTGCTGCTGTTTCAGGACTGCTGTCATGTTGCTTGTCCTACTTTTGATGCTGTTGTTTTGTTATTTGTGTGTTTGCTATTTTTTTGCTGCTGCTGCTGTCTGTCAAGGTGTTGTTAGTTGTGTTAGTTGAGTGCTATAGTCTTTGTTGCTGTTTGCAGCTGCTAGCTACTGTTTGCTGCTATTTGTTGCTGCTACTACTTGCTATTGCAGTTTTCTACTGCTATTTGTTGCTGCTATTTGCTTTTGCTGCTGCTGCTACTTGCTACTGCAGTTTTCTGCTGCTATTTGTTGCTACTGCTGTCTTTTAGGAGTTGTTGTTTTGCTGCTTGTCAGGTGCTAGCTATCTGTTGTTGCCGCTTTCCGCTTGCTGCTGTCTGCAATTTTCCGCTTGCTGCTGCTGTTTGCTAGATTCGTGTTTTGCTGCTGGCTGTCTGCTTGTCAGGTGCTGGCTGTCTGCTAGATTCGTGTTGGCTGCGCGTTGTCTGCTTGTTTTTCCAGCTTGTTTTCCCTAGCTAGCGAGATGTGGTAGTAGGTTGAGGGGGATGCCTGATGTGGGCATAAATTGCAACGAACCTGAGTCGGGAGTAGAAGTTGTGCATGGATCAAATGTTGATGGTGAATTAAGGCATCGAGGTCCAATTACTAGATCCAAGGCTAAGAGGTTTGACGTGAGATTATCAAATGTGGCATGTTTGAAGTTGGAAGAGTTAAAAGCTTTGGGACTATGTCTGGAGAATTATGACGGAGGAATCAAGACATGGGCTTGGTCTAATACGCATTATGATTCGCTAAGTGGTACTTGTGATTCTGTTCTTATTTTACTTTCAAAACTAGAGTCAGGTATGTTTAAAACTTAGCCGAGACTTGGTCGGAAACTGGCATCAGGGTTTGTCGAGGAAGCGTTAGGGTTTGGTCGAGAGCCGATGTCAGGGGATGACATCAAGCGCGTCAAGGAATGCTTAATCTCCGATAGGCAAAGTTACTCGTCAGGGGATGCGTAGTCTCTGATAGGCATATTTGCTTGTCTGGGGATAAATAGTCTCTGATAGGCATATTTGCTCGTCAAGGGATAAATTGTCTCTGATAGGCTTGATTGCTCGTCAGGGGATAAATAGTTGCCAATAGCTATTTTATCCACTGACAGCTGGGACTATTAATTTCACGTATTTATTCGGTTTTTGTATTTGCTTTCTAGTTTAATAGGTTTGTATTCCTTTCCTTATTGGATTAGATTTCTTTCCAATGTGTTATTCTTTCCAATTAGGATTAGGTTTGTAATCACAGGTTATAAATAGTTGCTTATGTTGTATGTTAAAAGGATCTAGATTTTGAGTAATAAAATTCTAAAGTATTATGTAATTTCTTATTGTTTGTGTGATATAAACAAGACCCTGTTCGTTTGATTCGAATAGCCTTGAGGGTGTGACTCATTCAAGAACCCTAAATTGACTTCTTGTACGTATATCAATAAGTTGATTTAGTCTATCCGAGGTTGTAGGCTTAAACACCCTACATCATATTGGTATCAGAGCTATTTGGCGTTGGGAGTGAGAAATCAAGAATGTGTGATTCATTCTTGTTTTTCAGTTTTCTTACGTAAAGTATATTCTAGAGTGTTGTGTTCGGACTGCAATCTAGAAATTCTATCGAAAGTTTGTTTGATTATTCAGTCAAATTAAACATGTCTGATTCAAGTGGGCACAATAATATTGGAGAAACGGGATTAACTCGTGGAGCAACTTTACAAGATGCAAAGATCCAATATTTGCAAAATCAATATGCGACGATGACTACACAACTAGATCGATTGGAAGAGACAATGGCCAGATTGTTGGGACATAATGACGGTCATGCTCAAGAAACTGAAGGTCCAGAACAAGAGCGGGAAAATAATGTTCGTAATGACCCACCTAATGTTCGTGAAGAACATTCTAATATAAAACTAAAACTTCCTTATTTCACTGGAAGCAGTGACCCTAAAGAGTTCTTGGAATGGGTTCAAAAGGTCGAAAAGATCTTTGAATTCCAGAACCACACAAAAGAAAGAAAGTGTAAACTGGTAGCTTTGGAGTTCTCGAAGTATGCTAGCCTATAGTGGGATAACCTAGTGGCTCAAAGAAGACGAGATGGTGACGAACCCATTTCTAGTTGGCGTATGATCAAGAATCTAATGAGGAAGAGGTTCGTTCCTGATTATTACAAACAGGAGTTATACTTGCATCTGCAAACACTTCGACAAGGAGGTATGAGTGTTGAAGATTATGTGAAGGAGTTTGAGTCTTTAAAATTACGATGTGAACTGAGTGAGCCTGAAGAGCAAACTATTGCTCGTTTCTTGAGGGGTCTGCACAGGGACATAGCAGACACGGTTGAATTAACGTCGTCTGTTTTCTTTGATGATGTTGTTAAACTTGTCGTGAAGGTGGAGAGGCAACGCAAAGCTAATGCAAACAGGTCATACTCAAAGCCGATTAAAGCCACTAGTTCTTGGAGATCAAAAGATAGAAAGACTGAATCTTGCGGGACCAAGAGTAAAGGCAAATAAAAGATGGTGGACAGTACAATAAAGAAGGATAGGCCAAAGAAGGACCTAAGCAATATCACCTGTTATAAGTGTAAGGGGTTAGGCCATTATGCTATGGATTGCCCTAACAAAAAGACCTTCATTATGCAAGAAGTACGGAAGGCGTTTGCAATGGAAACTGCCTATGAAAGTGACTCTGAATCCGAAGAGGAGCATGATGATGAGTGTAAGGACCAAGAAGTGGAGTGTGATAGCGGGGAGCTACTAGTATTAAGGCGTCTACTTAATGCTAAAATAGTAGACGAAGCCGACCAACGTGAAACCATATTCCAAACAAGGTGCACGGTGATGAAAAAGGTGTGCAACTTGCTCATCGATGGAGGAAGTAGTACGAATGTTGTGTCGAGTGAGGTTGTCGAGAAGCTCCAGCACAAGACGATGAAACACCCTAATCCATACAAGCTTCAGTGGATTAATCAAGACAACACGGTGAACATAGATAAACAAGTCCTAATTTCCTTTTCAGTGGGGAATGAATATAAAGACGAAGTGCTATTTGACATAGTACCACAGATGGATGCATGTCATATGCTGTTAGGAGGCCTTGGCAGTTTGATCGTCATGTTATTCATGACAGAAAGCATAACACCTATGCTTTTAATAAGGAGGGCCATAAGATAGTCTTGAAGCCTATGACTCCCAAACAAATTCGGGATGATCGAAAAGCAAGAACTAAGGCGAGTATGGCGTCTACGGCAAAAGAGTCTCTACTGGCAAGTAGGCGCGAGGTGGAGGTTACCCTACGTGATGGTGGGGAAGTTTTGATGTTGTTGGCACGTGAGGTGATGAATCTGAATTCATTAATTGTTAATCCTCAAATTCAGAAACTATTCGAAGAATTTAAAGCATTATTTCCCGAGGAATTGCCCAAAGAATTACCACCAATCCGAGGCATTGAACATCAGATTGACTTGATACTAGAAGCAATGCGTTAGAGCAAAATAAGCTCAAGTGTTTGTAGAAGGGGGGGGGGGGATGAATACAAACACTCAAAACTTTTTCGCTCTGTTGAACTTTCATAGCTTCTTCCA
This sequence comes from Centella asiatica, assembly GCA_014636745.2. NCBI lineage: Eukaryota > Viridiplantae > Streptophyta > Magnoliopsida > Apiales > Apiaceae > Centella > Centella asiatica. The sequence goes on along the minus strand of CM025784.1, from coordinate 11,106,808 downwards.
GAAATAGCAAGAAAACAGAAAAACAGTAAAATGATAACACTCAGATTCAAGTTAAAATAGTTGTATTATAACTTGGTGTTTTTCTGGAAATCTGTAATATCACAAATTTGAATTACAGCTACAATTTCTGTGAATGAAATTCACAGCTTCTCACACTCACTTGCTTCAAAGATTTCTCTCTGACAATAAATCTCTCAAGAAATATTACAAAGCTTCCTAGTGTTTTAGTGTGCTTCTATTTTGTCTCGTCACATTCA
>CM025784.1:11086914-11106541 GCA_014636745.2 Centella asiatica | reverse complement strand
CTTTCCAGTTGATATCTCTTGCTTCTGTTCAAGTTACATTGATTTTCGTGTATATGCTGATGACGGATGTATGATGTCATAACGATCCACTGATAGTCAACCCTGATGGATCTTGATCAGTGCTTCTGGACCCCCTGATGCATATTGACTGGATCAGGGCTTCATTCTTCACTTGAGATTTACTCAGTGCTTCTTGATCCTGATGGTTATGACTGACTGCATACATTCATGGTTTCCACTGATGTCATGTTTGACCAATCCCCCCTAACAGGTTACCCTGATGAATTGGCCTGATACTGACATATCTTGAAGTGTCCCCCTGATGGGTAGGTCTGCCTTCATCATCCCCTGATAGGTTCCCCAGACGAGTTCCCCCTGACGGGTTCCCCCTGACTGGTTCCCCTGACGAGCTCCCCCTGACTGGTTCCCCCTGACGGGTTCACTCTGATGGGTTCACCTGATGGTATGAAATCAACGTAACTCTTTTCTTAGAATATCTGATGTGCGGAATACTTTGACTGTTTAAGTAACATCAGACATTCTTCTCCACGAAGCCAAGTCCTTCAAATGTTCCAATATCTGACTTGTCTTGTGAAGAACTAAATCATCCACTGATGGATATTACTATCATCAGCGGATGCAAAACTTGTGCTTATTTCAAGGTTTATATAACACCTCGAGTACTTACAATTTGCACAACTTAATACTTAAACTATCATCATCAGTGTTTAACCTTAACACAACGTTACCAAATAGGGCAGCTTATAGATGTAACGTAAAGGAAGTGAAGGAATTGAAGAGGCAAGTTGATGAGTTGATTGAGAGAGGATATGTTCATGAATCCGTGAGTCCGTGTTCAATTCCAGCTTTGCTAGTACCGAAGAAGGACAGATCCATGAGGATGTGTGTAGACAATCGTGCAATCAACAAGATAACGGTTAAATATCGTTATCCAATTCCTAGGCTTGATGATATGTTGGATGAGCTGCATGGTGCTGTGGTGTTCTCAAAAGTGGACTTGAAAAGTGGATATCATCAGATTCGCATGTGAGAAGGAAATGAATGGAAAACTGCGTTCAAGATTAAGCTTGGGTTGTACGAGTGGGTTGTCATGCCATTCAGATTATCTAATGCACCAAGTACCTTTATGAGGCTTATGAACCATGTTATGCGTAAGTTCATTGGCAAGTTTGTAGTGGTGTACTTTGATGATATCTTGGTTTATAGCAATAGCATGGACGAACACTTGTCACATTTGCGAGAAGTATTCATTGTATTAAGTGAGAACCTGTTGTTCGCTAATGTGAAGAAAAGTATATTTGCCCAAGACAAGTTAATATTCCTAGGATATGTCGTATCAAACAATGCAATAGAGGTAGATAGCGAGAAAGTGAGGGCAATACAAGAATGGCCAAAACCAAAGTCAGTAAGTGATATAAGGAGTTTTCACGGTTTGACTTCTTTTTACCGGCGATTTGTCAAGAACTTTAGCACAATTGAATCGCCTATGCTTGAGTGTCTAAAGAAAGGAGGTGAGTTTAGGTGGACTAAAGTTGCCCAAGAAAGTTTTGAATTATTAAAATGGAAGTTGTGTGAAACGCCTGTGTTAGCATTACCAAACTTCAATAACACTTTTGAGTTAGACTGCGATGCAAGTGGCATCGGCATAGGGGCTGTTTTAATGCAAGAGGGCAAGCCAGTTGCTTATTTCAGTGAGAAATTAAGTGGAGCAAGTCTGAATTACTCGACATATGAAAAGGAGTTCTACGCGTTGATACGGGCCTTAGAAACGTGGCAACATTACCTTTTTCCAAAGGAGTTTGTTATACACACTGATCACGAGTCCCTGAAGTACATTAGGGAACAGGGTTAACTAAATTGAAGACAAGCCAAGTGGGTTGAATTTCTAGAAACATTCCCATATGTGATCAAGTACAAGCAAGGTAAAGGAAATGTTGTAGCGAATGCGCTATCGAGAGGGTATACTCTGCTATCCTTGCTCAATTCACATTTGTTGGGATTCGACTTGATTAAAGAGCAATATGCACATGACCCTTTCTTTACTAAAATATTAGAAGAATGTGGAAAGGGGGCAAATGGGCAATATTTCATACATGATGGATTCCTTTTTAAGGGAGAACAAGTATGCATACCAAATTCATCTTTACATGAGTTATTGGTAAGAGAAGCACTTGGAGGAGGACTCGTTGGTTACTTTGGCGAGGGAAAAACACTAGAGTCTCTAAAGGAACACTTTTATTTGCCAAGCATGGATTGTGACGTTCACCGAGTAATTGAAAGACGCGTTACATGTGTACAAGAAAAAGCACATCAACAACCACATGGGCCGTATATGCCATTACTAGCTCCAAATCATCCTTGGGTTGATTTGAGTATGGATTTTGTGTTGGGATTGCCACATACAACAAGAGGTAATGATTTCATCTATGTTGTTGTTGATAGGTTCTCAAAGATGGCACATTTTATACCTTGCCATAAAACGGATGATGCGACACGTGGCGGACTTATTTTTTTGAGAAATAGTACGTTTGCATGGTATGCTAAAGACCATTGTGAGCGACATAGATGTGAAGTTCATTAGCTATTTTTGGAAGACTTTGTGGCATAAACTAGGGACGAAGTTGTTATTTAGCACAGCTAGTCACCTGCAAACAGATGGACAAATGGAAGTGGTTAACAGAACCCTAGGAGCTTTATTGCGTGCTTTTGTGGGAAAATCTTTGAAGAATTAGGACGAGAAACTTGCCTTTGTTGAATTTTCTTACAATCGCAGTGTACATCCTGGTTCTCGAAGGTGCCCCTTTGAAGTTGTATATAGCTTTGCACCATTAACTCCATTAGACATGTTACCAATTCCAGTCGAGCATGCAATCAATTTGGAAGGACAAGCTAAGGCTGAATTTGTCAAAAAGCTGCATGGGGAAGTTCAAGTGTGGTTACAACGAGCTAATGAAGCCTATATTAGGCGTACAAAAAGGGGAAAGAAAAAACAAGTTTTTGAGAAAGGGGATTTAGTGTGGATTTATCTTCGCAAAGAACGTTTTCCTTTGAAGCGTAGGTCCAAGTTGCAAAAGAAAGTGGAGGGGCCATTCCGTATATTGGAAAAGATAAACGATAACGCATATAAAATTGCTCTTCCTGGTGATATTGGAGTTTCGGCCACCTTCAATGTTTCTGATTTGATTCCCTATGTTGGTGATGATAATGAAGAAGATTTGAGGACAAATCTTTTTCCACAAGGAAGGAATGATGTGGGCATAAATTGCAACGAACCTGAGTCGGGAGTACAAGTTATGCATGTATCAAATGTTGATGGTGAATTAAGGCTTCGAGGTCCAATTACTTGATCCAAGGCTAAGAGGTTTGACGTGAGCTTATCAAATGCGACATGTTTGATGTTGGAAGAGTTAAAAACTTTGGGACTATGTCTGGAGAATTATGATGGAGGAATCAAGACTTGGGCTTGGTCTAATATGCATTATGATTCGTTAAGGGGTACTTGTGATTCCGTTCTTATTTTACTTTCAAAACTAGAGTCAGGTACATTTAAAACTTAGCCGACACTTGGTCGGAAACTGGCATCAGGGCTTGCCGAAGAAGCGTCAAGGTTTGGTCGAGAGCCGATGACAAGGGATGATATCAAGCATGTCAGGGAATGCTTAGTCTCTGATAGACAAAGTTACTCATCAGGGGATGCATAGTCTCTGATAGGCATATTTTCTCATCAGGGGATAAATAGTCTCTGATAGGCTTGATTGCTCGTCAGGGGATAAATAGTCGCCGATAGCTATTTTATCCACTGACAATTGCGACTATTAATTTCACATATTTATTTGTTTTTTGTATTTGCTTTCTACTTTAATAGGTTTGTATTCCTTTCCTTATTGGATTAGATTTCTTTCCAATGTGTTATTCTTTCCAATTAGGAATAGGTTTGTAATCACAACTTATAAATAGTTGCTTATGTTGTACGTTAAAAGGATCTAGATTTTGATTAATAAAATTCAGAAGTATTCTGTAATTTCTTATTGTTTGTGTGATATAAACATGACCCTATTCATGTGATTCGAATCGCCTTGAGCATGTGACTCATTCAAAAACCCTAAATCGACTTCTTGTGCATATATCAATAAGTTGATTTAGTTTATCCTTTTGAGAGGAAATAGTTAGAAATGTGCTTAATTCCTTATCAAAAGCAGTATCCTTTTGAGAGGATACTGTCTAGTCTGGCTATAGGGTTACTCTCTTGGCCACTTTCTTCTTCTTCAATCTCCTTAAGCCAATCACTCTCTCTCCTTGCTCCCCTTCACTTGTTGTGGTTCCTTCAGAGGGTTTTCTTTTGGTATCCTTAGTCTTTTGGGAGACTAAGGGTAGGGTTAATGAGAGTGGTTGTGTTGAAATTTGTGGTACTACTTAGGTAGGCAGAGAAGTGGTGGTGATCTCTAACATAGTACTTGAAGGAAAAGAAGTAATAGATTAAGAAGAGGAAGGGAGAGTTCGAGATACCTGTTCCATATGTGATGGAAGTACAAATGATTTTGCGGTATAGGATTTCTTTATTATTTCTTCGTTTGTTTATAACTCTGTACAACAATGTCATTCTCAAAAGAAAGATTAGTAATTTGATCGTTAATAATCATTGACAGGAATCTAACATAGTAAACTTCCTGTTTTCTAGAAGTAAAACTACCCATTTTATTTACAAGATCATCAAAAATTAATTTTCCTATATTAATTTTTACATTCCTAATCATGGCATAAGCTATTTTAAGAGTTAAAGATGTTATCACCTCATAGTTAGAGTGTGATAGCCCCGATTTCCAAACCAAAGACCAATATCATCAGTTTATTACTAACTATCATGACATAGGCGTTTGGAGGAAAACATATAGTAATTATTAAAAACATTATTTTTAAAGTTTTCAGCAACGAAAATAACATATCTTTTTCTTGAAAACAAACAAGATCCAATCAACCAAAAATCCTATTTATGAGTCTTAGACTGCCAAATTTACTGACTCTGATATAACTCTTCTTTACCCTTTGAACCTTCTTCTTTCTTGGGTTGAACTGAAAGAAAATCAAGCAAGTATGAGCAGTAAAGCCCAACAAGTAATATAAAACAAATATAATAAATCTGGTTAAGAGATCAGTTCAAAGATACATTTTTCAAAATATCATAAAAATATTAAAGTCTCATCTGTTGGATTCAGATGGGGAGAGTTCATATCTTCAAATAGAAGAAAAATTGACAATATTATGCCTCTGAAATTAAGAAATCAGGAATATCCACATAACTCTCGGATGCCTTTCAGTACTATGACTTACTTGAACATCTCACATCAATGATGTCTTTTAGTACTATGACTTACTTGATCATCAATTTTGTTTAGCACAATGGCCTACTGAGAATATCATGTACCACATGACCATAACGGGCCAATGTTATTTCACTGTGGTCTGCTATGTACATACGTATGACATTTAGTAGACTTAATTACATCTACTTTCTCATGGGGCTAGAAGAATAGAGTATCCCATTCTTATTACCCGGATTGATCCCCCTACTCATATATATATACACAAGGGCCCGGAAGAATAGAGTATCCAAAATCTCATTCTTATTACCCGGGTTGATTCCTTTGTAGAGATAGTGGATAGATTTCAATACCTTAATGAAATTTACCAAGGTGATTATATAGCATCCTTGTAATCTCAATGAGGGTCCTGACACCTCATGGGACTGTCCAAGGTGATCACATAGTACCCTTGTAGTCTCAATGAAGGTCACCAGGTATTTATTACCTTTATAAGCTGAATTGAATAACTCAAAATGTCATGTAATGATATAAAATAAATAAATGTTTATAAACGAGATATTAAAATCATGTATTTCTCAAAATGATATTAGCTTTAGTTTGAGCAAATTAATTCTCTGTCAGTACGCATACGAAATAATTATGTATACATAAGAAGAATGGTTTAAGCATCTGCCATAGTTTAACACAGATCGAATTAATTGATCATGTGTTTAATCTGAGATATACATCATACTTACCTTTATATAAATAATTGTGTGATATATTGAAAGGATGATAAATATATCACTTGGAAATAATTTAATTATAACTTTGAACAACTAAGTTATACGTGGAAAGAATAATAATAAATAGATTACTTGCCTTGACCGGGAAGATAATTGTATGATAGGTCTGCGAAATCTGTTTTATAAATCATAGATGATTAACAGAAGTTAGAACTACCATAATATGTTTAGGTAATAAAGTTATAATGTTTAAGTCATGCTAAGACTGCGTCAGGGAATGTATCCTACTTGTCAGGGAATAAGCTTTGTGTTATCAGGGTATAGCTTACAGCCATCAGGGGATAGCTGTCAGAGTATATGTTATTCATTAGTGGATATTTATCATCAAGGGATAAATTACCCGTCAGGGAATATTTTACTCATCAGTGGATAACTACCCGTCAGAGAATGCATAGCCCGTCAGGGAATAACCATCCATCAGGGGTTGACTACTCATCAGGGGATGGTTTGTTTAGTACCAAACTCAATAAGCTAGCGCCAAACTTCTCAAAGACTAGTATGAGGTTACTCATCTAAATAGTCATCCGATGGCTTATTTATTCATCAGAGACTATTTTTACTTATCAGGGACTATTTTACTCATCAGAGACTAATTTACTCATCAGAGACTATTTTTAGTCTCCGACAGTTTATTTTGCTTGTCAGGGACTAGTTAGTCTCTCATAGTGTATTTATTCATCAGGGACTATTTTATTTATCAAAGATAAACATTAACTCATTAGAGACTAAGGTTATCTCGTCAGAGACTAATTTAAACTTCCTTCATCAGAGACTAATATTATCTCGTCAGATACTAACAATGTAAGGTATATAGAGATTATCCAAGTGATTTATCTCTACAGGGTCGATCGAATCTAAGGTTTCATGCAGGTTCTATTTATGCATAATGACTAAATAATGAAAATGACTAAATAACTTAATAAAAGCTCTTAGTATTTACTTGGCTAGCTTCCGATACTACAGAATAAGCTAGAGGAATTTATTGTAGGTTTAAGAAATTTATGTGTTTAAGAGTGTTGTGAGGAAAATGAGTAGTAGGGTTTCTCCTTATGTAGGTGTTGGAAATATGAAAATATCTAAGATATTTCTTACGTAGATTATCATCAGACTTGAAAGTTACTAACTTTTTTTTTTGTTAAGTTGGGTAATATAAAACGAGAAAAAATATACAACAGTAACGAGAGGCATGCCCCCCGACCTGCTAGAACATATAGACTTTAGCTAGGAGAACAAGAAATAAGCTACAAGCAAACAATAAACCGACAGGGGATACCCTGACAGTAGCATGTCCTAACTCCTTAACAGCTAAGGCAAGCGACATCCCCTGATGCGAATAATTATCCCCTGATGGGTCAAAGGCCTGTCAGTGGATAATTATCCCCTGATGACAGAAGGCAGTCATCAGCGGATTGTTATCCACCGAGGTTTAATTAGAACCCCTAATGTTGTCACTAAGCTTCCAGATGACGCCATCCCCTAATACAAAGCTCACCTTCCCCTAAGGCTTGTCTCGATAGCCCCTGACGCAAGAAATTATCCCCCTGACGTAGGTAAGTATCCCCTAATGGATCAAAACAACCCCTGACAATTACTACAATATGCTAACTTACTACAATATGCTAACAATATGTTAACAATTATGGATAGGCGTCAGACTGTGGTATAACTTACTAATGACTCAACTTAGTAATACGCTTACTCATTGGGGAGAGGTTCAACACCTGTACTACTTACTCATTACAGGTTCATTACTTATCTATTCAGAGTCATTCTCCATTATATCAGTAGTAACAATTTATGTTACTCTCACATATATTAATCCTAACTTAATTCAAAATTAGTAATAATTTATATTACCTCATAATTTAAACTACATGTTATTTTTGTTAATAAATAAATTTATGCATGCAGATAAATTGACCAAAAATTTATTTGTTAACAGCTTTAATATTATATTAGTAATACCTATATCTGGGGTATTATATAAAGGACTTACCTGAAAATACCTTTGTGATTGTGTCAAAGAGATAGGAGATGTGATGTAGGGTGTTTAAGCCTACAGCCTCGGATAGACTAAATCAACTTGTTGATGTACGCACAAGAAGTCGATTTAGGGTTCTTGAATGAATCACACTTTCAAGGCTATTCGAATCACACGAACAGGGTCTTGTTAATATCACACAAACAATAAGAAATTACAGAATACTTCTGAATTTTATTAAACAAAAACTGGATCCTTTTAACGTACAACATAAGCAATTATTTATAAGTTGTTATTACAAACCTAATCCTAATTAGAAAGAATAACACATTGGAAAGAAATCTAATCCAATAAGGAAAAAAACACAAACCTATTAAACTAAGAAACAAATACGAAAAATGAATAAATACATGAAATTTATAGTCGCAGCTGTCAGTGGATAAAATAGCTATCGGCGACTATTTATTCCCTGATGAGCAATTAAGCCTATCAGAGACTATTTATCCCTTGACGAGCAAATATGCCTATCAGAGACTATTTATCCCCTGACGAGCAAATATGCCTATCAGAGACTACGCATCCACTGACGAGTAACTTTGTACTGTCGGAGACTAAGCATTCCTTGACGCGCTTGATATCATCCCCTGAGATCGGCTCTCGACCAAACCTTGACGCTTCTTCGGTACCCCCTGATACTTTCCTCGGCAAGCCCTGATGCCAGTTTTTGACCAAGTCTCAGCTAAGTTTTAAACGTACCTGACTCTAGTCTTGAAAGTAAAATAAGAACAGAATCACAAGTACCCCTTAGCGAATCATAATGTGTATTAGACCAAGCCCATGTCTCGATTCCTCCGTCATAATTCTCCAGACATAGTCCTAAAGCTTTTAACTCTTCCAACTTCAAACATGCCGCATTTGATAAGCTCACGTCAAACCTCTTAGCCTTGGATCTAGTAATTGGACCTCGAAGCCTTAACTCACCATCAACATTTGATCTGTGTACAACTTCTCCTTCCAAATCAGGTTTGTCCCAATTTATGCCCACATCAAGATCTCTCTTTTCACATTGACCCTCTTGTAGTCTTTGAACTTCAAAGCTACATTATTTTGTAAGTTGTAGCCCAGTTCCCTCAAGAAGTCAAGCAGTTCAGCATAACTTGGCATTTCCATGAACTCCTGCGTAGGTAGTCCTAGTGCAGAATTAATTCTGAAGGGAGTTATCTTTCCCTTTTTAGAAGAAATTTTGAATAAGATTCCCTTGACAGTGTCAGGTCTGGTTGCAGAGTACATGAATTTGGCACTCATCCATAGTTGTGCTAGTGCTTCCCTAGATATCTCGTCATCAGTAAAAATGGCTTTGCTGTACTCTGAGTTTAGTAGATAGCGCATCATTGGTTTAAAGCAAACATCTACCTCTTCGATGTTTGAAAAAATCCACAAAGTTGGTTTGTGGAACCACTAGATCCCTTGGTAGTCATTGAGCAATGCTTGGTGCCATTGATACTGTTGATGAGTTGAAAATCTAGGGTTTCTATGAATAAGAGAGATAGAGAAATAAAACTTGAGCAAATATCAGAGATAGGTTAAATGTTTTGAGGTATTTCAGAAAAAGAGAGGGAGTATAAATACCCGCCTTTTTGACTTTTGAAAACCGTTCCTGAAAACATGTTATCAGGGTGTCGCATTAATTCTGTGCTGACACGTCACGAGGGACAAGAGAATTCCCTGATGAATTATTATCACAGACTCGATATAATCCCCTGATGCAGTCAAAAGCCTTTTACCTGACCCTGATGCGCGAGACAGATACCCTAACCCTAATGTGCGAGACAGATACCCTGACCCTGATGCTCTAGACAAAGACTCTGACCCTGATGCACCAAACAAAATACAAACAAAAACAAACAAAAGTATATGTACATATATACATATTTAACATATATAGTCACATATCAACTACATTTATCAAGAATTTATGAGATGAGTTAGGAATACCAGAACTTAAGCACTTGATAGCTTGAGTTATTCCAACAATCTTTCTGACATGTCTCTGGCAAGTTAATTAGACTTCATTTTATATAATTCACCATACCCAGTTCTCCCACAAGATTGATAAAGGTGGCTTCATCAAGAGCCTTGGTGAAAATGTTTGTCAGCTACTTGTTTGTTGGTACAAAATGTAGTTCAATTGTTCCATTCATAACATGTTCCTTGATAAAGTGATATCTGATTTCTATATATTTGGTTCTGGAGTGTCGCGCAGGATTTTTAGCAATGGCAATGGCACTAGTGTTATCACAAAAGATTGGAATTTTGTTAAAATTCAGGCCATAGTCCATTAACTGATTTTTCATCCACAATATTTGTGCACAACAACTTGCAGCTACAATATATTCATCTTCAACAGTAGCTGTTGATATTAAGTGTTGCTTTTTGTTGAACCAAGATATAAGCCTTCCTCCTAGAAACTGACAGCTTCCTGTTGTACTATTTCTGTCAATTTTGTATCCTCTAAAGTCAGCATCAAAATACCCCAATAATTCAAATTCAGACTCCTTTGGATACCAAAGTTCTAATTCTGTAGTACCCTTGATATACCTCAAGATCAAAGACATGTTGCAAACATGATGTCAAGCCTACTTGCTGTCAGATACAGCAGAGAACCAATCATTCCCCTATAAGTCTTTAGATCAACTTTCTTTTCATTCTTATCAGGGTCAATCTTGGTTGTTGTGGCCATAGGTGTCTTTGCTACTTTTGAGTCCTCCATGTCAAATTTCTTGAGTAGCTCTTTGGCATACTTTGTCTGATGAATATAAATCCCATTAGTGACCTGTTTGATTTGCAACCCCAAGAAATAAGACAATTCACCCATCAAACTCATTTCATATTTGCTTTGCATGAGCTTGGAGAACTTTTCACACAATCTAGTGTCTGTGGATCCAAAGATGTCATATATTTGAACCAAGATCAGATGACCTTGGTGTTGTCTAAAGAACAATGTCTTGTCAATGATACCTCTTGTGAACTTGTTATCCACTAAAAACATTGACAGTGTATCATACCAAGCTCTAGGAGCTTACTTCAATCCATAAAGTGTTTTCTCTAGTTTGTAGAAATGATTTGGAAATTTTGAAATTTCAAACCATGGTGATTGTTGGACATACAACTCCTGTTCCAATTTCCCATTGAGAAAGACACTTTTCACATCCATTTGAAAAACTTTAAAGTTTGAATGTACTGCATAGGTTAAGAAAATCCTTATAGCCTCAAGTCTGGCTACTGGTGCAAAAGTTTCATCAAAGTCATTCCCTTCCTCTTGAAGATATCCCTTTGCAACCAGTCTTGCTTTGTTCCTTATAACAATGTCAGCTTCATCCATCTTGTTTCTGAATATGCACTTGGTACCTATTATAATCCTGTATTTGGATTTAGGCACCAGCTTCCATACTTGATTTCTTTCAAATTGATTTAGCTCTTCCTGCATAGCTATGATCCAATCTACATCTTGAATGACTTCTTCAAATTTCTTTGGCTCTGTTTGTGAAAGAAAGAAAGCATATAGGCATTCATTAGATGTTGCTTTTCTGGTTTGCATTCTCTTGTTTGGATCACCAATGATCAAATCTGTTGTGTGACTTCTAGACCATTTGGGCTTAGAATATATTTTGATGAGCTTGATTGATTATCATCTTCTCCCATTAAGTCTATGCTACCAGCTTCTTGGAAAACTCCCCCTGAATTTGTGCTTAAATCAGGGTTATAGTGATCCCCTGATAGTGCATTCCCTGATGGATTATCCCCTGATGGAGTATTCCCTGATATGTTGTCCAGGAACTTAACTTCATCTGATGTAAGGGCTTCTATGTTGTTTGGATTGACATCAGGGATGGATAAATTCTCCATTTTTCTACACTCATCAGCTTCATACTCTTGACAATCAAAATCATCTTCATTTTCAAATCTGAATTCTTCATGAAAACTACGGTCTTCAAGTCCAAAGATCTCTTGATCATCAAAAGCTACATTTATAGACTCCATCACCACTTGGAGTCTTTTGTTATAGACTCTGTAGGCCTTAGATGTCAGGGAGTAACCTAGGAAAATTGCTTCATCAGCTTTTGGATCAAATTTTCCTAGGTTCTCACCAAAGTTTCTTAACACATAGCAATTGCATCCAAAAACATGTAGAAACTTGATGTTTGGTTTTCTCCCTGTCATTAGCTCATATGGAGTCTTGTTGTGAGCTTTGTTAATTAATGACCTATTTTAAGTAAAGCAAACAGTGGATATTGCCTCAGCCCAAAAATAGATAAGAATCCTTGCCTCTGCTAGCATTGTTCTAGCAGCTTCTATCAGGGTTCTATTTTTCCTTTCCACTACACCATTTTGTTAAGGAGTCATTGGAGCATAAAATGTATGATTGATGCCTTTCTCCACACAAAATTCATCAACAGCTGCATTCTTGAATTCAGTTCCATTATCTATCCTCAATATCCTAACCACTGACCCTGACTCAGTCTCCACTTTCTTTACATTGTCAATGATTTGTTGAGGTACTTCAGAGTTAGCATTTTGAAACTTGACCCAAGTATATCTGGTGTAGTCATCCACAATAACCATTGCAAATCTTTTCTTTGATACTAACATTATGTTGACAGGACCAAAGAGATCCATGTGTAGCAATTGAATTGGATCTTTGATCATTGTGGTTTCCTTGCTGACAAAGGATGATTTCCTTTGCTTCCCTTGTTGGCATGCTAAACATAATCCTTCTTGAATAAATTCCACTTGAGGTAGTCCAGTTACCAATTCTGTTTTCATCAAATCATTGATAGCTTTGTAGTTCAGGTGACAGAGCTTCTTGTGTCATAGCCTGCTCTCATCAGGGGTAGCCTTGTTGTAGAAACATGACTTTCCATCCACTGACCTAAAATCAACAATGTAGAGATCTCCTTTCCTTACTCTTGATAAGACTAACTTCACATCACTTTCTTTTGAGATTAAGCACTAATCCCCTTTGAAAGAAATGATGTAACCTTTATCACATAGTTGACTTATGCTCAATAGTTTGTGCTTCAGCCCATCAACTAGTTCTACATCTTCAAATGAGACATCCCCATTTATTGTTTTGCCAAAACCAAGAGTCAATTCTTTGCTATTGTCACAAAAAGAGATCACTGGACCAACCTTTTTTTGGAACTCTGTGAGCAAGGCTTTATTTCCTGTCATGTGTCTTGAGCAGCCATTGTCTAAAAACCAGATTTGACTGCCTTTGACTTTTCCCTGCACACAAAGAACATTTAATTTGCTTTTGGTACCCAAGTGGTTTTGGGTCCTCAGGTTTAGTCACAGTTAATACATCTTTTTCTTTATTTGTGACTTTTGGTTTTGGCAAAGTACACACTTTCTCCTTTTTAGGGCAAAGTAACTTTGCCCTAATCAAAAATCAAAGGAAACTCAATTTCAATTAAGGAAAGAAAAAAGAGGGGTAGTGATTCGTATATAATTTTGAATAACTTTTCTATGTTTTTTTATTTCCCCCTTTTGTAGCTCTCTTCATAGCTATTTTTCATTGTTTCCATACCAGCTTTAGATTTACCAGCATCTTTCTTTTCTTTACCCTTAAGGGTGCATGCAAGCTTGAAAGGTAAATCATCAGCATATAAGATAGTGTCAGTTAAAATCTATGGTTTTTCCTTACAATGAAAAGATAAATGATTATTATTACCACTGATCCGTTGGAGTCATTGAATGTTGAATAAACGGATGCAGCTTTGGGTGGGAGAGTAAACCTTGTTTTGAAGGAGTTATCCTTAGATTTATTTTCCTTTAATATAAATGCACGATGTTGGTTAGGGAGTTCTTGTCAACCTGTAGTTACTTTGCTTGTAAATAAGGAGTTAAGTAACTTTTTTTTTGTTTTTTTGGTAAATTGGGAATGAAATAGAAGGAAAAGGAAGAAACAGAAATAATGAGGGGCATACCCCCCACCCCCCCAACTAGCACAGGTCGCTAGCTAGGGAGACAAACCAACACTGGGAAAACAGTAAGCTAAACAGAGCAAACAGACAAGGAAAGGCATCAGCCAAAACCTCACTACTGGAAATCAACACTAAGCAAGAAAACATCACCTATCAAGATTACAATACTATAACCAGGGGGACACCACTGCTGCAGCAAAGACAAAGAATCAAACACCAATGCAACAAGGAAGCATCAGCAGAACAAAAACTTCATCACTGCAGCAACAGAAGCAGACACTGCAGAATGGCATAATTCACCTCATTACAGCAGCAAAAGCAGCTTCAATAGCAAACAAAGATGATGTATTTGATTTGGTAGGATCAAACACAGGTTGCGAAAAATAACTTTAGGAAGACTCCGTAAAGAAATCAATCACCGAGAAATCAACAATAAATGATCAATCTGTTTTAGTTGCTTAAAGAATTTAATCACCCGCAAGCTGAAAGAAATAAGTTGTGAAAGTATAAAGGAATTAACCACCAACTTTCAGGATAATCGTAAGTAAAAACTCACACAATTTTATTAATCAAAATCTCCCTTTTATCATACAACATAAGGAGCTATTTATAAGCTGTTGTAAAACCCTAATTCTACTTTGGAAAGAATTCTACAATGGAAAGAAAATCTAATCCAGCTATGGAAAGATCTATACAACGGAAAGAAGTCTAATTAAACAAGCAAAGAATAGAAACAAACCTAAAACAAATTAGAAAACTAATAAAAATAATTTAACAAACTGCAACCTAGGAAATAGTCCCTAACGAGTTAACTGGAATTAGTCTCCGACAGGTTTAATTTGCACTTAGTCTCCGACAGTACAAATTATCCCGTGACAAGCTTAGTCTCCGACAGTGTAATTTATACCCTGACGAGCTTACTCTCCGAAAGTATAAATTATCCCCTGACGAAACCTTAGTCCTCGATGCGCGTAGTCTTTAACGACTATTTATTCCTTGACGTGCGCAGGAACATCCCCTAATGCTAGGCTCGGCCACAACAGCTTTACTTCAACAAATGTACGTTACTAAAAATTCAAAACTAGAACCTAACTAAAAACTGTTTACAAGTTAATTAACCCTAATTAATCCAATGGATCATACTCCCCTCAATTGTTGAACATCTTCATGTCAAACTCAAGAAGTAAAAATTCCCCAATCTAACTACTAAACTAACTCCCAACACAGTACTACAAAAACTAACACATTGAAGAAGACTTCACCAATTTGTTGCCTCTATCAAATGGAACGTGTAGTGCAGATTACATTGTATACCAACGAACCAACACAATGTTAATATCATGATCAATATAAAACCTTACCTGTTGCAAATCCTGACCAGCATAAGGTTTCGTAGCTGTCTCCCAAATTTTCCATGGTTGCAAAATGACAACCTTCTTGTAAATTTCTGAACTTAATGCGGGTCCATGCAAAGTATATCCATGAAACAATGCAACAGCAGTCACAACATTCGTCTCAGACTCATCTGGCTTTTTGAGGAATTCACTCAAAGTACTTATTGATGAAGATGGTACATTAGACGAAAATTCCTCAGGTCGAACAACTTCAAATCTAGTACACACCTGATTTAAGATCTCAATAGGTTCAACATGAGCCAAGTCAGCTTCTGAAGGATCTGAATTTACTTGCAAAACTCTCCTAACAAGCAGTTGTGAACAATGTGTCTTAGGTTCTTCTTCAGAGTCAACTTCAAACTCCTCATCATCCTTCGTGCACACCCCTTGCTCCCTTTCTTCAACTATTTTGATCTCCTTGGAAGCATAGGCTGCCTCAATTTCTTCAATGTCACGCAAGGTCATGACTTTATTGCTAGGACATTCCCGTTGCATGTGGCCATATCCCTTACACTTGAAGCAAATTTTCCTATCTCCTGAAGTTAAGGGTGCAGATTTCTTCTCGTTATCCTCCTTGAACTTGTTGAGGTTTGGAGTAAACTTAGCAACAGATTATGCTTCTTTCTGCTCCTCCAGTCTCTCCCATTCAAAACTCCGGATGTTGGGCTTTTCATGTCTGATTCGTTGAGCTTTAACATGTTTCTCCGCTCGCATTGCCACTTTATAAATTTCTTCAAAAGACCAATAAGGTTGCAGTTCAACCCTTTCTGCAATATTAGAATTAAGTCCAATTAAAAAGTGAGCAATTTTATGCTCTACTCTCTCCTCTGAGTCAGAGAGCATAGTTAACTTTTCAAACTCCATGATGTACTCCTCCACTGAAAGTGCTCCTTGTCTAAAACTCTGTAATTTCAAGAAGATATCTTGCACAAAGTCAGTCGGAAGAAATCATTTCTTCATTCTGGTTCTCAATGCTTCCCATGACTCTATATGTGCCTTGCCCTCTTTTCTTCTTTTGGCTCTCAAATTGTCATACCACAAGTGTGCATAACCTGTGAATTTTAGTACAGCCACCTTTAATCTTTTACGATCATCATAATCTTAATAATCAAAGGGTCTTTCAATACGTTGTAACCATTCAAGGAACTTCTCTGGTTTCATACTCCCATCAAATTTTAGAACATCTAGACGAAAACCTTTGTCATCATCAACGTTTTCCCTCTACCTCTGTTGTACCGGTCTGGCCACTTCTTCTTCTTCTGAATCTGAAGTGTGAATAGATCTCGTACTTCTGTTTGGGCTTGTAGATGTGTTTCTCCGATCCAGTTTGACTAGGATCTCATTCATCTTGTCCGTAAGTTCATTGATTTGTCTATCACGGTGCAAGTTTTGTGCTTGCTCCATGGTAAGCCCCCGTGGAATTTGTTCTTCTTCTCCAGCCATTGATGTTGCAGGCTGTAGAATAATGCAAGAACAACTTGTCCACCAAAGCTTTGATACTAAGATGTTGTATTTGATCTGGTAGGATCAAACACAGGTTGAGGAAAATAACTTTAGGAAGACTTCATAAAGAAATCAATCATCGGGAAATCAACACTAAAGGATCAATCTGTTTTAGTTGCTTAAAGAATTTAATCACCCGCAAGCTAAAACAAATTCGTTGTGAAAATATAAAGGAATTAACCATCAACTTTCAGGATAATCGTAAGTAAAAACTCACACAATTTTATTAATCAAAATCTCCCTTTTATCATACAACATAAGGAGCTATTTATAAGCTGTTATAAAACCCTAATTCTACTTTGGAAAGAATTCTACAATGGAAAGAAAATCTAATCTAGCTATGGAAAGATCTATACAACGGAAAGAAGTCTAATTAAACAAGCAAAGAATAGAAACAAACCTAAAACAAATTAGACAACTAATAAAAATAATTTAACAAACTGCAACCTAGGAAATAGTCCCTAACGGGTTAACAGGAATTAGTCTCCGACAGGCTTAATTTGCACTTAGTCTCTGACAATACAAATTATCCCGTGACAAGCTTAGTCTCCGACAGTGTAATTTATACTCTGACGAGCTTAGTCTCCGAAAGTATAAATTATCCCCTGACGAAACCTTAGTCCCCGATGACCATTTTATCCCCTAACGCGCGCAGGAACATCGCTTGATGCTAGGCTCGGCCACAGCAGCTTTACTTCAACAAATTTACGTTACTAAAATTACAAAACTAGAACCTAAGTAAAAAACTATTTACATGTTAATTAACCCTAATTAATCCAATGGATCAAAAGAGATGCAGGAAACTGCGCATATATACTGCATCTTTGCAGCAGCAGAGAAGACACTGCATTGCAGCAGCAGGAGACTAAGAAAGCAGGGTCATCAGCAGCACACTGCAGCAGAAACTCCAGCAGCAAACTGCAGCAGTAACAACAATTGGAGGGCAGCAGCAGCAGTAGCAACCATCACTGCAGCAAGCAAAATGGAGCAGCAGTAGTAGAAAATGTGCCGAAACTGCGCAGAAAGCAAAAGTGCAGAAACTGTGAAACAATCTGCAATCTGTGTAGCAATCAGCAATCAGCAAACAGCAAGAAAAAAGCGCAGAACTACAATAGAAAAACCAGCTACACTACAATACACAGCAACAAACTGCAACAGAAAATACAGCAACACGTTTGAGCAGCAAACTGCAATAGAAAATACTAGCAGCAATCTGCAACAGAAACAACACTACATCACTACAGCAACACTATATCCCAGCAGCAGCAACACCACAGCAATACCACTGCAGCAACACCACAGCAAATTCACAGCAACGCCGCAACAAAATGGGACCACTGCAGCCAACCCCACAGCAACACCAGAGCAACACCACTGTAGTAACCCCACTGCAGTAACACCACAGCAATACCACTGCAGCTTAAAATGGGACAGCAACGGGCAGAATTAAGGTAATTTCCATCTTTCAAGATTAGGGTGCAGGTGTAGAGCTTTGGGAAGGCCTTTCCAGCTGTGTAACTTGAACTTAACTGTGGAAATACAATCCTGAGTAACATGGTGTGCAGTATGCCCTTGAGCTCCGTGCTTTTTATGATTTCTTTCAAGCCACACTTTGTATATTATAGTTACAAGGCATAAATGGCTGATGAACTTCGGCCCCACTGTGAGATTAGTAGTGTCCAGTTGAGCAATGTAGTGGCTAAAGGATATCAGCGTACCAACCCAACCTGCAGCACCCATTACTTCAGCTAATACAGCCGAACTAAACCTGCAATCAAAGAAAAGGTGAGTGGTAGATTCTTCTTGTTCCTCACAAAATTGGCAAGGGGCTACAATTCTGGGAAGGATTTTGTTAAGGTTAGGTAGCCAAGTAAAGAAAGACATTCTTGGGACAAAAATGACATTCCAAAGAATACTACACCAGGGTGAAGAGGGGTATTTCTTTCGGATTGAGTTCCAGATGGTACGTAAGGAGATTTTAGTGATGTCAACACCTTGCCAAAGAATCAGGTCTTGATCACTAGAATTAATAGGGATTTGAGCAATAGAAGCTCTAAGGTCAATAAGAAGAGCATAGTTTGAGGTTGGCAGGCACCAAGAGTCACCTGAAATATAGGAGCTGAGTTTAGAGATGAAGTTGTTGTTTGCATTTGAAATGATGGGCATATCTGGTCTGTTGGCCAAAGGCCGTGAGGAAACCCACGGATCTTGCTAGGTAAGGAAATTACAGCTGATCCGTTGGAGTCACTAAGTGCCAAACAAACGGACGCAGCTTCGGACGAAAAAATAAATCTTGCTTGGAAGGAAATATCCTTAGATTTATTCTCTATTAATGTAGTTGCAGGATGTTGGTTAGAAAGTTCTTGTCAACCTGTTGTTACTTAACTTATTAATAATGAGTTAAGCAACTTTGGGATTTAGCAGAGAGTTAGTCATCAGAGGCTGGCGTCAGGGGATGCTTCTGGTGTCAGGGGATGTTTGGGCATCAGGGATTAAAGATGATGTCATCATCTAATCTTTTATTGCATCAGAGATTACGACTGATGTCATCATTAGCGGATGAGTTACGTTGTACAACGAAGACTAGTTTATGAAAGTAATATGCCCTCAAGCCAATTACGTTAGACGTGATGGAGTA
>CM025784.1:11075965-11086904 GCA_014636745.2 Centella asiatica | reverse complement strand
TATTTTAGAAATACTAATTATAAATAAATAAGAATTATTCTTATATTTTTATTATTTAATAAATAATTTAATTCCTAAGTAGTCTAGGAATTAGATTAAAAAGAGGTGTTATTATTTAATAATAAAGAATCCAATTTCTAAAAAGTTTAGGAATTAGAGAGTTTTATTATTATTTAATAAATAACCAATTTCTAAATGATTTACGAATTAGTTTAAGGGTTGTCTATATAAGGAGACTTATAATAGATTAAACCCTAATTGATATAATAATTGGTTGGTAGCCTCCATAATATTTGTCACCAAAATATTGTGAGGGAAATCCAATATTCCTCATAATCAAAATTCTGTGGTGGATCACCTTTAGAGTACTATACACTTGGGTAGTAAACGTTGGATCCAATGGAACAATGAAGAACGTGGAATTTATAAATTGCAAGATGGATTAAGGGGATCGATTGGAGCGTGAAGGATAAAGATTGCGGTGCTAATTCATGCGTAAAGATTCTACATCAACATCGTTGAATTTACAACGGTATGATTGTAATCCTTCCTCAATTAATAATATTATATAAGGTGATTCTTGGGATTGCAGAAAATAATTTAAATTGCTATTTTTCATGCTTCCGCTTCGTTGTCTATAATTTTCTGCACTAACAGTTTATTCATCAAAGACTAATTTAACCCGTCAGGGGATGATTTAGTCTCCGATAGTGTATTTGATCCGTCAGGGGTTAATTAGTCTCTGATACTCAATTATCCACTGATAGGTGCAGTTGTTTTATTTCTTATATTTTAGTATTTTCCGTATGAATTTTTGTGATCGTTCCCTATTTAAAATAGGTTTGTTATTTTTCCTTATTAGATTAGATTTCTTTCCTTTGTAATATTTTTTCCAATTAAAATTAAGTTTTATCTCAGCTTATAAATTGCTGCTTGTATTATTCATTATTCAAACTTTGATGAATAAAATTGTGTGAGTTTTTACTTATAATTATCCTAAAAGTTGGTGGTTAATTCCTTTATACTTTCACAACTAATTTGTTTTAGCTTACGTGTGATTAAATTCTTTAAGCAACTAAAACAGATTGATCCTTTAATGTTGATTACCCGGTGATTGATTTCTTTACAGAGTCTTCCTAAAGTTATTTTTCGCAACCTGTGTTTGATCCTACCAGATCAAATACATCATCTTGGTATCAGAGCCTTGGTGGCGAGTTGTTCTTAATTTAACCTACCATCTACAATGTAATGGCTGGAGAAGAAGAACAAATTATTCCACAGGGACTTACCATGGAGCAAGCACAAAACTTGCGTCATGATAGGCAAATCAACGACCTGACCGAAAAGATGAACGAGATCTTAGCCAGATTGGATCAGAGAAACCCTTCTACGAGTCCACACAGAAGTACTAGATCTGTTTGCACTTTGGATTCAGAAGGAGAAGAAGTGGCCAGATCAGTACCCCGGAGACAGAGAAACAACACTGATGATGACAAGGGTTTGTGCCTTGATATACCAAAATTTGATGGCAGCATAAAGCCTGAGAAATTCTTGGAATGGCTGCAACATGTCGAGAGAGTCTTCGAATATAAAGACTATGATGACCACAAGAGATTCAAGGTGGTTGTGTTGAAGTTCACAAGTTATGCTAATCTGTGGTATGAAAACTTGAAGAATAAGAGAAGAAGAAAAGGGAACACATGGGTTGGGTCTTGGGAAGCCTTGAAGAGCAGAATAAAGAAACGATTCCTATCCACAGACTACGTACAGGATGTGTTCTTGAAATTACAAAGTTTCAAACAAGGGGCATTGTCTGTGGAAGAATACACGGTGGAGTTTGAGAAACTCACCATGTTATGTGATCTTGAAGAAAGGGCAGAACATAAAATTACTCAGTTCTTAATGGGGCTGAACAATAATATTGCCGAGAGGGTGGAATTACAACCCTATTGGTCCTTTGAAGAGGTATGCAAGGTGGCCATGAGAGCTGAGAAGAATGCCAAGACTAAGGGCAATAGTTATTCCTGACCAGTGACTAAGATAATTGATAGAGGCAGAAACAAAAGGAGAAACGAGGCACCATCTACGCCAAAATTCACTCCTACTTTTGACAAGTTCAAGAAGGACAAAGGTAAGGCTTCTACACCATTGGCGATAGAAGATAGACGAATTTGCTTAAAGTGTAAAGGCTACGGACACATGAAACATGATTATCCTAGCAACAAAGTGATGACTCTCCATGATGTCGAAGAGATTGAGGCCTCCTATGCTTCTAGGGAGAGAGAAATACTTATAGAGGAGGAGTCAACTAATTGGAGAGAAACTGAAGATGATTTCGAGGCTGATTCTGAAGAAGAGCCTGAAACTCATGGTTCGCAGTTGATAGTCTAGAGATTATTGCAAACCAAGCTAGTCCCATTGGAGGTTGACCAAAGGGACAGAATCTTCATGACCAGGGTGTTGGTGAAAGACAAATTATATAACATGATCATAGACACTAGAAATTGTACTAACGTGGTATCTACTACATTAATCAATAATTTGAATTGGCCAACAACACCCCATCCTAAACCATACAAGTTACATTGGTTGAGTGATGGAGGAGAAGTTAAAGTGACAAAGCAAACACTGATTTCTTTTGAAATTGGCAAATTCAAGGATCAGGTGTTATGTGACATTTGTGTTATGGATGCATGCCACATATTGTTGGGAAGACCATGGCAGTATGACAGATTTGTCAAGTACGATGGCAGGACAAATGTATATATTGCCAAGGTAGGCAATAAGAAGACGACTCTAAAACCTTTATCCTCTTTTGGTGCACGTAAGGAGAGTTTAATGGTGACAGAAAAGCAATTCAAGGCTGAATTGGCACAAGTGGGACAGGGTTATTTGTTGATTGCTATTGGGTTTCAAGCTGAGCAAGGTCAGGGTAAAACAAACGGAGCCTTGGAAGAATTGTCGGAATTCCAGGACGTCTTTCCCGAAGATTTACCGCCAAGTTTACCACCTATTAGGGAGATTGAACACCAGATTGATCTAATCCCAGGTGCATCATTACCTAACAAAGTAGTTTACAGATGTAACCCTCGGGAGGCTCAAGAAATACAGAGGTAGATTGAGGAACTGATGGAACAAGGTTATGTAAGGAAAAACATGAGTCCTTGTGCTGTTCCAACCTTGGTGGTACCAAAGAAAGATGAAACATGGAGGATGTGCATTGATAGTAGGGCAGTGAACAACATTACTATCAAGTACAGATTTCCAATTCCAAGATTGGATGACTTGCTGGATGAGTTGCATGACTCAGTGATATTTTCCAAGATTGATCTACGAAGTGGCTATCATCAAATCAGAATGAGGGAAGGTGATGAATGGAAGACAACATTCAAGACAAAAGTGAGTTTGTATGAATGGCTGGTCATGCCTTTTGGACTTAGCAATGCACCAAGTACCTTCATGAGGCTGATGAATGAGGTACTAAAGCCCTTCTTGGGAAAATTTGTTGTGGTGTATTTGGATGATATACTTGTATATAGCAAAAGCATAGAAGATCATCTTAAACACTTAAGATTAGTGTTTGAAATGTTGAGGAACCAAAAGCTATACACCAAGTTAGAGAAGTGTTACTTCTTGGTGACTAGTGTAACCTTCCTAGGCTATATAGTTTCTAGCGATGGAGTTTCGGTTGATCCATCAAAAGTGGAGGCTATCAAATCTGGGCCAGTACCAACGAAAATAACGGAAGTAAGATCTTTCTATGGACTTGCTTCGTTCTACAGAAGGTTTGTTAGGAATTTCAATAGTGTGGTTGCACCTATTACTGAATGCATAAAGGAAAGAAAATTTGAGTGGACGGAAGTTGCTCAAAAGGCGTTTGAAAAGGTGAAGGAACTACTGTGCAACACGCCGGTCTTAGCTCTACCATATTTTTCAAGTCCTTTCGAAGTAGTGTGTGATGTAAGTGGAGTGGGTATAGGGGCTGTCCTAGTGCAGAAGAAGAGGCCTATTGCATACTTTAGTGAAAAGTTGAATGGAGCAAGGCCTAACTATTCGACCTATGACAAAGAGTTTTACGCAATAGTGAAAGCACTTGACCATTGGAGTCATTATTTGCGTCCGAGTCATTTCATATTGAATTTCGACCACGAGGCTTTGAAGTACATTCACGGACAGCAAAAACTTAATCCTCGTCACACTAAGTGGGTTGAGTTTTTACAATCTTTTAATTTCTCTTCCAAGCATAAACAGGGAAATGACAATGTGGTGGCTGATGCATTGTCACGGAGATACACCTTGTTGGGCGTCCTAAGTTCAAAATTGCTTGGTTTTGAATTGATTAAAGATACTACAAGCTGGACGTTGACTTCCAACCAATTATTAAATCGTGTTCACGAGGACCTACTGGTAGTTATGTGATTCAAGATGGGTTTCTGCTTAAAGGAAACTGTTTGTGCATTCCATCTTGCTCGATTCGAGAGTTGTTGATAAGGGAAGCCCATGGTGGAGGATTAGCTAGACACTTTGGCATTACCAAAACTTTGGCAATATTACAAGAGCATTTTTATTGGCCAAAGATGCAGGGTGATGTAATAGGTATTATTGCGAGATGTGCTACATGTCAAAAGACCAAAAGTACAATCCATCAGGATCTTTATACTCCATTATCGGTACCAAATTCTCCTTAGGAAGATGTGTCAATGGATTTTATTGTTGGATTGCCATGCATGCAAAGAGGCAATGATTCGATTTTGGTTGTGGTGGATCGGTTTTCAAAGATGACACATTTTCTGGCATGTCATAAAACTAATGATGCTTCTCGAGTGGCTGACTTATATATGAAAGAAGTGGTTCGATTGCATGGTATTCCAAGAACCATAGTCAGTGATCGAGATACAAAGTTCATGAGTTACTTCTGGAAGACACTATGGAAACTGTTGGGCACTAAGCTGTGTTTCAGCACTTCACATCATCCTCAAACGGATGGGCAAACTGAAGTGACCAACAGAACTTTAGGAGTCTTGTTGGGTGGGTTGGTGAGAAAACTACAAAAGATTAGGATGTCAAGCTTGCACATGCCGAGTTTGCATACAATAGATCTCCTACTTACGCCACAAAACATTCACCTTTTGAAGTGGTATACGGTGAGAATCCAAGGATCCCAGTGGATTTAATTTCTTTGCCAAAAGGTGAGTATGTCCATTCTGATGCGAAAGCGAAGGACTCAAGCTATGATAAAGTTGCATGCACAAGTATGAGCTAGAATTGAGAAAGTAAATGCAAGGTATAAAGCTCTAACCAACAAGCATCATAAACAACCTGACTTCCAAGTGGGTGATCTCATTTGGTTGCATCTGAGGAAGGAAAGGTTCCCTAACTTGCGTAAGCATAACTTAATGCCTCGGTCAGAGGGTCTTTCAAGATTGTTGAAAAGATTAACAACAATGCTTTCAAGTTGGAGTTGCTAGGAAATTATGGTGTAAGTGCAACCTTCAACATCGGTGATTTGGCTCCTTATATTCATGATGACGATGTGGCTCAATTGAGGACAATTGCTTCTGAAGAAGAGGAGGATGATCCGTTGGAGTCATTGAGTGCCAAACAAATGGATGCAGCTTCGGACGGAAGAATAAATCTTGCTTGGTAGGAAATATCCTTAGATTTATTCTCTATTAATGCAGTTGCAGGATGTTGGTTAGGAAGTGTTTGTCAACCTATTATTACTTTACTTATTAATAATGAGTTAAGTAACTTTGGGATTTAGCCAAGAGTTAGTCATCAGAAACTGGAGTCAGGGGATGCTTCTGGTGTCAAGGGATGTTTGGGCATCAGAGACTAAAGATGATGTCATCAATGAATCTTTTATTGCATCAAGGATTACGGCTGATGTCATCATCAGCGGATGAGTTGTACATCGGAGACTAGTTTATTCATCAGAGACTAATTTAACTCGTCAGGGGATGATTTAGTCTCCGATAGTGTATTTGATCCGTCAGGAGATAATTAGTCTTCGATACTCAATTATCCACTGACGGGTGTAGTTTTTAATTTCTTATATTTTAGTATTTTCAGTATGAATTTCAGTGACCATTCCCTTAAAATAGGTTTTTTATTTTTCCTTATTAGATTAGATTTCTTTCCTTTGTAATATTTTTCCCAATTAGGATTAGTTTTTATCTCAGCTTATAAATAGATGCTTGTATTATTCATTATTCAAACTTTGATTAATAAAATTGTGTGAGTTTTTACTTACAATTATCCTGAAAATTGGTGGTTAATTCCTTTATACTTTCACAGTTGATTTGTTTTAGCTTACAGGTGATTAAATTCTTTAAGCAACTAAAACAGATTGATCCTTTAATGTTGATTTCCCAGTGATTGATTTCTTTACGGAGTCTTCCTAAAGTTATTTTCCTCAACCTGTGTTTGATCCTACCAGATCAAATACATCATGTGGCGGCCCCGGAAATCCCCCAAAGCCGGGCCTCGGGCACTGTCAGTAATATGGGTGACAGAACCCCAAGGTCCCCAAGCTGGAACCCCGGGCTCCACTAGGAAACACAAAACAACAACTCAAAAGCGACAGATACATAATAGCCAAGCATTTAATAATCATATGAGAATATATTCTCAAATACATCATGTACAAAACTTAGAAGTTTACAACCTCTTACAAAAACTTCAAAGTTTAATAAACAGAATGCAGCGGAAACAAAACTTTAGATGGCCCATCTAGCCTTTCAACCTAAACATTTCTATGATGACCTTCCTTTATTAGGCGACTCGGCCTTCATGATATAACCTATAAAATATTTCATAACATTCCACATGAGCGTTTACGCTCAGCAAGTATATAATCATAAGCTAGAAGAACAGATAATTCAAAAGCTTTAATATTCATTGAGGTTAGAGGAAGCAATGCCCGAGCCTACTGATAAATCAACAAACATGTGTCATTTAGGGTTCCCGAGTGATATCAAAGGTTGACCCTCTTACAATAAATTAAGATTCGCCCTCTCTTCATCAGATAATGCATCACCTGACCAAACTGATCATTATCTAACTTCCTTTAACAATCAAATTTCATCCCAGCTAGTTAGCCTGGTCGTTTGATTCCATCATTTGACATACATAGTCACTTGCAGAAACCAATTAATCTGCGAGGGTCTGAATACCGATGCCTCGGTCTCTCATTCCCTATCATCATTAGCCAGAATACCAGGCGAAAGCATTCAACAGCCCCTTAACTTCCCATATGGATATATCTTCTTGAAAACATTTTCTCATTTTGAATAGCCTTGGCGTGCTTGACAATTAAAAGCATCGACTGCCTACAACATTGGCGTGCTCAAAAAATAAAAGCAGTGATAGCCAATAGCGTAACTATATATCCATATGGAAGTTACTCAGGTGTGCATACAAGTTCATGACTTGCAATACCCTTACATCATCTTTATCATCTTTTGGTGTGCTAGGGACTTTAAACAACTAGCAAACACCCAATAACACATATCTCAATAATCAACATCTTTTCACGTACATCGGATTCAATGATCATATGTTACTTAATCATAAAAGAGATCATCATCTTGCATAGGCATTAACATCATTCATTTACGTAAATCAAAATAATGATTCTACGTAATCAGAAAGAAAGAAAGTGGAATGAGTATAAACTTACCTTGGTCCTTACCTAAATTCACTATACTGATTGCAAAAAGGATTTTGTAAAATATCATTGTTGGAATAACATGAGAAATCCACATCTTGAAAGATAAATATGGGAGTATGCAAAATAGGAGATGATCATCATCAGGGGATTAATCATCCATCAGGGAAATAGTCAAACATCAGTGGGTACTTATTCGTCAGAGACTAACAAATATTTCATCAGAGACTGATGATATCATCTTAACCTATCAGAGACTAAAGATGACATAATCAGAGACTATTTAACCCATAAGAGACTGATGACGTCATCTTAACCCATAAGAGACTAAGGCTGACGTCATCATCGGAGACTAATTAACCCATATGAGACTAATGACGTCATCTTAACCCATAAGAGACTAATGCTGACGTCATCATCGGAGACTAATTAACCCATAAGAGACTATTCGTAGAACTTGTCTCTGTTATAAAAGAAAATCTTTCAAGAACAAGAATGATGCCCAGAAATGAACAAACTCAAACCTAGGATGCAATAAAATCCTACCTGTTGTGTGTAAACTTCTTTTCACAAACACAAAACAACATACTCTTTTAAAAGCTTTATTCTTTCCTAAAGACTTAGCACACACAACTACTACTCTTGGATGCCATGAAAAAAGGAAACACATAGGAGAACTTAAGATTCTTACCTCTTGACTTTGATGGAATAAATTCAAAGCTTGTCTGGAAGAAATCGTCCAAAAGAAAGAACTTGAAATTGTATGAAGATGGTAGGTTTAAAGAAGAACTTTTGAAGAGAAATTTTTAGAAAAGAGATTAAAATTTTACCTCTAAATGAGGTATTTATAGCAGGCTAAAATTTAACTTTGAGATAAAATCAATGGTTAATAAAACGGCTACTCATCATGATTTCTTAACAGCTGATACATGTAATAAGTAGTTGTTGTCCTTCATGAACATAAGCTAGTCACTTAAGCAACATACTAATCAACTTAACCTACGTACTTATGAGGTAGTCATTCTTACATAAGCTATTAAGTTTTTCAGGGGACTTACCAATCTAGACGCGTGGCTTCTTCAAGAAATTTACGAATGTTACCAAACATATAACATAATTTGTATGTCCTTGTAACCAACATCCAAAGAAATTATTACCCAAAAATATTTAGACACTCAAAAACATCATATATTAATTATACATATTAATAAAAAAAAAACAATTATGAGTGAATAAATTATTTATAGATAAACAAATTTTCTAGGTTGTTATACATCAACAGTCATTTCCAACTTTGTAGGTGATGAATTCAAGGGCTAGATCTCTCAGTCAAGGGATATGCGGACTGGCGTCAGGGGACACACGGACTGGCGTCAGGTGATACACGGACTGGCATTAGGGGATGCGGAGACTAGCGTCAAGGGATGCGGAGACTGGCATCAGGGGAAGCAGAGACTGTCATCAGGGAATGCTGACGTAATCAGCAGATAAATTATAGCATTAGAGACTAAAGTTGACGTCATCTGATGATTTAACCATGAGGGACAATTTAGTCTCCAATCGCTATTTTAACCCGTCAGGGGATAATTAGTCTCTGATAGGTAATTATCCACTGACGGGTGCATTTATGTTATTTCTTATATTTTATTATTTTCCGTGTTTGTTTTGTAAATTATTTCCAGGTTGAATTAGGATGTTTATTTTTTCCTTATTAGATTAGATGTCTTTCCATAATGGAGTTCTTACCATTGTAATATTTTTCCAATTAGGATTAGGTTTTCTTGATTATTCAGCTTCTAAATAGTTGTTCATATTGTATGGAAGGGACAGACTTTGAATAATAAAATTGTGTGAGTATTCACTTACGATTACCCGAAAGTTGGTGGTTAATTCCTTTATACTTTCACAACTAATTTGTTTTAACTTGCGAGTGATTAAATTCTTTAAGCAAACTAAACAGATTGATCCTTTAGTGTTGATTTCCCGGTGATTGATTTCTTTACGGAGTCTTCATAAAGTTATTTTCTGCAACCTGTGTTTGATCCTACCTGATCAAATACATCAACCACAGTTCTAGCACACTTTCCTAGGGGCTTCTCGAATAGGGGTGTAGTTACTAGCTTTGTTTACACCTAACTTTCCATTCCTATTCTTTTTCTTATCCTTTGACAGACCTTTATCCCTTGGATTCACCTACTTTTGTGGCCTTGCAACACTCATTTGCAAAGTGGCCCATCTCATTGCATTTGTAGCACTTTATGCTTGATTTATCAATAAAGCTTTTGGTGCTACCAGGTTTCCTTGCTGAAAATCTTTTTGACCATGATGGTTTTCGAAATTTCAGCTTGGAAAACCTTTTTGCAAGAAAGGCCATGGTTTCATCCAGTTCTTCTAACTCTTCAGGAGTGTACTCAGTCTCCTTTGTGTCAGCTTCTTCTTCTTCTTCTTCCAAATTTTCTTCAGCATCCCCTGATTGCTGCTTCATCAAGACACTTGGTCTTGCTTCTTCTTTGTTCTTTCTAGCAACCATGAGGGCTACAAATTTAAGCTTCCTGGTATCTCCTGATATTTCAAATCTTTGTTGAACCTCTAGTTCATATGTCTTTAAGGTACTATAGAGCCTATCCAAGTCTAGGAGATTCATGTCCTTGGATTCCCTGATGGCTGTAGTCTTTGGATCCCACGATATAGGAAGTGCCCTCATGAATTTTCTATTGATGTCTTTGTTGGCATAGCTCTTTCCATACATCCTCAGGTCATTTACCAACCTGTTAAATCTGTAAACATTTCAGTGAGTGTTTCACCATTTTTCATTGTGAACCATTAGTACTGTTGTGTTAACAGCTGCAGTTTGTTTTCCCTCGCATCTTTAGTACCATCACACAAGATCTGAATAGTATCCCATATAGACTTAGACGTTGTTAGATTCATGATATAGTTTAGCATATCATTGTTTAAACCATTATATAGGATGTCTGTGGGTTTTAGATCATTCTTTCCTTTCTCTCTTTCCTCTGAAGTCATTTCTTCAGTGGTCTTTGGAACTAACCTTTCTGGAACACTGACTCCATTGACAACCTCTTGAGGAATGAGCTTCTTTGGAACGTGAGAGCCTTCTTCTAGAATTTGCAAGTACTCATCATCGATTGCTCTTAGATGAACTATCATTCGTTGTCTCCAGAAAAAGTACTTTCCCTTTTCCAACATGGGGACTTTACTATTTCCAACTTTGTTAGCCATTTTTAACGATCGTCTAGCAAGTGTAGTCTG
>CM025784.1:11061842-11073137 GCA_014636745.2 Centella asiatica | reverse complement strand
ATCATCATCATCATTATCATCATCATCATTATCATCATCATCATTATGATCATCATCATTATGATCATCATCATTATGATCATCATTATTATTATTATCATTATTATTATTATCATTATTATTATTATCATTATTATTATTATTATTATTATGATTATTATTATTATTATGATTATTATTATATGATTATTATTATCATTATTATTATCATTAAGAAGTTAAGAATAAATTACTCCCTCTGCCCCAATCTTTTTGCGCCGTATTCCTTTTTCGATAGTCTCATTATGTTTGCAACATTACCCGTTTTAGTACTTTGTAATATGCAATAAATGAACTAATAAAATTAAGTGACGCATGAGGAAAAGCTTGGTGGATTAATGTACCAATACAAGCCATGAGAAACTTTTGAGTAAGGACTTTTCGAATCGACAAACAGAAATATTCTTGAGTCAAAAGGGAAAAGATTTCCAAAAATATATTTGATATATAATAAAAATGTTAAAAGATCTTTATTATAAATAAAGATTAAGGGAAATCAACGGTCGCCGACAAGCATCCAAAATTAGAAAGAATAAAATTATAAAATATAAATAGAATCTAAAATTTATTAAATCATTAATGCACGTCCCATCAACATATTGAAAATGTTTGACACCTCTGAGATAAGGCTCAATTTGTGTACGCCAAAGAATGTATATATTAACACAAAGCTTTATGGTGAGGAAATATTGTGTTTGGGAGAGTAAGAGACCCGAGACAAGAACTAGCAGATATTAGAGGTGAGGAACACATTTTAAGAATAAAGAGTGTTGGGCTCTCATACATCTGAATCAACGAAGAGGATGAACGAACATGTTTTTCATTGATATACAAGTGTTATTTGCAATAGATCACTACTCAATGTACACTAATCAGTGGTTAAATTAAATAGGTATTATCATAACAGTCCTTTAATTACTAGCTCAACTATCCTTATCATTAGTTATTAATGCTCATCTTTTGGCCGTGTCACTAGTGATGAATACCTCACTTCTTTCTCTCATTCAAAATCGTGCATGAGACTTTCATCTCACACGGCTCTTAAGTAAAAAAAAGAAATAAAAACTCATCTTCTTTCTTTTTTGATTACCTTCCTAGCATATGTATAAAACCGAATCCGTTCAATTTCTAAAATAAGATCACTAATCCTTAACTTTTCGAGGAATCTTTCATTAGTGGTTGTGAATGAATTCTTTTTTCAATTTTTTCGATCTTGGTTCCGTATGTGATTGTATTGATAAATCTAAACGTATACGTGAAGATAATATCAAAAAGATATGAAAATGTGTATACTTTCAAACTTTTAACAGATATGTAATACCATATATATTTGGAATCGAGGAAGATAAACAAAGCACAAGAATATCTCTAGAGCATCATCAGGAGGCAGATTCTTATTGCAGAGAATATTTATATATACAAATCATCTATAGAATATGGCTATCCATTTTGGAAAGATGATAAAGGGAGACTGTCAAGAATATAATCTTCTCATAGACAGTACTTGCAGTATACTGGTTTCTGTTCGGAACATTTCAAAATTAAAAATGCAGATAACATGCAAAACTATGCTTTTAAATAGATATTGGGCTCCGCATTTTAATCAGTAGTACTTTTAAATAGTTTATTTTATTTTATAGAAAAAAAACAATTGATTTTTTTCTGGTAGTAAAATATATATATATATTTTTTAGCAAAAAAAAATAAAATATATATATATATATATATATTTCTTTTCTATTTGAATATTGTGCAAAAATATATTTATAATTTTGGCTCAAAAGTAAACTTTCTTTCCAAAGGTTAATATAAAATACGTAGTTAACTTCACCTAAAAGGTTTTCAAATATACTTTAACTATTCTTATTTAAATATTGTTTGACTTTTTTGCACGTAATTTTAAGTATTTTTATGTTTTAAACATCTTATTTTAATTTCAAAAAATTGAAAATGAAAATATTTTAAATAAGGATTATTATGAATAAAATATTTATATTAAATAAAATATTTAATATAAAAAAATACACCTAAAATTATGTGGTAAAAAGTCAAACAATATTTAAATATGAACGGGTGAGTAAGATGGATACATTATGATAATATTCTATACTAAGTAAAAGTCAAACCATAGGAAGAATGTCCTTACTGTGTACTTTTCAAGGGTTGAGATTCTGTGCATGCAATTGGAGTCAAACAAGAGCCACACAAACACACAATAATAAATGGGCATACGAATATATTCCATGCAGCATGGGGGTGCAATTCATAATGTACATAGGCACGTAGCTAGAATTCATTCATTAATCTTCTATAAATGCAGTTGCTGGTCGCTCCAAGAAAATACTTATAGTGGATAGATAGATTAATATAAGTGGTATAAAAGTCGCTAGGTGGCTATAAGATGAACACTATAAAAGACGTAGCGTTTAGACATGTATTATACGAGATTAGGCGTAATTAGATGAGAATCAGGCGGTTTTAAACGCTTGGCGTTAAATGAGAACTTAGCGTTTAGACAGAAGATTAATCAGACTAGGACAGAATTTTGAGAACACCGATTACTATATAGATAGAGCTAGGAGGGAGGTCTTACGAGGGAGGTCGTACATGAAAAGAATAGGACTGTTTGGTAGCCAAGAATGACTTGCCACTTCCTTCCAAATTAAGGGGGTCATTTGAATCTCTTGATTGGCTTGCAGGCAAGCATTCTTGGCTATCCTAACATCCTATTCTTTAATTTCTCATCCAAGACCATATTTCTCATCCTTATCGAACTAGAACCTTTACTATCAAACTCAAACATGTCCGAATAAGTAATTTGAACCTAACCTCTTGTGTGAATTCAATTCGAATGATGTTCGTGAACATGTTCGAGTCCCAAAATAGTTTGCGAACATAATCGAACACCCAGGTTTATGAACATGAAGCCATTCACGAACATAAAAATTATTCATGAACATAAAATCGTCGCGAACATAAAATCGTTCACCAACATATACCCGTTCAAAACATATTTTTAATTTTTAATTATTTATGTTTTCATTTTTTATTTTCTTTTTGTACGAGGATACTTAGAGTTTGATGATTAAAGTTAATGTTCATTATTGATCATATCTATTTGATCTTAGAATCTTTAAGATTTCAAAATCTAATTTCTACTTTATAGTTGGATAAAATAAATAAAATATGTATAGAGAACTTATCTTTGGCCTAATGAATTTTTTTTGCAAATTTTTAACTATTAAAACTATACACCAAATAGTTGAAGTAGCTATTTAGACTTTATGTTTCATTTATATATATATATATATATATATATATATATATATATATACATATAGGGGGCCGATCCATAGCTAACGTTAGTTGTGGAGTCTTTTGTAGCTAACACGTTTATAACCGTCAATCGGATAATCCAATGCTGGAGATCAAACTCAAAAAAAAAAAAAAATCCCTTCTGCCAGTCGGCGGAAGGCAAAAACTAAAAAATAAAAAATAAGCCCCTTTCTGCTAGTGAGACTGGCGGAAAGGGCCTTTTTTTTCCCCCTTCCGCCAGTCTCACTGACAAAAAGGGCCTTATTTTTTTTTTCTTAAGCCTTCCGCCTATGTTATGCTTGAAAATAACAAGTGCAATATTTTTTTTCTTCCTTCCTTCGTGATACGCTATATATTATGATAAAAAAGACATAGGTCAAAAAAATTATCTTCTTCCATCGCATGTAAGTTTCTTTCTTTGTTCTCTCGTTTTATGAACAAATTTTTTTTTAATCTAACTCATTTGTTAAAAAAACTTTGTTTGTTACAGATCAGATCAGCATATTTCAGGTTGACATTTTCATCAGATTTTCCGCTCTTAACCTTTTTAATTTTAAAATGAGTGATAACGATAGAATATATGATGCTGATACATTTTTTTGATGATTCGGATTCTGATATAAGTATAAATGTTGAGAACGAAGAACATCATATTGACGAAGAAAATAATTTCGAACAACAAAATAATTTGAATTACAAAGAAAAAATAAATTTAGACAGTGATGGTGTTTGTTCTCCATATGTGGGTCAAATATTTACAAGTATATTTGAAAGTAAAAAATACTATAATACATATGCTCATAATAGTAGATTCGAACTCAAAATTTTAACGAGCAGAAAACATTCGGGGTCAAATCAATTATCTCATAGTTATATGCATGTAGAAAAGCAGGTAAACCTATTAAAAAAATTGTTTGAAAATGAAAATGATGATGAAAGCATAATTCGAAGGAAGAGGAATACTATTGAACGCACAATGTGCAAAGCCAGAATGTTTGTTGTTCATAACGTGCAAAATAATAGTTGGCGTGTAACAAAAGTGGAATTAAATCACAATCATTCAATAGTAACACCTAGTAAAATAGATTTCAAGGCAACACACAAAAATATAACTGTTGTCGATAGAGAATTAATCAATATACTCCACCAATCAAAAATAAAACCGAGTTTGATCATGAATGTGTTAATGTTAGATATAAATGATGATGATAATGATTAAAGTTTAATTGTGCATCTGTAAATACTCAAGGTGTTCTATAAACCTCAGTATAGTTACACAAGTTTTGCATCCATTGATGATCAACTTAGTCATCAGGGGATGAGCTGCTCTATACTAGACAAGTTGTCAGTGAAAGCTTCTAAAGGACTTGATAGTGTAGAAGGGATGTCTGTTATTTCTTAAAAGCATTCAAGTATTCCACACATCAGATGTTCCAGATAAAGTTAACAAAGTATCAATGATTAAAACCCGTCAGGGGATGACAGTGACAGACTAATCTATCAGTGGAAGCCATCAGTGGATACAAGTAAGTCTTCATCAGGACTTGACATCAGGGGATGTACAAGCACTTATCAAGTCGACATCAGGGCTTGTTATCAAGGGATAGTTATGACTGTATACACTTGTCATCAAATCTTACACGTGAATCATTGAAGCTTGTTCAAGAAACAAGGGATATAACTGGAAAGATATTCCTTGAAGTTTGGTTATCCAATAACAACTCTCGAACATTAATTACATGCAGATCAGGGGATGAAAAAGAAGCAACAAAAGTTAACAGTAGTCTGACACATCACTCCTAAAGGACATTGATATGATTTATATGCGACTATGTTGAAAAAGCAACATGTCCAGCATGTGGGTTCACCACCAAATCTGCTATACATTAAGAAAGAGTTCTTACACGGAAAGCTAAGCGAAGAAATAGAGAAGCACACATAGATACTAGAAAGGAGCTTTGTAATAGATCTTGATAGAAATATTCAAAGAAAATTTGTCGCTAGTAAGTGTGAGAAAAGAAGTTGTAAGTCATTATAGAATTGTAGCTGATTAATCATATTTGTGATTAACCAGATTTCCAGAAAACCTTAAGTTTTAATATAACTATTTTAACTTGAATGCTTGTGTATTCATTTCATTTGAAATATAGTTTTCCTGAAATCGCAACTATTCCAGCCTTTGTGATTTATTGTTGAAAAGATTGAAAACTAGAAGAAGCTGGTAGAAGAATCTAGCATCAACAAAAAGATATCATGGCTCTCTCTCTAAAAATTTTCTCTCCCTTCTCTCTTCCTTTTCCCTAAAACCCTTTTCCTGCTAATCCCCTCTTCGCTCCTCCTTTCATCTCTCTACCGTGCACCTTTGTTGTCATTTCTCTTATCGGGAATGGCAGATTCTAAACCCACCCCAAACCCCTCTCTTCTACATCCGATAGTCACGGACCTCGCGGGTTCTGGCAAAACTGTTTCTGCAGCAGCTCAAACCTCTGAAACCGATAGATCGAATGCTTTTCAAGCTAGACAGAAAATTGCCATTCTCATGTCCTTCATCTCTTCTCTTGGCTGGAGTTTACAAGACATTAGGAATTTTGAGCTTTTAGGCTCTCTTCCATTAGGGTCATCAAATTTAGGAGCTTCGGGTTCTAAATCTTCTACAGTTCCATTAGGGTCATCAGAAACCCTACCTCTCCAGTCACTTTTAGAGGAGGGTGAAGTCAACTTTTTGGACACTCCCCAGAATGATCAGACCCCCTCTAAGGGAAAGTTATCTTGGAGCAAGATCATGGCTAGAGATGCAAAACCTGCTAAGCTCTCCTTTTTCCCTCCTACACTGGTTGATGGTAAGATTTCTGTTGAACCTCCCCTTGAGGTTCTTAAACAAGGTTGCAAACATTGGGAAAATTATTTGATTAGGTTTTTCCACCATTCTCGCCCCCCTTACAATGTTATTGTTATAGCAGCTACAAAAATTTGGGGGGACCTTGGCACATAGCAAACAAACCGATTTTATTGAAAAAATGGCATGAAGGGACTGATTTATCAAAAGAAGATTGCAAGAAAGCTCTCATATGGGTCAAAGTGTTAGGTATTCCTCTTTCTTATTGAGGGGTTGAGTTACATTAGTAGTGGGCTGGGAAAGCCTCTTTTTCTTGACAAAATCACAAGTAAATTGGATCTTATGCCTTATGCCAGAATGTCCATAGAAATAGGGATTGATTCTAATTGGCCTAAGTAACTCCAAGTTTCTATTTGGGATGAACTTTCAAACAAGGACGCTTCAGTTGTAGTCTCAATTGAATATAAAAAAAAAATCCCTTCTTGCCCCAAATGCTCCATTTTTGGTCATTCCCAATTTAAATGTCCCTCCTCCAACTTCCAATGGGTCCCCAAACCTCAACCTAAACCTGATGACAAGGATAGTCCTATTACTCATCAAAATAAGGAAAATGACAGCTGGGTTTTAGTTCATTCAAAGCCTAGCCTCGTTCTCCCTCCTCCTGCAGCCACTAGCCTTTCTCCTATAGTCATAGCAGCCACTGTAACCACAGTGAGTTCTCCTTCTACTCCGCATACCAATCCTTTCTCCCCTCTTTCCTATCCAGAGGTTTCCTCTCCTAATTCAGATGTTAGCTCTCTAAACCAAGTTCTTATTGGTAAAATCTTGTCAATCGATGAAAAAGAGTTCAAAGATCAGAAACTGAAAGGAATAGTAGCCTAAGATGCTCCGTCCTCTTCCAAGAGGAAAAAGAAGAAGGGTGGGAGACAGGCTCCCACTTAGCTATCTCCCCTCTCTGCTTATTTTGTTCCATGAATATCTGCTCCTATAATGTTAGAGGCCTTAATAAGTCGACAAAACAAGACGACATTAGATCTTTTCTAACTTCAAATAGCATTACCCTAGCGAGTCTTTTGGAAACTAGAGTCAAGCGGGATAAGGCTCATGCCATTGCCTCAAATCTTTAAGCAAACTGGGAGTGGATTTTCAATTATGATAATCACCAGAACGGTAGAATTTGGATTGGTTAGAACCCTCGAGTTTGGCAAGTTCTTCCTTTATCCTATTCAAATCAGCTTATCCATTGCAGAGTCACTTTTTTGGAACAAAACCTTCATTTTTGGGTTACTTTCGTCTATGCTCATAATGATTACACAATGCGTCACAGTCTTTGGAATGATCTCATCGAGCTTTCATCTTCTACTTAAAGGTGGACTGTATTAGGAGACTTTAATGAGATTCTTGGAACTGCATTCTTAATTGTCATCTAGAAGATATAAGATACATGGGTTAGTTCCTCACTTGGAAAAATAAACAAGAATCTTACCCCATTGCCAGGAAGATTGATAGAGTTCTGGGGAACCCTTTATGGATTCAAACCATGGACTTTTCCCAAGTTTTTTTTGGTCCTAGTAGGCTTTCAAATCATTCCCCAACGATTCTTCAGTTGGGGCTAAAAATTATCCCTCGTAGGAAGCCCATTTTGTTTCTAAACCATCTCATCGATTCGGAAGGATATCTTTCTATAGTTTCAGACGTCTGGAAAGATCCTGTGGTAGGATCAGCTCAATTCTCCCTAGCCTCAAAACTTAGAAGAGTTAAAAAAAAAACCTTATTATTCTAAATAAGGATCATGGACATCTTCATACTAGAGTTGCTACTGCAAGGGAAGCCCTGCTAACTTTTCAATCAGATTTTCAGGATTCTACTTCAGCAGATTACATTCAAAAAGAGAAGCTGCTTACTTTTGATCTCTTAAATGCTTTAGAGGAAGAGGAAAAAATTCTAAACCAAAAAGCTCGTGTTCACTAGCTAAAGGTTGGGGATAAAAACAACAAGTTCTTCTTCGCTAGAGCTAAAGGCAGATGGAACTCAAACAAAATCATGGCTCTTGAAGATGATAAGGGGGTTATTACTTATGATCAGATTCAAATTAAATCCATTGTTATCTCCTACTTCAAGAATACTTTTGCTGCTGATTTTCGTCCCCCCGGAAGGCACCTTTCAGCTCTCCAAAGCCTTAACCTCAAAAAAGTCCCTCCTAATTTATTGCTCCATCTTTCTGCACCTATTTCAAATCTAGAGATTCTGGCCACTCTCAAGTCAATCCCCAAAAACTAATCTCCTGGCCCTGATGGCTTCAATACAAAATTTCATCTCTTCTTTTGATATTGTGGGCGCAGACTTCACTAAAGCTATTCAACCCTTCTTCTACTCTAGAAAACTGCTTAAAGCACTAAACCATGCAACCATCACTCTTATACCAAAAATTAAAAATCCTTCGAGGATGGGGGATTTTCTCCCTATCTCATGCTACTATACTATTTATAAATGCATCTAAAAGATTCTTGCCAACAGACTAAAGAAGACTCTCCCCTTCATTATTTCAAATTGCCAATCATCTTTTATTCAAGGCAGGAGCATTGGCGATAATATCCTTCTTGCTCAAGAGTTTATGCATAACTATCATCGTGTAGGAGGCACTCCCAGATGCGCTCTTAAGATCGACATAAGCAAAGCTTTTGATTCAGTAAATTGGGAGTTTATCTTTGCAATTCTGAAAAAAATGGAATTCCCTGAGCAATACATCAGATGGATCAAAAAATGTGTTACTACGGCCAAATACTCGGTAAAAGTTAATGGAGAGCTTTGTGGCTACTTGGAGGGTAAGAAGGGTCTTCGACAAGGTGATCCTCTCTCATCTTATTTGTTCATTATTGGTATGGAAGTTCTCATCACCATTCTAGATTCTATTAGCCAAAATCTCAGCTTCAAGTTCCACAGGAAAACGAAAATAGGTGGCTTCACTCACTTAATTTTTACAGATGACCTGATGATTTTCTCTCATGGGGACCTTTCCTCTATAAATATGCTTCTTTAAGGGCTTACAGAATTTTCAAATCTGTCGGGGCTGTCCATTAATTTTCAGAAAAGCCTTTGCTTCCTTTCAAATGTCAGGCAGGACATTAAATCTCAAATCTTGGATGGATGTGGCTTTCCTTTAGGCATGCTACCAGTGAGGTTCCTGGGGGTGCCCCTCATTTCAACTAGACATTCCTCCCTCGTTTGTAAACCTCTAATTGATAAGATCACTTCTAGAATCAGATCTTGGACTAACTGTTATCTATCCTATGCAGGCATAATTCAACTTATTAAATCTATCCTCTTTGTAATTCAAGCTTTTTGGACTGCACACTTTATTTTGCCTACTGCAATTTTTTTTTTGTTAAGTTAGATGAAATATAACGAAGAAGAAAGATACAAAATTAAAGAGAGGCATCCCCCCTAACCTACTAGAACAAAACTCTAGCTAGCCGAACCAAACACCAAGAAAAATAGCGAAATAATAGGAATATAGTCATTGATAGCAAGATAAACACTAATGTAATACCCTGACACGAGCAAGAAAGTATCAAGAGCAGATCATCCCCTGACTACCAAGCAGAATGTCCACTGACAATGATGCGTTGGGGTTCATTAACTTATAATTAGTTTTAAGTTAGGTTTTACTTTGTATTTTTAGAAACTTAAGTTTGTTGAAGTAAAGCTGTTGTGGCCGAGAAACAGACGTCAGGGGATAAAATGGTCATCGGGGACTAAGGTTTCTTCAGGGGATAATTTATACTTTCGGAGACTAAGCTCGTCAAGGAATAAATTATACTGTCGGAGACTACGCTTGTCAGGGGATATATTATACTGTCGGAGAAGAAGAACAGATTCCACGGGGACTTACTGTTGGGTTTCATTGGGTCTAAAACGCAGCGGTGAAATACAATTTAAAATAAAACAAAACGAAACCCAAACCCGAGGATCTATGCGAAACTATTTAATACAGATAGTTTAAGATTTTACCGATTAATTCTGCGAATCTGAAGCTTTGGTGAAGGTGTTGATCGTCTCCAAATCTTTAACGCAATCCAACAGGACAACGTCTCTATGGTATCCACACGAACACCCGCGAATCGTCTCACAATTCGAACAAGAAAAGTTACAGTACTAGCTGTATGATCTGTATCTCTCTTTTCTCTCTATATCTCTGAACTCTAGTCTTTCTCTTGTGAGCAACTAGGATTCTTAGAATACGTGAAAAACGTTGGATAGTTAGAGAATAGCTGATATATCATATATATATAGCCTTTCATAGAGTAATTCCAAAACCTAATCTAATTAGGAGACTTAAAATCTGAATTTTTATATTTATTAGATATATATATATATATTTAATCAAGTCTCACTTAATTAATATATATATATGTACAAATAAATATATATATATTCGTATTTCCTTCCAAAGGACTCTATTTTATACAGATTACATATATTAATATATATGTATATAATTTAAAGCCATGATTTAATTAAATCAATCTTATTGATATATTAAAATCATAGACATTTAAATTATATCTCCTTGACGAATGTTCTTTGTGTGTGACCCTGTAGGTTATTATTACGTTGGCAATAATTTTAAATCATATTATAAAATTATAAACAGTGAGCGGCATCTAGTAATACATCACTGTTACCCAAGTAATAATAAAGTCATAGATTCGACGTTACCTTCCGTGACCAATGTTTCAATGTAACTTAATCCTTTTAACCATGATATCTAAGATTAAATTCAAGGCATAGATGTGTCATCCTCTTCATTATTTAATCTTAGTTTTCTTGATCAATGAGTAAACTATATGAAACAAATCTCTATTTGAGCATGGCCATGCATTTTATAGTTTCACTCAATCAAGAGGCCTATAGATATCACCCCTAATTTATAGGAGGTTAAATTCCATCTACATCATTCCCATTTCTCACATAACTCATTATGCATCCAACAATCACCTTTATCGTCCACCCGGTTAAAGGTGACTTTTGATAATGTCAAAATGCATAACTCCTTATGTAGAAATGTCATGACTTCAGGTCGAAGGACCATTACATCATTGTCA
>CM025784.1:11000628-11053582 GCA_014636745.2 Centella asiatica | reverse complement strand
AAGAACAAGTAATCGAAGAATTTTCAAAGAACTTGTATTCAACCCCCACCCCCCTTCTACAAGTTCTCGGCGTTTCACTGGGAAAACACCAACTCGTTGAGAACCTTCTGGAATCTTGGATCACGTGTGCACCAAGTTCGAGGATGTCCTATGGGAGGAATTTCCACCTAATGTGCCAACTTCCTCAGTGAGTATATATCTTGAGCAAATCGTTGGGAAAATCTAAACCAGAGAAGGTAGAGAAGAATGTTGTGGTTACTGTTACATTGTTTCAGGGATATATTTTGCTTGGGCATGCATTGAGTCCAGAATATTACAAACAAGTTGTGGCTTTTCACCCAAGAAAACTTTTGGGGGTAACTACAAATTTCTTTGTTGGTGGAAAATTGCAGCATGTCTAGTCCCATTTTGATCATGGTGACAAAAGCTTGATGGTTAGTTGGAATCCAATTCAATCTGCAATACATATTCCATTTGATAGAGGCAAGAAATTGGTGGAGTCTTTTTCAATATGTTAAATTTTGTTGTACTCTGTAGTAGTTAGCGTCGTAATTAGAGTTGAGATTTTTGATTCCTTGTGTTTTTCATGAAGTCACCACACAATTGAGGACAATTGTTTTTAAAGAAAGGGAGTATGATGTGATAGGATAATCATCTTATAGTTAGTTGTAGTTGATTTATAGTTTTATAGTATATTAGGTGAGATCAGTGTGATAAAGTGTGCATCAGGGACTAGCTTAGCCAAGATTTGGCTGAAAACAGATATTAGGGGATGTCGAGGCAAGCATCAGGGAATAATTATAACATCAGAGATTACAAGCATCACGAGTTAAGTATCAACATCAGAGACTACGACATCAGAGGATAATAGCCTCCAACAGAGTAAATTTACCCGTCAGGGGATATTAGTCTTCGACAACCAAATTCATGCGGCAGGGGAAAGTTAGTCTCCGACAGTGTAAATTGCTCATCAAGTGATGGCTAGTCTCCAATAGGCAAATTAGCCCGTCAGGGAATAATTAGTCTCCGATAGCTTAATTATCCACTGACAGTTTCAATTATTATTTTTCATGTATTTTATTTATTTCTGTATTTTTTTCCTAGTTTTAATAAGTTTGTTTCCTTTCCTTA
The DNA here is from genome assembly GCA_014636745.2 of Centella asiatica. Lineage (NCBI taxonomy): Eukaryota > Viridiplantae > Streptophyta > Magnoliopsida > Apiales > Apiaceae > Centella > Centella asiatica. The sequence continues at coordinate 11,052,451 of CM025784.1, read as the reverse complement.
TTATATTAGATTTCTTTCCGATGTATTATTCTTTCCAAATAGGATTAGGAATCTTAACAGCTTATAAATAGCTGATCGTATTGTACAATAAAGATAATAGATTTTGATTAATAAAAATTTAGAGGTATTCTGCAATTTTTTCTCGTTTGTAAGATATAAACAAAACCCTATTCATGTGATTCAAGTAGTATTGAACGTGTGATTCGTTCAAGATCCTTAAGTCGACTTCTTATGCGTACATCAACAAGTTGATTTAAGTTATCCGAGGCTGTAGGCTTAAACACCCTACATCAAGTAAGTTTGGATGGCAAAGAGAATCGAGTAGATAAGTTGTCTCCTACCAACAAAGGACAAAAAGTTGTTAGTCTAGGAATTAATTTTCTTAGTAATCAGCTGAATAAGTGGTTCACAATCAGAGGCTGCAAGTTTTTTGGAAATCAGCGGGACTACTAGAAATTTGACAGGCCCCTTGGAGACATGCAATTGAGAGAGAGACGAGATCTCTTGTAGATTAGCAGGCTTCACATTTGACCAGAACAGTTGACTTTTGGCTGCATTCCATTGAAGACCAGAGAGGGAGGAGAATATTCCCAAAGTATGGAGGAGGATTCTCATCGGCAAAAATGAGGTGGGATATTTCCCTCGCTCTCCAATGATGGGTGAAAAGAGGATCATTAGTTTCTCTGGCCAAGATCATACAGAGCACTTCCATGACAATAACAAAGAGGTAGGGAGATAGAGGATCCCCTTGGCGAATCCCCCACTTTCCCTGGAAGTAGCCACACAGGTAGCCATTGACTTTAATGGAAAACATGGCTGTGTAGATACACAATTTAATCCAGCTAACAAAACGTAAAGGAAAGTTCATTAGCTTCAAAGAATCTAAGAGAAAATCCCAACTAACCGAATCAAAGGCTTTACGAAGATCAATTTTTAGGGCACATCTAGAAGGCCCTGCATCCCTATGATAACCTCTCATTAATTCTTGAGCAATAAGGATGTTGTAACCAATTTTCCTGCCCTTGACAAAAGCAGCCTGTTCTGGGGAGATCAAGCTCGGAAGGACCCGATGTAGGCAGTTTGCAAGAATTTTTGAAATACACTTGTAGAGGGTGTTACAGCAAGAAATGGGTCTGAAATCTCCCATATTAGAGGGATTTCGGACCTTTGGGACCAAGGCAATAACAGTAGCATTAACCTCTTTAAGCATCTTACCATAATTAAAAAAATGTAAGACAACTTTTGTAAAATCATCCCCAACAATGTCCCAAGTATGGAGGAAGAAATTGACATTGAAACCATCGGGACCAGGGGCTTTGTTCCTTTTCATGCTCTTAAGAGTGCTAAAAATCTCATTAACTGAAACGGGGTTGACCAAATCATGAGCTAGATCTAGAGGCAAGGATTTGGTTATAAATCTCTGAAGATTTTTTGTCCCAGGGTAGTGGTCTGAATTAGTACCCAGAAGCTTCTTATAGTAGTCCACTGCCTCCTTCTTTATATCATCTTGCTTGTGGAGAGAGTTTCCCAGTTTATCATTAATTGTAAGGATCTTGTTTTGGTTCCATCTGTTCTGTATCTGTGCAAAGAAAAACTTAGAGTTCTTGTCCCCAGAGTCAAGCCATTGAACTCTAGAGTTTTGCCTAAGGATTTTTTCTTCATTTGATAAAGCGTCCTTGAGAGCTGCAAGGAGAGCCTTTTCTGTATCAATACTGGGTTGATTGATAACAGTAGGGGAATTTTGTAAAAGCAGTTGGTACTCAAAGAGGTCCTTCCTAGCCTTTACAAAGGAAACAAAGTTCATATGAAAATCAGAGTTAAGTTTGAGTAACCCTTTCTTTGTGATCCTCAGTTTTTCGGCAAGAACAAACATAGAGGAACCCTGGAACCGAGTATTCCAAGCATTGACCACCACATATTTGAAACCATCCAGATCTAGCAAGAAATTAAGGAATTGGAAAGGCCTAGAGGAGGGCTTGAAATTAATACATGTATCAAGGATAATATGTGCATGGTCAGACATTCCCCTGGCCCCAAAGGTGGCGAGAGAGTGAGGCAAGTTTGTAAACCAGCTGTCATTACCCAAAACTCTGTCAATTTTTCTAGAAATCGTGAAGTTTGCCTGGCCATTCCACCATGTGTGAAGGGGACCAACCGCTCTAATATCTGTCAAGTTGTAGTTGGTAAGACAAGTTTTGAGTCATACATACCTGCATCATAAACCCCCCGACCTCCCCAGGCATCTTCTAAGTTGAGGATGACATTGAAATCTCCAAGCACAAGCCAGCTGCCCTGTGAGCTTGCGTTGATAGCACATAAATCTTCCCATAGGGTTTTTCTTTGCGAGGCCAGGTTAAAGGCATAAACAACAGTGACCAAAAATTCAGCCTTTGTCTCAATGTGGTGGAGGTGGCAATGCATAAGTTGGCTAGACGTCTGCAATACTGAGACTTTGACTAAACAAGGGTCCCAACCCACCTAGATTCTTCCATTCTGATGATGGCTATAATTATAAAGCTAGTGCCAATGTTTGTTAAGCTTTAAGGCAATAACATCTGCTTTGTGAGGTTTAACTCTAGTCTCCAAAAGGCCCACAAACGATATGCTATTATTTGTAAGGAAGGCTCTAATATCCTCTTGCCTAGGAGATTTATTAATGCCCCGAACATTGTAGGTACTGATCTTCATCAAAAAATATTATAGAGAGTAAATATTATTTTTTCCCCTTCCCTTTTTCTTCTTGGAAGAAGAAGTATGGGAGTGTAAGGGTAGAGATGGGTTGTCCCCTAGACAGATGGAATTGATTTCGTGAGATTTGAGAGCTTTAAGCTCCATTTCATCCACCCCTTTGAGCTTGCCTAGGAGTTTGTTGTCGACAGGGAAAGAACTACCAACAGAGGAACCTTCTCCCGGATCCCGAGCATTCCCCAAGTCCTTGTTTTTCTTCTTTGAAACATCAATCCAACCATCATTGGTTGCAGAAGAGAACACTGGTTGAATAATAGTGGGAGGGGCTTGAGAGGAAGGCTTGGTCACCAGGGGCATTGTAGGGACCACAGGTTGAACACCCGTTGGATTGGCAGTTGTAGGTTTATAAAGAGACTTTGGAACCCAGACATAACGGGCTTTTGGACATTTAAGGAGAGAACACCCAAACACTTTGCATGTAGGGCAAGAAGGAGGCCGGTTTTGATACTCAACAGCCACAAAAACAGGAATGCCAAAACTATTATCTTCATCAAGTATAAAAACTAAAATTTGTTTTGGCCAAGTAGTTGCAGCATCCATTTCAACACAAACTCTTGCGAAGGGCATAGGGTCCAAATTATAAGTGGCTTTGTCAAGGAAAAGAGGTTTACCTATACCACTTGCAACAAAGCTTAAGCCCTCTTTCGTCTAGTAGGAGAGTGGGACATTATGGAATTTTCCCACACAGGGGCCTTTGTACAACAGTCCGTGTTGGTGGAAATCCCCTCCTTCCAAGGCCTAAGAATCAACAATTTATTATGAATATAGCATGGCCCCAGTACCAAAACATTGTCCCTATCTGCCATAGTATTGAAACGAAACATATAGAAGTTTTGGTGAGTAAAGACTTGTTTTAGACCTAGGTTTCCCCAAAGTTTCAGGGAAATAAGGGCAACAACATTGTAAGGAATTCTAAAATGGAGGAAATGGCCTACCAAATAGGTATCAAACTGTCTAATACCTTTTTTCAACACATCAATTGGTGCCCTTCCAAACACTACTCCGTTTTCTAGTTGAGGAGGGAATAAGTGAAGAGATATGGGTTTAGTATGCTCATTACCCACAATATTACTCCAAGATTTAGGCTTTTCAAGTTGCAACAGATTTGGCCCCAAATCGGGACCAGATCCAAAACAAGAGGGATGGGGGGAAGGGGGATGATGTGGGCATGAACAAGAAGGAATCAGATGGCGACGGTGAGCAAAGGCTTAGGGTTCCAATTACTAGATCCAAGTCTAGAAAGTTTGAAGCAAGTTTGTTAACTGCAGCGGGTTTGAATCTTGAAGAGTTTCGGATATTAGGGTTATGTTTGGAACATTATGAAGACGGCACTGAAACTTGGACTTGGCCAACTCTGCGTTATGATCTTTCACAAAGTGCTTGTAATTATGTTATTACTTTTCTTTTGAACTTGGAGTCAAGCACATTTGTGACTTAGTCGAAACTTTGCCGAGGAGAACATCAAGGGATATTTATTATATCGGAGATTACGGGTGTCAGGGGTTAAGTATCAACATCAGAGACTACGGCATCAGGGGATAATAGTCGCTAACAGCTTAATTATCCACTGACAGTTTCAATTATTATCTTTCATATATTTTATTTATTTTCGTATTTGTTTCCTAGTTTTAATAGGTTTGTTTCCTTTCCTTATTGGATTGGATTTCGTTCCAATGTATTATTCTTTCCAATTAGGATTAGGGATCTTAACAGCTTATAAATAGCTGCTCATATTGTACAATAAAGATATAGTTGATTGATTAATAAAAGTTCAGAGTTATTCTGCAACTTTTTTCTTGTTTATGTGATATAAACAAAACCTTATTCGTCTCAAATATAAAGCTGAAAGTTCCTTCTTTCACTAGGAGCAGTGATCCGAAAGAATTCCTAGAGTGGGTTCAAAAGGTGGAAAAGATCTTTGAATTCCAAAATCACATAGAAGACCTAACAAGAAGCCCTTAACTAGACAAGAATTAAGGGAGGCATTTGCCATGGAGAATACTCATGCCAGTGATTCTGAGATTGAAGAAGAGTATGTTAATGAATGCGGGGAATAGGAAATAGAGTGTGATAATGGGGAGTTGTTGGTATTAAGATGACTACTCAACACCCAAGTAGGCGACGAGACTGATCAGCGTGAGACAATATTTCAAACAAGGTGCACTGTAATGAAGAAAGTGCTGCAACTTACTTATCGACGGAGGAAGTGGCACAAACATGGTGTCAAGTGAGGTTGTTGAGAAATTGCAACTCAAGATAATGAAGCACCCAAATCCATACAAGCTTCAATGGATTAATCAGGATAATGTGGTGAATGTCGACAAGCAAGTCTTAATTTCATTTTCTGTCGGAAGCGTATATAAAGATGACGTATTGTTTGACATAGTACCACAGATGGACGCATGCCATATGCTCCTAGGAAGACCTTGGCAGTTTGATCACCATGTCATACATGATGGAAAGCATAACATCTATGCTTTTCACAAGGAGGGCCGCAAGATTGTGTTAAAGCCGATGACACCAAAGAAAATTTTGGAAGATCGAAAAGCAAGAGCCAAAGGGAACAACGCATCAAAAGTAAAAGAAGCAAGGTAGTCCTTATTAGCAACTAGACATGAAATAGAAGAAAAATTGCGAGAAGGTGGGACTATTCTACTATTACTGGCATGTGAAGTATTGAAGTCAGAATCATTGATTAATAATTCACGGCTTCAGAGCTTACTCGACGAATTTAAAGCATTATTTCTTGAAGAATTGCCTAAAGGATTACCACCAATCTGAGGCATTGAGCATCAGATTGACTTGATACCGGGAGCATCGTTACCAAATAGAGCAGCCTATAGATGTAACCCAGAGGAGATGAAAGAGTTGAAGAGGCAAGTTGACGAGTTGATTGAGAGAGGATATATTCGCGAATCCATGAGTCCGTGCTCAGTTCCAACTTTACTAGTACCGAAGAAGGACGGATCCATGAGGATGTGTGTCGACAGTTGCGCAATCAACAAGATAACGGTTAAATATCGTTATCCAATTCCTAGACTCGACGACATGCTTGAAGAACTACATGGTGCTATAGTATTCTTGAAAGTTGATTTGAAGAGAGGCTACCATCAAATTCGAATGCGAGAAGGTGATGAATGGAAAACTTCATTCAAGATCAAGCATGGGCTATATGAGTGGATGGTTATGTCAAATGCACCAAGCACTTTTATGAGACTCATGAACCATGTTCTGTGCAGGTTCATTGGCAAATTTGTGGTGGTATACTTTGATGACATCCTGGTTTATAGCAACAATATAGATGATCGCTTATTACATCTACGTGAGGTGTTTGTTGTCCTAAGTGAAAATCAGTTATATGCTAATCTGAAGAAAAGTGTATTTGCTCAAGACAAATTGATATTCTTAGGATACGTTGTGTGTAAGAACAGAATAGAGGTGGACAAAGATGTGGTAAGAGCAATACAAGAATGGCCTGAACCAAAATCAGTAGGTGATATAAGGAGTTTTCATGGTTTGACTTCATTCTATCAAAGATTTGTGAAGAACTTTAGCACAATTGCATCACCTATGCTTGAGTGTCTAAAGAAAGGGGGTGAGTTCAGGTGGACAAAAGCTGCCCAGGAAAGTTTTGATTTGCTGAAGCAGAAGCTGTGTGAAACACCTATGTTAGCATTGCCAAACTTCAACAGCACCTTTGAGGTGGACTGCGATACGAGTGTCATCGGCATAGGGGCTGTCATAATACAAAAGGGCAAACTAGTGGCTTATTTCAGTGAAAAGCTGAGTGGGGCGAGTCTAAACTATTCCACGTATGAGAAGGAATTTTCTCACTGATCTGAGCTTTGGAGACCTGGCAACATTACCTACTGCCCAAGGAATTTGCAATACATACTGATCACGAATCCCTGAAGTACATTAGAGGGCAAGGCAAACTGAATTGCAGACAAGCCAAGTGGGTTGAATTTCTGGAAACTTTCCCATATGTGATCAAGTACAAGCAAGTTAAAGGGAATGTTGTGGCGGATGCACTGTCTAGAAGGTATACCCTTCTATCATTGCTTAATTCTCGTTTATTGGGATTTGATCTGATTAAGGAGCAATATGCACATGACCCTTTCTTCGCTAAAGTCTTGGAAGATTGTGGAAAGGGCGCAAATGGAAAATACTTTGTGCATGATGGGTTCCTTTTTAAAGGGAAATGAGTTTGTATACCAAGCTCGTCTTTATGTGAACTGTTAATTAGAGAAGCACATAGAGGAGGTCTTGCTAGTCACTTCGGTGAAGGAAAAACATTGGAAGCTTTAAAAGAACACTTTTATTGGCCGAGCATGGATCATGGATCATACTCCCTTTCTTCGAAAACAATTAACCTCAATTGTTGATCACCTTTATGTCAAACACAAGAAGTAAAAAGTTCCCAACCTAACTATATAACTAACTCCCACCGAGTACAACAAAAAAAAGTAATACATTAAAAAAGACCTTAACAATTCCTTACCTCTATCAAAGGGAATATGCATTGCAGGTTGAAGTGGAAGCCAACTAACCAGCAAGATATTGTTAACATGGTCAATATAAAAACCTCACCTGCTGCAATTTCTGACCAACATACGGCTTTATAGTTGCTCCCCAAATTTTACATGATTGCCAAACAACATCCTTCTTCTAAATTTGTGGACTTAATGCAGCCTCAATCAAAGTATAGTTTCGAAACATTGCAACAGTAACCACAACGTTCTTCACAGACGGATCTGGCTCAAGCTTTTCAAAGGAACTACCCAAAGCATCATTTAGGTCAGTAAAACCATGTTCCAAGTTTTCAGAAGGTTCACCATAAGTTTGGTCAGCTTCTGAAGGATCTGAATTTTTTTGCAAAGTCCTTCGAACAAGTAGTTGTGAACCACATGTCTCAAGTTCTTCTTCAGAGTCAACTTCAAACTCCTCATCAACCTTTTGACACACCCCTTACTTCCCTTCTTCAGCTGGTTCTACATCCTTGGAAGCATAGGTTGCCTCAATTTCTTCAATGTCACGCAAGGTCATGACTCTATTGCTAGGACATTCATGTTGACTCTTTATCTTCCCTGAACTTGTTGAGGTTTGGAGTAAGCTTAGCAACATGTTGTGCTTCGTTTTGTTCCCCAGGTCTTTCCCATTCAAAACTCTAGATGTTGGGTTTTTCATGTCTGATTCGTTAAGCTGTAACATGTTTCTCCGCTCGCATTGCCACTTTTACAAATTTCTTCAAAAGACCAATAAGGTTGCAGTTCAACCCTTTCTACAATATTAGAATTTAGACCAGTTAGAAAATGAGCAATTTTGTGCTATACTTTTTCTTCTAAATCATAGAGCATAATTAGCTTTTCAAATTCCAAGGTGTACTCCTCCACTGAAAGTATGCCTTGTTTAAAACTCTGCAGTCATAGGAACACATCTTGCATGAAGTCAGTAGGAAGGAACCATTTCTTCATTTTGGTTTTTAGTGACTCCCAAGACTCCAAGCGTGCCTTGCCTTCTTTTCTTCTTTTGGCCTTCAGATTTTCGTACCACAAGTTTGCATAACCTGTGAACTTTAACACAACCACTTTAAATCTTTTGTGGTCGTCATAGTCTTTATATTCAAAGACTCTCTCAATATGTTGCAGCCATTCCAGGAATTTATCAGGTTTCATACTACCATCAAAATCTAGAATATCAAGGCGCAAACCCTTGTCATCTTCCATGTTTTCTCTCTGCCTCCGCAGCGCTGGTCTAGCCACTTCTTCTCCCTCTGAGTCTGAAGTGCAAGCAGATCTCCTACTTCTGTTTGGACTTGTAGAAGGGTTCCTTCGATCCAACCTGGTTAGTAACTCGTTCATCTTTACAGTCAGGTCATTGATCTGCCTATCACGACGCAAGTTTTGTGCTTGCTCCATGGTAAGTCCTCATGGAATAATTTGTTCTTCTTCTCCAACCATTAGATTGTAAGTTGTAGAATAAGCCAAGAACAATCCGTCCACCAAAGCTCTGATACCGAGATGATGTATTTGATCTGGTAGGAACAAACACAGGTTGCGAAAAATAACTTTAGAAAGATTTCATAAATAAATTAATCACTGAAAACCAACACTAAAGGATCGATCTGATTAGTTTGCTTAAAGAATTTAATCACCTGCAAGCTAACACAAATCAGTTGTGAAAGTATAAAGGAATTAACCACCAACTTTCAAGATACTCGTAAGTAAAAACTCACACAATTTTATTAATCAAATTCTCTCCTCATCGTACAACATAAGTAGCTATTTATAAGATGTTATAAAACCCTAATTCTACTTTGGAAAGAATTCTATAATGGAAGAAAAATCTAATCCAACTATGGAAAGAACTGTACAGCGGAAAGAAATCTAATCTGAAAAAGAATCTAATTAAACAAGGAAAGAATAGAAACAATCCTATTACAATTAGAAAACTAATAAAAATAACTTAACAAACTGCAACCGAGGAAGTAGTCCCTGACGGGTTAAATGGAATTAGTCTCTGACAAGCTTAATTTGCACTTAGTCTCCGACAGTACAAATTATCCCCTGACAAGCTTAGTCTCTGATAGCATAATTTATACCCTAACGAGCTTAGTCTCCGAAAGTATAAATTATCCCTTAACGAAACCTTAGTCCCCGATGACCATTTCATCCCCTGATGCGCGTAGTCTCTGACGACCATTTATTCCCTGACACACGCAGGAACATCCCCTAATGCGAGGCTCGGCATCCCTTGATACATGCAGGAATATCCCCTGACGTCTGTTTCTCAACCACAACAGCTTTACTTCAACAAACTTTCGTTACTAAAAATACAAAACTAAAACCTAACTAAAAACTAATTACAAGTTAATTAACCTCCCAATTAATCCAATAGATCACAGAGAAAACACTAATAGCAGGGGACACCCAGCCAAACCTAGGTCCATGGGAAAGGAAAAACAAAGATCAAGGGTGCATATTAATCTTCAGAGGATAACTATCCACTGATGACTGCCTTTTGTCATCAGAAGATATTTATCCACTGATAGGCCTTTTGACCTATAAGGGGATAGCTACTTGCATCAGGGGATGTCGCTTGCAGTTTGTTCTTGTCTATTGTTTGCTTGTATTTTATTTCTTGTTCTCCTAGCTAGAGTCTATTTGTTCTAGCAGGTCCGGAGGCATGCCTCTCGTTACTTTTGTATTTTTCTCAATTTATATTATACCCCAACTTAACAAAAAAAAAAAAAAGTTCGAAAGGTTAAGGAAAAAAGGATTACAGGTAGGAGGGAAGGGCTAAGGGTTTAAGGAGGGTTAGAGAGAAGGAGGAGCATTTTTGAGAGAAGGGTTGAGCCTTTGCTTTGCCTACTGCAGTTTCTAAAAAGATCACTCAAATTTTTACTCATTTCCTATGGAAAGATTCTTCTCTTTCCAATTACGGATGCATAGTTGCTTAGAAACATGTAGCCCTTCCTAGAAGGGAAGGTGGCCTTGGCATTAAGCAAGTGGAAGATTGGAATAAAGCTTAAATCCTACACAGGTTGCTGCAGATTATAAACTGGAATTGCAATTCGCCTTGGGTCACTTGGATCCGAAACTGTAAACTTTCTCGTTATGGTTTCTGGACAGTTCATGCATCTCAAGACTCCTCGTGGATCAGGAGGAAAATTCTCAAACTTTGAGACCTAGCCCGGGGTATAAAGTTGAAAATGGCTGTAATATTCTTACTTGGCAAAACCCTTGGATCTCCTCTCAGCCCCTGGCCAGTAGGCCAGATATGCCCATTATCTCTAATGCAAATAGCAGTTTCTGCTTTAAACTAAACTCTTTTATATTCAGGTAACTCTTGGTGCTTGCCTGCTCAGCAACGATCGAAAAAGTGGGGAATGTTGGATTGAACCAGAAAAGTTTGGGTAGAGCCAGATCTAAGCGTTGGCTAGGTAAGTGTCATGTAGTAAGAGGAGTAGTTATGAACCCTGTAGACCATCCCCATGGGGGTGGTGAAGGGAGGGCCCCAATTGGCAGAAAAAAACCCACAACCCCTTGGGGTTATCTTGCACTTGGGAGAAGAAGTAGAAAAAGGAATAAATAGAGTAATAATTTGATTCTTCGTCGCCTTAGTAAATAGGAAAGAAAATAGAATTTTTTTCTTCCAAAAACAATATAGGAAAAATAGGAGTAAGCTGTGACACGTTCACTAAAAAAAAATCCTTTTGTAGCGAATCGTTTATTAATAAAAATTGATAAGCTTAATACAAAAGTAGAAAAAGAAATAATAATAACTTGGTCCCGGGCATCTACCATTATACCCACAATGATTGGCCATACTACATCAAATTACACGCTGCTGATTGATCTGAGAACATCCATTGCTCAGCTTCCTAAGCCAAGCAGAGACCATGACATGATTCTCTGGCAAGGTGAAGACATTTCCAAGATCTCTTTAAGTAAAATATGGAACTCAATATGAAGGAAGCTTCCTTATTCTCCCTAGTGTAACTTGTTATGGAATTCACTTTCTATCCCTCAAATGTCTTTTTTCAGTTGGCTAGCAGTCCAAGACAAAATTCTTCCAAAAATAGTCACACCTTGCCAAATTATGTGATGAACCAGAAGAATCTTCAGCTCACCTTTTCTTTAACTGCAGGTTTAGCTCCTCTATCCTCGCTCGAGTAAGGGGCATAGCGGGTTGGATTGGCCCTTGGATCTCTTTCACTCACCATCTTGCTCATTCGATGTCCATCAAGCAAACTACAGGGGCAAAGCTCATCAGTCATTTATGTATAATTACAGTGATATACAAAATCTGGCTCGAAAGAAACTTTAGGAGACATGGAGGTCAAGGTCACAATGACTTACAAGTGGCTCAGGATTGTATTTATACAGTGACGTCAAGGCTTCACAATTGGAAAGGTTTTCCCAAAGCGCTGCACTTACAACCCAGTTCAGCTCAATGGAAAATGCCTTGATTCTCTTCTTTTTTTTTTTTTTTTTTTTTTTTTGCTAAATTTCAAAAATATATTAAAGGAAAAAAGAAACATAGTTAACGAGAGGCATCCCTCTCGACGTACTAGCACATCTCGCTCGCTAGGGAAAACAAGCCAAAACTAAGAGCATAAAGCATAGACCATAAACACAAAGCATTCAAGGCTAGCTAGGGAAACTAACTAACATAGGGAAACAAAACTAACATAGGGAAGCCAACAGCCAACAAGCCCACAAAAGGAAAACAGCACTAAACAAAAACAACTCCTAAGATTATATCGCTAAAACCCTCTAAACCAGGGGGCATTACTGCTGCAGCAAACCCATAAAATCAAACATCACAGCAACAAGGAGGAAACAACAGCAAATTTTTCCCTGCAATGCAACAGCAGCAAAGCAGATTCTGCAGGAGCATCAGCAACAAAAAACAAATCTGCAGGAACAGCAGACTACATAAAAAACACAGCAAAGCAGCATTAGCAGAAACAGATCTGTTGGAGCAGCATTCTCAATCTTAATGCAAAAATTTTATTTTGTGAAATTGAGCTAGCTGCGCAAAAGTGACTTCTCTGCTGCACCGCTGAAGTGTCTATGCGCTGATCCTGCATCTCTTTATTTTCTGCAGAAACTTCTACTGCTGAAATGTTGTGTTTTTTGCTGCTATATTGTTGTATTTTCTGCTGCTGGTTTGGTATGTTTTTTGTTGCTGCTGCTCCTGCAGAAACTGCTTCTGCTGCTACTGCTCCTACAGAATCTGCTTCTGCTGCTGATGCTCCTGCAGAATCTGCTTCTGCTGCTGCATTGGTGTGTTTCTCGTTGACGCATAGGGAGCCGTTGACTTTCACTTAGAACATGGCTGTGGAAATACACTATTTTATCCAGCCAACAAATTGATAAGGGAAGTTCATCATGTGACAGCCCCGATTTCCCAAACCAAAGACCAGTGTCATCAGTTTATTACTAACTGCCATGACATAGGCGTTTGGAGGAAAACCAGGTTGCCAGTGGGGAAATTCAAAGAGCTATTACACCAAAAACTCTTTTCTTTGTATTAATAACTCTAAACGTTATTTTGAAAGTTTTTAGCAGCGAAATAACATATTTTATGCTTGATAACAAAACAAGATCAAGCCAACCAAAAATCCTATTTATAAGTCTTGGACTGCCAAATTTACTGACTCTGATATGACTTTTCTTTGCCCTTTGAACCTTCTTCTTTCTTGGGTTGAACTAAAAAAGAATCAAGCAAGTATGAGAAAAAAAAAAAAAAAAAAAAAGCCCAGCAAGTAATATGGCATAAGACAAATATAATAAATCTGGTTAAGAGACCAGTTCAATGATACAGTTTTCAAAATATCATAAAAATATTAAAGTCTCATCTGTTGGATTCAGATGGGGAGAGTTCATTTCTTCAAATAGAAGAAAAATTGGCAATATTATACCTCTGAAATTAAGAAATCAGGAATATCCACATAACTCTCGGATGCTAGAGGGACCAGAGATAGTCCAACAAACTGAGAATGCAATCCGAACGATCCGAGCCAAGTTAAGTGCAGCTCAAGATCGACAAAAGCAATACGCAAACCAACACCGAAAAGATCAAGCACTAGAAGTAGGAGGTTATGCATTGCTTAAGATCTCACCTTAGAAAGGCATATTGCGCTTTGGACGAAAAGGAAAGTTAAGTCCTCGTTTTATTGGACCTTTTGAAGTACTCCGCCGTATTGGTGAAGTGACTTATCAGCTAGCATTACCCCTAGCTCTAGGCCATGTTCATGACATTTTTCATGTCTCAATGCTACGACCTTATAGTGGAAATCATTATGGCATTATTGACTACCAGCCCATTGAGTTAAAGCCAAATTTACATTATGAAGAAACGCCAATACAAATTTTGGATTGTCAAGTAAAGATTTTGAGAAATAAAGAGATTGCACCTGTAAAAGTTTTATGGCGAAACCATAATGTTGAAGAAAGAACATGGGAACTAGAAGAAATGATGATGCAAAAGTACCCTCAACTGTTTCACCAGTAAAGTTTCGAGGACGAAACTTATTGTAAGGAGGGGAGAATGTGACGGCCTAGAAAATTTGCTTATCTATAAATAATTTATTCACTCATTTTTTTAAATTTTATTTTCTTATTAATATGTATATAGTTATTATATGATGTTTTTGAATGTCTAAATATTTTTGGATCCATTAAAGGATTATGTTTGTTTGGATGTTGGATTATAAGATCAAGCAATTTATGTTGATGTTGCTTGAAGGAGTCAAGTGTTTAGATCAGTAAATCTCTTGCTGAATAGAATGGCATACGTAAGAATGATGACATCATTGTGTACATATGCTAATTTGGTTAATAAGCTGCTTGTGTGTCATCAGTGGATTAAACGTATGTGCATGAAGGACAACAGGCTTATTACATGCTTAGTTGCTAAGAATCATGATAAGCAGCCGTTTTACTGTCCAGATTAACCAATCACTTTATTTCAAGGCTTAATCTCAGCCTATTATAAATACCTCATTCGAAGGAACATTTCAGTCTCTTTTCTAAAGATTATCTCTTCCAAAATTCTTCTTTAAACCTACCATCTCCATATAATTCCAAGTTCTCTCTTCTGGGCAATTACTTTCAAACAGACTTTGATTTCTTTCGTCAACCCAAGAGGTAAGAATCTTATATTATCCTATGCTTTTCGTTTTTTATGAAAATATTAGCCGTGCATACTAGATTTTCAAGGAAGAACAAAGCTTTAAAAGAAAGGTTACGTTCTGTTGCATATTCATGTGCATGAGGCACCCTAGGTTGAGTTTGTTCATGTAAGGCCTTTCATCGAATCGGAGACAAGCTCTAAAGTTAGTTTCTGATGAGATAAAGTTAGTCTCTGATTAGACAACATTAGTCTCTGATTAGTTAATGTTAGTCTCCGATGAGTAAATATTAGTCTCTGACGAATTAACATTAGTCTCTGAAGAGTTAATATTAGTCTCCAACGAGCAAATGTTAGTCTCTGATGATGATGCCACCCTTAGTCTCCGATGAGTTAAGATGACGTCATCAGTCTCTGATGAGTTAAAGTTAGTCTCCGATGAGTTAAGATGACATCATTAGTGTGACGACCTGAAAAATTTGTTTATCTATAAATAATTTATTCACCCATAATTTTATTTTATTATTATTATTATATTTTTATTCATATGTATAATTAATGTATTATGTTTTTGAGTGTCTAAATATTTTTGGGTAATAATATATTTCGATGTTGGTTACAATGACAAGCAAATTATGAATATATGTTCGGTAACCTTCGTAATTGCTTGAAGGAGCCCACATATCCGAATTAGCAAGTCCCATGAAGAATTTAATAACTTACGTAGGTATAACTACATCATGACTACGTATACTAATCAGATTAGTAAGCTGCTTATGTGTCATTAGTTGATGAAGCTTATGTGCATGAAGGACAACAGCTATTTATTACATATATCAACTGTTAAGAAATCACGATGAGTAGCCGTTTTATTAACCAATGATTTTATCTCAAAGCTAAATTTCAGCCTACTATAAATACCTCATTCGGAGGTAACATTTCAATTTTTTCTTTTTTTTCTAAATATTTTCTCTCCTAAAGTTCTTCTTTAAACCTACCATCTCCATATGATTTCAAGTTCTCTCTTCTGGACGATTACTTTCAAACAGGCTTTGATTTCTTTCGTCAACCCAAGAAGTAAGAATCTTATGTTCTCCTCTATTTTTGTTACGTAGCATCCGGAAATATTTACTATTTATGTTAAGTCTTTAGGAAAGAATAAAGTTGTTGAGAATATGATGTTTTAGATTGAGTTTGTTCTTCAATAGATATCATTCTTGATCATGGAAGACCTCCTTGTTGCAGAGACAAGTTCTACGATGATGACGTCATCGTTAGTCTCTTATGGGGTTAAGATGACGTCATCAGTCTCTTATGGGTTAATTAGTATCCGATGATGATGTCATCGTTAGTCTCTTATGGGGTTAAGATGACGTCATCAGTCTCTTATGGGTTAATTAGTCTCCGATGATGATGTCATCGTTAGTCTCTCATGGGATTAAGATGACGTCATCAATCTCTTATGGGTTAATTAGTCTCCGATGATGATGTCATCGTTAGTCTCTGATGGGGTTAAGATGACGTCATCAGTCTCTTATGGGTTAATTCAAAACCTGATGATCATCCCCTATTTTGCATACTCCCATTTTTATCTTTCAAGATGTGGATTTCTCATGTTATACCAACAATGATGTTTTACAGAACCTTTTGCAATAGTATAGTGAATTTAGCTAAAGACCAAGGCAAGTATATACTCATTCCACTTTCTTTCTTACTGATTACGTAGAATCATTATTTCGATTTACGTAAATGAATGATGTTAATGCCTATGCAAGATGATGATCTCTTTTATGATTAAGTAACGTACTATCATTGATTCGATGTACATGAAAAGATGTTGATTATTGAGCTATGTGTTATTGGGTGTTTGCTAGTTGTTTAAAATCCCTAGCACACCAAAAGATGATAAAGATGATGTAAGGCTGTTGCAAGTCATGAACTTGTATACACACCCGAGTAACTTCCATATGGATATATATAGTTACGTTATTGCCTGTCACTCCTTTTATTTGTTGAGCACACCAAGGTTGTTGGCAGTCGCTACTTTTAATTGTCAAGCACGCCAAGGCTATTCAAAATGAGAAAATGTTTTCAAGAAGATATATCCATATGGGAAGTTATGGGGCTGTTGAATGCTTTCGCCTAGTATTCTGGCTAATAATGATGGGGAATGAGAGACCAAGGCATCGGTAATCAAACCCTCACAAATTAATTGGTTTCTGCAAGTGACTACGTATGTCAAATGATGGAATCAAACGACCAGGCTGACCAGCTGGGATGAAATTTGATTGTTAAAGGAAGTCAGATAATGATCAGTCTGGTCAAGTGATGCATTATCTGATGAAGAGATGGCGAATCATGATTTATTGTAAGAGGGTCAACCTTTGATATCACTCGGGAACCCTAAATGATACATGTTTATTGATTTATCAGGAGGTGTTGGCATTGCTTCGCCCAACCTCAATGAATATTAAAGCTTTTGAAATATCTGTTCTTGCTTATGAATATATACTTGCCGAGCGTAAACGCTCATGTGGAATGTTATGAAATGTTTTATAGGTTATATCATAAAAGCTGAGTCACCTAATAAAGGAAAAGAGAAAATGGCATAGTGAGAGCTTCTTGATTTCTCTCCTATGGTTGGCCTTTAGAGGGAATGTGAAACGGAAGATCATCATAGAAATATATAGGTTGAAAGGCCAGATGGGCCATCTAAAGTTTTGTTTCCGCTACAGTCTGTGTGATGGCCCCAAAAATCATAAAACAGATTTCGGGCACCATCAAAAATTGACAAAAGATAATTAATACATCCAAGCATGCATAACATTAAATAAGAGATAAATAACGAATCTCTATTACATTATCCATTAAAGAGTATTTAATACAGCGGAAGTCTTAAAATAGGGCCCACACAGGCCTTAAAGTCTAAACATTTCTATAATTTTCTCCCTCTTCACCCTACCCTTGAAAGCCATCCACAGGAGGGATATCAGGAAGCTCTCGAATTCCATTTTTTTCTTTTCCCTTATGAGACGCATCGGTCGTCTCGTCATAACCTGCAAAAATTATAATCATAGCAACATGAGCGATTTACGCTCAGCAAGTATATATTCGATAGTATTTGGGTAAGCTTGAACGATGGAAAATAATGGTTTAAGTGTTTATGAGGTTGGACGAAAACAATGTCCAACACCTCCGAATAATATAGAAGAAAATAGTTTCTAGGGTCCCAGAGTGATAGCGAGGGATTTGACCCTTTTCTTAGAGGAATCTTGAATAACCACATGCGCCTTATAACACTGTCTGTTTGGCGCACGTGCCCTTAAGAACTCTTAATACCGTCTGTTTGGCGCAGGTGCCCTTAAGAACTATCTTAAATCAAACGTTATATCAGATGGCCAACCTGATCGTCTGACTTAACCATAATGACATACGTAGTCAATGCAGAAAAATTTGTCTGCAAGGGTTCGGTTACCGATGCCTCGGTTTCCGTTCCCTATCCATAATAGGCACGGGATGCCAGGCATATGTATCCACGTAACCGTTAGTTTACCCACACGGATATACTTTTCAAGTAAGGGGTAAAGAATAAGGCTTCTATATCCGTATAGGGTTTACTTTGACGTATTAGCGAACTTAAACAGCTAATAACCGCCCAAGAAGTACTTGTATCTAGTACAATATTTTTCACGTACATCGGATCGAATGATCATACGTTACTTAACTTTGAATAAATATCAACATAATATCAATATCATGTACGTATATCGAAGAATTGATTATACGCATTAGTTTGAAATATAAATCATTTGGAAACATATTTGTCATGAATATAAAAGAGATATGTACATGCATATCATTTCATAACATATCATACGCATATCGAAACAAGTGATCATGCGTTATCTTGAAATAAACATAAGATTGAATGTATACTTGCCTTTGGTCCTTAGAATGCTCACGTTTAATAACTCGTGAAAGCAGAAAATTCTCTTAAAAAGCTTTAATAAAACTAATTCCAAAACTTCAAAATACCCAAGAACTTCAGAGTTTCGAAAATTTGAGAGAGTTTGTGATTATATGTTAGAGAGAATGCTGTAAAAATTTCTAGTAGCAATGCTAGGTAGGAAATCAAGGCACAAATCAATATTAATAAATGCATTAATGAATTTTAAATTTTGAATTTTGAATTTTAAATCCTTAATTGCATACTAATTGCATGGTAATTAACATTTGTAACTGATGTAAATTAATTATTTACCATAGGAGTAATTAGTAAAAATTTAATTACTCACTAATTTACATTTTTAATGGTTATGCATTTATTTATTGCATTAACCGAAAAATTAATCCGCCTCGGCGAAATAAAAGTGCGTTTATAAAATTATTATCAAAATTAACATCTAATAAAATTTAAAATAAATATCTTGTCACAATTTATTGTCTCGCAATAATTAATAATATAACATTTGTTATAAATATTAATGAACGTGTGCGTAATGAGTTACGTAACCCTTACGTACACGTAACCGTAAAAAAAAATATTTACTGGACGATAAATTCATAAATAATCCTCAAAATTTTACTTTTGAATTATTGGGTTCTCACAGTCTGTGTATGAAACTTTGAGGTTTTTGTAACAGGTTGTAAACTTCTAAGTTTTGTACAAGATGTATTTGAGAATATATTCTCATATGATTATTAAATGCTTGGCTATGATGTATCTGTCGCTTTTGAGTTATTGTGTTGTGTTTCCTGGCAGAACCCGGGATTCCAGCTTGGGGACCTTGGGGGTCTGTCACCCATATTGCTGACAGTGCCCGAGGCCTGGCTTTGGGGGATTTCCGGGGCTGCCACAGTTGGTATCAGAGCCAAGCACCAATTATGAGACATGTTCTCTACTGGAAAATAGAATTTGGGATTTAGTAGGATAAGGAAATGATTATACGAAGAATAGGAAATAGATGTCTAGGTTGATTCTCGGTTGTTTGTAGGCTATTAGATTAAATAAGATATAAGGTTATGAGATAGAATAATTCACTTTGAATATATTGTACACCCTATTACAGTATTAGTAGGTATGTTAAATCCTTATTATAAATTTTAAGTTGATATTAATTTAAGCTATGTTTTCTTTATAGATGAACCCACCTACTCCAGGACATGTAGATAAGGGAAAGGCACCTATGATTAAAAGCTTAGAGAAGGACCATACCCCTGGTAGGCACCATCTTTTAAATATCAATCGTGGGAGGTCAGGTGCATGTTGGCGAGTGACTCCTCACAAAAGAGTGAATAAACCAACTCAGGTTTTTCGTTTTGAAATACCCCGAGGTTTTGATAAAAATGATAAAAACTCTGCAGATCCTAAAGGAAATAAACAGAATCCAACCAATCCGTTTGAGGGGTCAAGTTTCTTAGTTCATATGAAGAGTCTTTCCTCACCCCATGATCAAACAGATTCTCCATCCTTAGATCCTTCTTAAATAAGAGGTTCCCCTGCTGATAGGCACACACTACCTACGGTGTCAGCCACTCCACATGTTGTTTCTACCCTGGTTACCTTATCAAATGTTGGACCCGCTATACCACCACCAGAAAATGCAGTACCCTTGTCATTCCCTAATGGATTCTGTTATTACCTTCAACACAGAATCTATATGACACAAGCAGAGTTGGCGATGCGTAATACCACCATGATGCGTCAGTCATCGGCTCATCAAAGGACTAGTAGACTATTGGATCTTTGGAGAGTATCATTTCAGGATGTGTCCTTAGTTCTCACTGAAACTCTAACAGAAGTTGTGATCTCAGTTAGTAATTATCTCAGGCTTGTGCAGCCCTCTATGGCAGATGGAGATCAATTGATGTATAACCTTATAGAGAAGGTTGAGGGAGCATGTCATTTTGCACGCAAAAGAATGAGTGAACTTGATTCCTAACCCCTGTATTAGGTACTAGTAGTACTCAATGTTGTTATGTTGTGTTGAATTTTGTAGCAAGGAAGCTTTGATGTACAAATTTGTTATAATGTAACTTTTGTTACTTAATATATATATTTTTATGGCTTAATTTAGAATTTCCTTGTCATTTCATATATGTTATTCTTTAAAGAAGAAAAAGAGAATTTTCAATAGTAAGATTTTATTTTTCTCAATTTATAGGAAATGGCCCCAAAAGGAAGACCCCGAACCCATCAAGCTACCAACCAAGCTGATCAAGAAAACCCCAATCTGAACAACAACCAAGAAAATAATAATCAGGAGAATCCTATTGTCTTATTGGTAAATATGATTAAGGAAGCCTCCCAAGGTAACAATAACCAAGTACTTGCACCGCAGGTTCAACCTAGAAGGATAACATTTAAAGATTTTGCCAATAGTTGTCCACCTACTTTTAATGGTGATGGAAGTCCCACTGCCGCTCAAATTTGGATTAAGGAAATAGAAAATACTTTTCGTATTGCTGGAGTAACTGATGATTTTAAGACAGAATATGCTACATATTTATTGAAAGAAGAAACTAGTTATTGGTGGGAAAATACCGAACGATTAGAAATGACTAGGAGATTGACAAATAGGAATGAACAAGCAGTTCCTGAAGATGATCAAGTCTTCACCTGGTCCTAGTTTAAAGAATTTTTCTATAATCAGTATTTTCCAACCAGTGCTACAGATGAGCTGGAAAAGCAATTTCTAGAATTAAGACAAGGGAACATGACTGTGGAAGAATATGAAAAGAAGTTTAATGAACTACAAAGATATGCCCCACACTTAGTAGATACTGAGAGAAGAAAGATAAGAAGGTTTGAGCATGGTTTGAATCCATGGTTGCATGATAAGATTGCTATTTTATGTCTAAACAACAATGCTGAAGTTGTTCAAAGGTCAAAGGTAGCAGAGAAAAGTGGCAAGCTACTTCGGGAATTTAATTGGGAGAAATGTAAGGAAGGAAAAAGGAAAGGGAGTTATTTTAATAACAATTTTAATCAAAGGATTAGAAGACAAGGAAAACCACAAACCAGTTCGGTTGTGGTAAAACAAGAGGAAGGGAATATGCATAACAATAATAGGAAAAGGAATTTCAATACGAACTTAAGTGAGAATAAAAGAAGGATTGTCATTTGTGGCAAATGTGGAAGGAACCATGAAACTTCTCAGTGTCTAGTAGGAACTTATTTGTGTTTTAGATGTCATCGATCTGGTCATACTGCCATCAATTGCCCAAGTCAGGCACCAATGGTTTCCCAACCAAGGTATCCTCCGCAACATTATCAACCACATGGAGTTAGTCATGCAGTTGGAGCTACAAGGAGATGCTTTAGTTGTGGTCAGGAAGGCCACATCTCCACTTCTTGCCCTCAGAAAAAGAGTCAGGGTAAACCCCCATTGGCAAGACCTAGTATGGTAGCTAGCCGACCTTAAGCTAGGACTTACAATATGACTGCACAAGATGCACTACTGTCTAAAAACGTGGTTTCAGATACGATATTGGTTAATTCAATTGAAGTGCATGCTTTATTTGATTCTGGTGCGACTAGATCTTTCATATCTGAACGTCTTCTTAAGGATATAAATTTTGCTCCTGAATGTTTAGAAACACCTCTAGAAGTTATAGTAGCTAATCAAGAGGTGTACATTGCCAAGAGTATACTACCTAATTGTAGTATAAGGATAGGAAAACATGACTTCCCTACAGGGGGTACTGCATGTGCGCGCCCCTGAGAATTGCGTCGTTGTGCCTGGGCTGTGAGGGCTGGGCTCTCAGCCACATGGATAGTTCAATGTGTAGTTTTCTACCGAACCCTCGATAGTTCTTTGTTCATAACTATGCCCGGGAACAACCCACTATTCGTCCGGTTTTTGAACTCGGAAGAAGATACCCGATCTTCGGCAGTTTGAAACTTGGCCTGGTTATCAGTTCACCCTGCCGATGAAGAATATCGTAAGAGATTCTATGTGACTCTTGAAAGTCGTCTTTTGTATCGCGTCAAGAGAAATGACATAGATAAGATCATTGCTTAAAGAGTTTCATTGTCGAATGGATCATCTGCATAGTTATCCACCATAACGTAGCGGTCTTCATCCTGTTATAGAGAACGTTGTTCCTTCTTCTTGTTGCTGGATATCTCATTCGTACTCGATCGTTCAACTCTAGTAATATAATATTCACCTTGACTTTATGACTGAGTCGGTGAAGATCGTATGAGGCTTAACATTTAATACTTTTTCCATTGGGAGAGTTTGATCTAGTGCTAGGCATGGATTGGCTACATGAACATCAAGCTAACATAGATTGCAGGAAAAAGAAGGTTTCCCTAAGAACACCCTCAAACAATAGAGTGTTATTCCATGGATGTAAGTCTACTAAACCCTCCCATCTTCTTACAGTAATTCAAGCTAATAAAATGTTATGCAAGGGATGTGAAGCATTTTTAGCTTATGTTTATGACACAAGAATGGAAGAATTAAAAACTTTAGACATTCCCATAGTGAAAGAATTTGGAGATGTGTTTCCTGAGGAATTACCAGGTGTACCCCCAGATAGGCAAGTTGAATTTGGAATTGAGCTAGTGCCAGGAACTACTCCAATTTCCAAAGCTCCTTATAGGATGGCCCCTTCAGAATTAAAAGAACTCATGATACAGCTATAAGGGTTGTTAGACCAAGGGTTGTTAGACCAAGGATTTATTAGGCCAAGTGTTTCACCCTGGGGAGCACCTGTTTTATTTGTAAAGAAGAAAGATGGATCATTAAGGTTATGTATTGACTATCGGGAATTAAATAAGGTAACGGTGAAGAACCGGTATCCTCTACTTAGGATTGATGACTTGTTTGATCAACTTAAAGGAGCAAAGTACTTTTCAAAGATTGACTTAAGATCAGGGTATCATCAATTAAAGATCAAGGCTGAGGATGTCCCTAAGTCAGCTTTTAGAACTCGCTATGGTCATTATGAATTTGTGGTAATGCCTTTTGGACTCACCAATGCCCCTGTTGTATTAATGGATTTGATGAACCGAGTTTTCAAACCATATTTGGATAAGTTCATCATTGTATTTATAGATGACATTCTCATATATTATAAAACAAGAAAAGAACATGATGACCATTTGAGAATAACACTGGTGACATTGAGAAAAGAAAAACTTTATGCCAAATTTTTAAAGTGTGAATTTTGGTTAAGAGAAGTGAAATTTTTAGGACATGTGATCAATGAATCTGGAATTTTGGTTGATCCCATAAAAGTTGAAGCTATCATAAATTGGCCACAACCAAAAACACCTACTGAAGTGCGAATTTTTCTAGGGTTAGCAGGATACTATCGTCGATTCGTTCAAGATTTCTCTAAGATAGCAGTTCCATTAACGAATCTGACAAGGAAAATAGAAAAATATATTTGGACTCTAGCTTGTGAGAGAAGTTTTCAAGAATTAAAGAAAAGATTAACCACCACCCCAGTATTAAGTTTACCTGATAATAAAGGGGATTTTGTGATCTACAGTGATGCCTTAATGAATGGATTAGGTGTTGTGCTAATGCAACATGGCAGAGTTATTGCCTATGCATCTCGGCAACTCGAGGATTGCGAAAAACATTACCCAGCACATGACATAGAGTTGGCTGCTACTGTTTTCGCATTAAAAATTTGGAGGCATTATCTCTATAGAGAGAAATGTGAAATTTACACTGACCACAAGAGTTTAAAGTACATTTTCACTCAAAAGGAATTGAACATGAGACAAAGACGGTGGTTGGAGTTAATAAAAGACTATGATTGTTCGATCAACTATCACCCTGGTAAAGCAAAAGTTGTAGCTAATGCTCTAAGTAGATGTGAAAGGTTAAATGTGATGACAATTCAAGAAGGGGTAAGGATGGATTTGGAGAGGTTACAATTAAATGTTATCACAACTCAGCAAAGAGGAGAGATAGAGCAAGAGATTGGTGTAAAACCAAGTTTATTATCTATCATAAAAGAAGCTCAAGAAGAATATATAGAAGATAAGGAAAAGTTACTAGAGAAGGAAAAGGGAAAATGTCGAATTCATGATGATGTATTGATGAGATTTGAAAATAGAATCTGGATTCCGACAAAATTGGAATTAAAAAGAAGTCTACTATAGGAAGCTCACAATTCTAAGTTCTCAATACATCCAGGTGGAACAAAGATGTATCAAGATTTGAAACAAAATTTTTGGTGGCCTAACATGAAGAAAGAAATAGCTGGATGGGTAAACACATGTCTCACCTGTCAACAAGTTAAAGCAGAAAACCAAAAGCCTAGTGGATTGTTACAATCCTTGGATATCCTAGAATGGAAGTGGGAATGTATCACGATGGATTTTGTGATTGGATTGCAAGGAACTCAAAAGGGATTAAATGCAATCTAGATAGTAGTTGATAGATTGACTAAATCTGCACATATCCTACCTATTAAGGACACCTATAAAATGGATCAGTTGGTCAGGTTATATGTAAAGGAAATCCTTAGTTGTCAAGGAGTGCCAGTTTCAATTATATTTGATTGTGATCCTCGTTTTACGTCTAGGTTTTGGCGAAGCTTTCAAGATTATTTAGGAACAAGTTTGGACATGAGTACTGCTTTCCACCCGCAAACTGACGAGCAACCCGAAAGAACAATCCAAACCTTAGAAGATATGCTGAAAGCATGTTCTTTGGATTTTAGAGGACGATGGAATGAACATCTACCACTCGTCGAGTTTGCTTATAATAACAGTTATCATACAAGCATAGGGATGGCTCCATTTGAAGCTTTGTATGGAACAAAGTGCAGAACACCATTGTATTGGAACAAAGTTGGAGAAAGGAAATTAGAGGGACCTGAAGTAGTCCAACAAACTGAGAATGCAATACGAACAATCCGAGCTAAGATAAAAGCAGCTCAAGATTGACAAAAGCAATATGCAAACCAACACTGAAAGGATCAAACACTAGAAGTAGGAGGTTATGCGTTGCTTAAGATCTCACCTTGGAAAGGCATTCTGCGTTTTAGACAAAAAGGAAAGTTAAGTCCTCGTTTTATTGGACCTTTTGAAGTACTCTACCGCATTGGCGAAGTGGCGTATCAACTAGCACTACCCCCGGCTTTAGCACATGTTCATGACATTTTCCATGACTCAATGCTACAACCTTATAGAGGAAACCATTCTGGCATTATTGACTACCAGCCTATTGACCTACAACCAAATTTGCACTATGAAGAAACGCCTATACAAATTTTGGATTGTCAAGTAAAGGTTTTAAGAAATAAAGAAATTGCTTCCGTAAAAGTTTTATGGAGAAACCACAATGTTGAAGAAGCAACATGGGAACTAGAAGAAATTATGATGCAAAAGTATCCTCAACTGTTTCACCAGTAAAGTTTCAAGGACGAAACTTATTGTAAGGAGGGGAGAATGTGACGACCTGGAAAATTTGTTTATCTATAAATAATTTATTCACCCATAATTTTATTTTATTATTATTATTATTATTATTTTATTTATATTTATAATTAATGTATGATGTTTTTTGAGTGTCTAAATATTTTTGGGTAATAATTTGTTTGGATGTTGGTTACAAGGACAAACAAATTATGTATATATGTTCGGTAACCTTCGTAATTGCTTGAAGGAGCCCACAGATCCGAATTAGCAAGTCCCATGAAGAATTTATTAACTTACGTAGGTATAACTACATCAAGACTACGTATACTAATTAGATTAGTAAGCTGCTTGTGTGTCATTAGTTGATGAAGCTTCTGTGCATGAAGGACAACAGCTATTTATTACATATATCAGCTGTTAAGAAATCATGATGAGTAGCCATTTTATTAACCAATGATTTTATCTCAAAGCTAAATTTCAGCCTACTATAAATACCTCATTTGGAGGTAACATTTCAATTTTTTCTTTTTTTTCTAAATATTTTCTCTCCTAAAGTTCTTCTTTAAACCTACCATCTCCATGTAATTTCAAGTTCTCTCTTCTGGGCGATTACTTTCAAACAGGCTTTGATTTTTTTCGTCAACCTAAGAGGTAAGAATCTTATGTTCTCCTCTATTTTTGTTACGTAGCATCCGAAAATATTTACTATTTATGCTAAGTCTTTAGGAAAGAATAAAGTTGTTGAGAATATGGTGTTTTAGATTGAGTTTGTTCTTCGCTAGATATCATTCTTGATCATGGAAGACCTCCTTGTTGCAGAGACAAGTTCTACGATGATGACATCATCGTTAGTCTCTTATAAGGTTAAGATGACGTCATCAGTCTCTTATGGGTTAATTAGTCTCCGATGATGGTGTCATCGTTAGTCTCTTATGGGGTTAAGATGACGTCCTCAGTCTCTTATGGGTTAATTAGTCTCCGATGATGATATCATCGTTAGTCTCTTATGGGGTTAAGATGACATCGTCAGTCTCTTATGGGTTAATTAGTCTCCGATAATGATGTCATCGTTTGTCTCTTTTGGGGTTAAGATGACATCATCAGTCTCTTATGGGTTAATTCAGTCCCTGATGATCATCCCCTATTTTGCATACTCCCATATTTATCTTTCAAGATGTGGATTTCTCATGTTATACCAACAATGATGTTTTACAGAACCCTTTTGCAGCAGTATAGTGAATTTAGCTAAGGACCAAGGCAAGTATATACTCATTCCACTTTTTTTCTTACTGATTATGTAGAATCATTATTTCGATTTACGTAAATGAATGATGTTAATGCCTATGCAAGATGATGATCTCTTTTATGATTAAGTAACGTACTATCATTGATTCGATGTACGTGAAAAGATGTTGATTATTGAGCTATGTGTTATTGGGTGTTTGCTAGTTCTTTAAAGTCCTTAGCACACCAAAAGATGATAAAGATGATGTAAGGGTGTTGCAAGTCGTGAACTTGTATGCACACCCAAGTAACTTCCATATGGATATATATAGTTACGCTATTGGCTGTCACTCCTTTTATTTGTTGAGCACGCCAAGGTTGTTGGCAGTCGCTACTTTTAATTGTCAAGCACGCCAAGGCTATTCAAAATGAGAAAATGTTTTCAAGAAGATATATCCATATGGGAATTTATGGGGCTGATGAATGCTTTCGCCTGGTATTCTGGACAATGATGATGGGGAATGAGAGACCGAGGCATCGGTAATCAAATCCTTGCAGATTAATTGGTTTCTGCAAGTGACTACGTATGTCAAATGATGGAATCAAATGACCAAGCTGACCAACTAGGATGAAATTTGATTGTTAAAGGAAGTCTGATAATGATCAGTCTAGTCAGGTGATGTATTATCTGATGAAGAGAGGGCGAATCATGATTTATTGTAAGAGGGTCAACCTTTGATATCACTCGGGAACCCTAAATGATACATGTTTATTGATTTATCAGGAGGTGTTGGCATTGTTTCGCGCAACCTCAATGAATATTAAAGCTTTTGAAATATCTGTTCTTGCTTATGAATATATACTTGCCGAGCGTAAACACTTATGTGGAATGTTATGAAATGTTTTATAGGTTATGTCATGAAGGCCGAGTCGCCTAATAAAGGAAAAGAGAAAATGGCATAGTGAGAGCTTCTTGATTTCTCTCCTATGGTTGGCCTTTAGAGGGAATGTGAAACAGAAGATCATCATATTTATGTATAGGTTGAAAGGCCAGATAGGCCATCTAAATTTTTTTTCCACTGCAATCTGTTTGTTAAACTTTGAGGTTTTTGTAAGAAGTTGTAAACTTCTAAGTTTTGTAGAAGATGTATTTGAGAATATATTCTCATATGATTATTAAATGCTTGGCTATGATGTATCTGTTGCTTTTGAGTTGTTGTTTTGTGTTTCCTGGCGAAGCCCGGGGTTTCAGCTTGGGGACCTTGGGGGTCTGTCATCCATATTGCTGACAGTGCCCAAGGACCGGCTTTGGGGGTTTTCCGGGGCCACCACAATCAGTCTCTGATGAGTTAATGTTAGTCTCCGATAAGTAAATGTTAGTCTCTGATGATGAAGTCAGCCTTAGTCTCCGATGAGTTAAGATGACGTCATCAGTCTCTTATGAGTTAACTAGTCCCTAATGATGACATCAACCTTAGTCTCTGATGAGTTAAGATGATGTCACATGTCTCTTATGAGTTAAATAGTCTCTGACGAGTGAAATTTTTAAATAGTGTCTGACGATAGGCAACCTCATGCCCTGATAACCATTTTCTAATCTGAATAGCCATCTTTTATGTATGGATTTCTCATGTTATACTAACAATGATGTTTTATAGAACCCTTTTGCAACCAGTACAGTGATTTTAGCTAAGGACCAAGGCAAGTATATACTCATTCCACTTTCTTTCTTACTAATTACGTAGAATCATTATTTCGATTTTCGTAGATGAATGATGTTAAAGCTTACGCATGATGATGATTTCATTCATGATTAAGTAATGTACGATCATTGATCCGATGTACGTAAAAAGATGTTAATGATTGAGCTATATGTTATTGGGTGATTGCTAGCTGTTTAAAGTCGCTAGCACACCAAAAGACAATGATGATGATGCAAGGGTGTTGCAGTCATAAACTTATATGCACACCTGAGCAGCTTCCGTATGGGTATAGAGAAAAATCATCGGCTGTTTACTTTTAATTGTTGAGCACGCCAATGTGTTTGGTAGTCGCTGTTTTTAATTATAGAGGATGCCAATTTAAAATGAGAAAAATGTTTTCAAGAAGATATACTCCATATGGGAAGTTGAAGGGTTGTTGAATGCTTTCGCCTGGTATTCTGGCCAATGATGATAGAGAATGATAGACCGAAGTAAGGCATCGGTAATCAGACTTTTTGCAGACCATATGCTTTCTGCAAGTGACTACGTATGTCAAATGATGAATCAAACGACCAGGCTGACTAGCTGGGATGAAATTTGATTGTTTAAGGAAGTCAGATAATGATCAGTCTGGTCAGGTGATGCATTATCTAATGAAGAGAGGGCAAATCATGATTTATTGAAAGAGGGTTAACCCTTGATATCACTCGGGCACCCTAGATGATATATGTTTATTGATTATTATGAGGTGTTGGCATTGCTTCGCCCAACCTCGAAGAATATTAAAGCTTTTGAATTATCTGTTCTTCTTGCTTATGAATATATACTTGCTGAGCGTAAACGCTCATGTGAAATTTCATGAAATGTCTTTCAGGTTATGTCATGAAAGTTGAGTCGCCTAATAAAGGGAAAGAGAGAATGGCTTAAGAATGTTTAAGTTGTAAGGCTGTATGAGCCATCTTAAGTTTTGTTTCCGCTGCAGCTTGTTTATTATCAAGCTTTGAGGTTTTGTAAGATAATGTGGACCTTAAGATTTTGTAATGATGTTTTGAGAATATATTTCTCGCATGAGTGTTGTAAATGCTTGGCTGTGTTGTTGTTTTGCCGTTAAGTGATGCTATGTTATAGTTTTCTGGCGTGGCCCGAGGTTCTAGTCTAGGGATCTCGGGGACTGTCACCCACATTGTGTTATAATTGTATGGTAGATCTGCAAAATCTGTTTTATGAATCATAAATGATTAACAGAAGTTAGAACTACCATAATATGCTTAGGTAATAAAGTTATAATGCTATGTTTGTGTCAGGGGATGGATTCTGTTTGTCAGGGGATAAGTTTTGTGTCATCATGGTATAGTTTACAGCCATCAGGGGATAACTTATAATCATCAGGGAATAACTGTCAGGGGATATGTTATTCATCAGTGGATATTTATCATCGGGGGATAAATTATCCATCAGGGGATAATTTACTTATCAGTGGGTAACTAGCCATCAGGGGATACATTGCCTGTCAGGGAATAGACTACCCTCAGGGAATAACTACCCGTCAGGGGATAGCCCTCGACCATCAGGGAATGGTCCTCGGCTATCAGGGGATGAATTTGTTCATCGCCAAACTCGTCGGTAATTGCCAAAGTCATTGCCAACTAGCTAGTGCCAAACTCATCAGTGGATAATTATTCAACGTCAAACTCCTTGGAGACTCACCTTATTAGTCATTGGAGACTAACATTATTACTCATTAGAGACTAAATTATTCTCCTATAGCTATAATAACTCATTAGTGGATAAGTTATTCATCGGAGACTAACGTTTTATGCATCAGAGACTAACAGTTTTATTCATCAGTGACTAACATGTTTTGCCCATCGAAGACTAACATTTAGTCATCAGAGACTAGCTATTCATCAGAGACTAACTAACAATATGAAGTTTATAGAGATTATCCAAGTGATTTATCTCTATAGGGACAATAGAATATAAGGTTTCATGCAGGTTCTATTTTTCCAGAATGACTAAATAATGAAAATGACTAAATAACTTAATAAAAGCTCTTAGTATTTACCTGGCAAGCTTCCGATGCTGCAGAATAAGCTAGAGGAATTTATCGTAGGTTTAAGGAATTTATGTAATTGAGAGTGTTGTGAAGAAAAATGAGTGGTAGGGGTTCTCCTCATATAGGTGTTGGAAATATGAAAATACTAAGATATTTCTTATGTAGATTAACATCGGACTTGAAAGCTACTAACTTATTACAATATGCTAACAATTACAGATAGGTGTCAGACTAAGGTATAACTTACTAATGACTCAACTTAGTAATACGCTTACTCATTGGAAAGGTTTTCAACACCTATAATGCTTACTCATTACAGGGTTATTCCTTATCTATTACGAAGCTATTATTCTCCAATTACTGAGCTATTATTCTCCTATTACGGAGTCATTTTCCGTAATATCAATAGTAACAATTTATGTTACTCTTACATATATTAGTTCTGGTGATACCAAAGTTTAGAGTAGAAATAATAACAATTTATATTGTCACATAAATTAAAACTACAAATTATTTTTGTTAATAAATAATTTTTTCATACACGCAAATAAATTTAACTAAAATTTATTTGTTAATAGTTTTAATATTATAATTGTAATTACCTATATTTGGGGTATTACACATCAGCTGTAAGGTATCAAAAAGAAAATCCCAACTAGCCGAGTCAAAAGCTTTGCGAACATCAATTTTTAATGCATATCTAGGTGGCCCTGCTTCCCTGTGATAACCTCTCAATAATTCTTGAGCAATAAGGATATTGTCCCTAATTTTTTTACCCTTGACAAAAGTGGCTTGTTCTGGTAAGATTAAGCTTGGAAGGACTGATGTGATAGGATAATCAACTTATAGTTAGTTTTAGTTGATTTATAGTTTTATAGCTTATTAGGTGAGATTGGTGTGATAAACTATGCATCAGGGACTAGCCTAGCCGAGACTTGGCCGAGAACAGGCATCAAGGGATGCCGAGGAAAGCGTCAGGGAATAAAATTCAACATTAGAGACTACGGGCGTCAGGGGATCCTTAGTCACCGATAGCTAAAATTAGGCGTCAGGGGATAGCTAGTCTCCAACAGTTAAAATTACCCGTCAGGGGATAATTAGTCTCAGATAGCTTAATTATCCATAGACAGTTTCGGTTATTATTTTTCATGTATTTTATTTTTTTCGTATTAGTTTTGAATTTGTTTCCGAGTTAAAATAGGTTTGTTTTCCTTTCCTTAATAAATTAGATTTCTTTCCAATGTATTATTCTTTCCAATTAGGAATATGGATTTAATCAGCTTATAAATAGCTGCTTGTATTGTACAATAGAGAATAAATTTTAGCTTAATAAAATTCAGAATAGTGTTTTGCACGATTTCTTCTTGTTTATGAGATATAAACAAAACCCTATTTGTGTAATTCAAGTAGTATTGAATGTGTGATTCATTCAAGATCCTTAAGTCGACTTCTTGTGCATATATAAACAAGTTGATTTAAGCTATCCGAAGTTGTAGGCTTAAACACCCTACATCATATTGGTATCAGAGCAAGGCTTGGCGTTGGGAGTGGGAAATCAAGAATGTGTGACTCTTTCTTGTTTTCTAGTTTCTTACGTGGAGGATTGTCAGGTTTATTGTGTTTGAATTGTAGTCAAGAATTTCTTGTCAAAAATTTGTTTGATTAAATTGAACATATCTGATTCAAATGAACACGATAACATAGGTGACACGGGTTTACCTTGCAAGATGCAAAAATTCAGCGTTTACAAAATCAATATGCAACAATGACTACTCAATTGGATCGTTTGGAAGAGATGATGACCAGATTGTTGGGACATGACAACAATCATGCCCGAGGAGCTGATGGTCTAGAATAGGAAAAGGAAACTGATGCTAGTAACGATCAACCTAATGTTCATGAAGGGCACTCAAATATAAAGCTGAAAGTTCCTTCTTTCACCGGGAATAGTGATCGTGAAGAGTTCTTGGAGTGGGTTCAAAACGTTGGAAAGATCTTTGAATTCCAACACCCCATAGAAGAAAGGAAGTGCAAATTGGCAGCCTTGGAATTCTCAAAATATGCTAGTCTTTGGTGGGATAACTTGGTTGCGTAAAGGAGGCGAGATGGTGAAGATCCCATTGTTAGTTAGTGTGTGATGAAGAACCTGATGAAAAAGAGGTTTGTTCCTGACTATTACAAATAGGAGCTATACATGCATCTGCAAACACTTAGACAAGGAGGAATGAGTGTTGAGGATTACGTAAAAGAGTTTGAACCCTTGAAATTGCGATGTGAGTTGGTTGAACCGGAGGAGCAAACTATTGCTCATTTCTTGAGAGGGTTGCATAGGAAGATAGTAGATACGGTTGAGCTTAGGCCATATATATTCTCTGATGATGTTGTTAGGCTTGCTGTGAAGGTGGAGAGGCAACTCAAGACTCACAGAATCAGACATAAAAAGCCCAACAAATGGTCTGTTGAATGGGAGAGTAATTCATTGGATTAATTGGGGTTAATTAACTTGTAATTAGGTTTTAGTTGGTTTATAGTTTGTAAATTACTAAGTGAGATTGGTGTATAAAAAGCTACAATAGACCAGCCGAAGTAAGGCAGCCGAGCGTCAGGGATTAATTACTCGGCAGTGTCGGGCGTCAGGGGATATTCCAGCGCGCGTCAAGGAATAAAATGGTCATTGGGGACTAAGGTTTCGTCAGGGGATAATTTATACTTTCGGAGACTAAGCTCATCAGGGTATAAATTATACTGTCGGAGACTAAGCTTGTCAGGGGATAATTTGTATTGTCGGAGACTAAGTGCAAATTAAGCCTGTCGGAGACTAATTCCAATTAACCTGTCAGGGACTATTTCCTCGGTTGCAGTTTGTTAAATTATTTTTATTAGTTTTCTAATTGTAATAGGATTGTTTATATTCTTTCCTTGTTTAATTAGATTTTTTTTAGAATAGATTTCTTTCCATTGTACAGTTCTTTCCATAGTTGGATTACATTTCTTTCCTTTGTAATATTCTTTCCAATTAGGATTAGGACTTTTATTCAGCTTATAAAGAGCTGTTCATAATGTATGTTAAAAAAAAGACTTTGATTAATAAAGTTGTGTGAGTTTTTACTTACGATTATCCTAAAAGTTGGTGGTTAATTCCTTTATACTTTCACAACTGGTTTGTGTTAGCTTGCGGGTGATTAAATTCTTTAAGCAAACTAATCAGGCCGATCCTTAAGTGTTGGTTTCCGGTGATTAATTTCTTTACGAAATCTTCCTAAAGTTATTTTCCGCAACCTGTGTTTGATCCTACCAGATCAAATACATCAACTTGGTATCACAGCTTTGGTAGACAAGTTGTTCTTACATTATCTACAACCTATGACATCAATGGCCGGAGAAGAAGTACAGATTCCACGGGGACTTACCATGGAGCAAGCACAGAATTTACGTCATGATAGATTAATCAACGACCTAACAGAGAAGATGAATGAGATCCTCGCTAGATTGGATCAGAGAAACACATCTACAAGCCAAAACAGAAGTACGAGATCTGTTTGCACTTCAGATTCAAATTCAGAAGAAGTGGTTAGACCGGTACAACGGAGGCTGAGGGAAAACGTTGATGATGACAAAGGTTTTCATCTAGATGTTCCAGAATTTGATGGAAGCATGAAACCAAAAAAGTTTCTTGAATGGTTACAATGTACTGAAAGAATCTTTGATTATAAGGATTATGATGATCGTAAAAGATTCAAGGTGGCTGTGCTAAAATTCACAGGTTATGCAAACTGTGGTATGAAAATTTGAGAGCCAAAAGGAGAAAAGAAGGCAAAGCACGAATCGAGTCTTGGGAAGCACTGAGAACTAGAATGAAGAAATGGTTCCTTCCTGCTGACTTCGTGCAAGACATGTTCTTGAGATTACAATGTTTTAAACAGGGCACACTTTCGGTGGAAGAGTACAATGTGGAGTTTGAAAAGTTAACTATGCTCTGTGACTTAGAGGAGAGGGTGGAGCATAAGATTGCTCATTTTCTAACTGGCCTGAATTCTAATATTGCAGAGAGGGTTGAACTGCAACCTTATTGGACTTTTGAAGAAATTTGTAAAGTGGCGATCCAAGCAGACAAACATGTTAAATCTCAATGAATCAGACACAAAAAGCCTAGCATCCGGAGTTTTGAGTGGGAGAGACCTGAGGAGCAAAAAGAAGCACAACCTGTTGATAAGTTTACTCCAAACCACAACAAGTTCAAGGAGGATAATGATAAGAAATCTGCACCCTTAACTTCAGGAGATAGAAAAATTTGCTTCAAGTGTAAGGGATATGGTCACATGCAACGGGAATGTCCTAGCAATAGAGTCATGACCTTGCATGACATTGAAGAAATTGAGGCAGCCTATGCTTCCAAGGAGGTAGACCCAGCTGAAGAAGGGAAGCAAGGTGTGTGCACAAAGGATGATGAGGAGTTTGAAGTTGACTCTGAAGAAGAACCTGAGACACGTGGTTCACAACTGCTTGTTAAGAGAGTTTTGCAAGTAAATTCAGATCTTTCAGAAGCTGACCTGGCTCGTGTTGAACCCGTTGAGATCTTAAATCAGGTGTGTACTAGATTTGAAGTTGTTCAACCTGAGGAATTTTCATCTAATGTACCATCTTCATCAATAAGTACTTTGAGTGAATTCCTTGAAAAGCCAGATGAGTCTGCGAAGAATGTTGTGACTACTGTTGCATTGTTTCAGGGATATACTTTGTATGGACCTGCATTAAGTCCACAATTCTACAAGAAGTATGTTGTTTGGCAACCATGTAAAATTTGGGGAGCAACTACAAAGCCTATTGTTGGTCAGAAATTGCAGCAGGTGAGATTTTCTATTAACCATGTCAACAATATTGTGTTGGTTAGTTGGCTTCTACTTCAACCTGCAATGCATATTCCCTTTTATAGAGGTAAGGAATTGTTAAGGTCTTTTTCAATGTGTTATTTTTTTGTTGTACTCGGTGGGAGTTCGTTTAGTAGTTAGAGTTGGGTTTTCTTACTCTTTGTGTTCGTCATGAAGATGTTCAACAATTGAGGACAATTGTTTTCAAAGAAGGGGAGTATGATCCATTGGATTAATTAGGGTTAATTAACTTGTAATTAGGTTTTAGTTGGTTTATAGTTTGTAAATTACTAAGTGAGATTGGTGTATAAAAAGCTGCAATAGACTAGCCGAAGTAGGGCAGCTGAACGTCAGGGGTTAATTAGTCGGCAGTGTCAGGTGTCAAGGGATATTCTTGCGCGCGTTAGGGAATAAAATGGTCATTGGGGACTAAGGTTTCGTCAGGGGATAATTTATACTTTTGGAGACTAAGCTCGTCAGGGTATAAATTATACTATTGGAGACTAAGCTTGTCAGGGGATAATTTGTACTGTCGGAGACTAAGTGCAAATTAAGCCTGTCGGAGACTAATTCCAGTTAACTTGTCAGAGACTATTTCCTCGGTTGCAGTTTGTTAAATTATTTTTATTAGTTTTCTAATTGTAATAGGATTGTTTCTATTCTTTCCTTGTTTAATTAGATTATTTTTGAGATTAGATTTCTTTCCGTTGTACAGTTCTTTCCATAGTTGGATTAGATTTCTTTCCTTTGTAATATTCTTTCCAATTAGGGTTAGGACTTTTATTCAGCTTATAAAAAGTTGTTCATAATGTATGTTAAAAAAAGACTTTGATTAATAAAATTGTGTGAGATTTTACTTATGATTATCCTGAAAGTTGGTGGTTAATTCCTTTATACTTTCACAACTGGTTTGTGTTAGCTTGCGGGTGATTAAATTCTTTAAGCAAACTAATCAGATCGATCCTTTAGTGTTGGTTTCTGATGATTAATTTCTTTATGAAATCTTCCTAAAGTTATTTTTCGCAACCTGTGTTTGATCCTACCAGATCAAATACATCAGAGAGAGAGAAAAGAATCACAACCTATTGCTAGTTTCACTCTAGGCTTCAATAAGTTCAACGAGAATAAAGAGAAGAAATCTAGGACCTTAACTTCTAGAGATATGAAAATTTGCTTCAAGTGCAAGGGCTATAGACACATGCAGCGTGAATGTCCTAGCAATAGAGTCATGACCTTGTACGACATTGAAGAAAATGAAGCAGCCTATTCTTCAAAGGAGTTAGAAGCAACTAAAGAAGGGGAGCAAAGCTTGTGCAACAAGGAGGATGAAGAGTTTGAGGTTGACTCGGAGGAAGGACCTGAAACACGTGGCTCGCAATTGCTTGCTAGAAGAATTTTGCATGCAAACTCAGTTCCTTCAACAGCTGAACTAGGTGATGGTGAACCTACTGAGATCTTAAAACAGGTGTGTATTAGGGTTGAAGATGTTTAAAACTGAGGAATTTTCACATGATGTACCATCTTCTTCAATAAGTACTTTGAGTAAATTCATTGAAAAACCTAACCCAGATGCGTCTGAGAAGAATTCTGTGGTTACTCTTGCATTTTTCGGGGAATATACTTTGGTTGGGGCTGCATTGAGTCCAGAAAATTTCAAGGAAAAAGTTGTTTCACAACTGTGTTAAATATGGAAGTCAATTATAGAGCCTTATGTTGGTCAGAGATTACAATAGGTAAGGTTCTTTGTTGACATTGACATCGATATCTTGATGGTTAGTTGGAATCCAATTTAATCTGCAATACATATTTCATTTGATAGAGGCAAGAAATTGGTGGAGTCTTAGAGTTAAGATTTTTGACTCCTTGTGTTTTTCATGAAGTCACCACACAAATAAGGACAATTGTTTTTTTAAGAAGGGGAGTATGATATGATAGGATAATCAGCTTATAGTTAGTTTTAGTTGATTTATAGTTTTCTAGCTTATTAGGTGAGATTGGTGTGATAAACTATGCATTGGGGACTAGCCTAGACAAGACTTGGCCGAGAACAGGCATCAGGAGATGCCGAGGAAAGCGACAGGGAATAAAATTCAACATCAGAGACTACGAGCATTAGGGGATCCTTAGTCTTCGATAGCTAAAATTAGCCGTCAGGGGATAACTAGTCTCCAACAGTTAAAATTACCCGTCAGGGGATAATTAGTCTCAAATAGCTTAATTATTCCACAAACAGTTTCGGTTATTATTTTTCATGTATTTTATTTTGTTTCATATTAGTTTTGAATTTGTTTCCAAGTTAAAATAGGTTTGTTTTCCTTTCCTTAATAGATTAGATTTCTTTCCAATATATTATTCTTTCCAATTAGGAATAGGGATTTAATTAGCTTATAAATAGCTACTTGTATTGTACAATAGAGAATAGATTTTTGATTAATAAAATTCAGAATAGTGTTTTGCAGGATTTCTTCTTGTTTGTGAGATATAAACAAAACCCTATTCGTGTGATTCGAGTAGTATTGAACGTGTGATTCGTTCAAGATCCTTAAGTCAACTTCTTGTGCATATATCAACAAGTTGATTTAAGCTATCTAAGGTTGTAGGCTTAAACACCCTACATCAAGGACCCTTTGTATTCGGTTTGCCAGAATCTTAGAGATACACTTGTAGAGAGTGTTACAACAAGAAATAGGTCTGAAGTCACCCATAACAGTTGGATTTTGAACTTTTGGGACCAGACCAATAGCGGTAGCATTAACCTTTCTAAGCATCGTACCATTATTAAAGAAATGTAGTACAACTTTTGAGGTAGGGTGTTTAAGCCTACAGCCTCGGATAGACTAAATCAACTTGTTGATGTACGCATAAAAAGTAGATTTAGGGTTCTTGAACGAATCACACGTTCAAGGCTATTCGAATCACACGAATAGGGTTTTGTTTATATCTCACAAACAAGAAGGAATTGCAGAATAACTCTGAATTTTATTAATCAATCAACTATCCTTATTGTACAACATGCGCAGCTATTTATAAGCTATTAAGATCCCTATTCCTAATGGGAAAGAATATTACATTGGAAAGAAATCTAATCTAATACGGAAAGAAAGCAAACCTATCAAACTAAGAAACATATATGAAAATAAATAAAATACAAGAAAATTAATAACCGAAACTATCAGTGGATAATTAAGCTATCGGAGACTAATTATCCTCTGACGAGCAAATTTAGCTATCGGAGACTAATTAGTCTCTGACGACGTAAACTTGAACTGTCGGGGACTAAGTAGTCTCTGATGACTTAAACTGTCGGAGACTAAGTAGTCTCTGATGACTTAAATTGTCGGAGACTAAGTAGTCTCTGATGACTTAAACTAGTCTCTGATGTGATGTCATCCGTAGTCTCCGATGCAGAAATTAGTCTCTGATGTGACGTCATTCGTAGTCTCCGATGCAGAAATTAGTCATTCGTAGTCTCCGATGCAGAAATTAGTCTCTGATGTATGCTATTTTTAGATAATATCTCGGCCAAGTCTCGACTAAGCTTCAAACGCATCAGATTCTTGTTTTGAAAGCAAAGTAAGGACAAAATTACAGGTACCTTTCAATGGATCATACTGTATATTAAGCCAAGTCCAAGTTTCTATCCCTTCTCCATAATTCTCCAAACATAAACCCAAGGCTTTACACTCTTCAAGTGACAAACCCACTACCTTTGACAAACTAATGTCACACTTCTTAGCTTTAGATCGGGTAACTGGACCTCCAAGCCTTAACTCACCATCATCATGTGACCCATTACTGTTCATGCCCACATCATCCCCTCCTTCTGGAAAAAGATCTGCCCTCAAATCTTCCTTATAGTCATCACCAACATAAGGAATCAAATCTGAGACATTAAATGTGGCCGAAACTCTAATGTCACCTAGTAAATCAATCTTGTAGGCATTGTCACTTATTTTCTGGAGTACTCGAAATGGCCCCTCGACTTTCTTTTGCAGTTTAGACCGTCATTTCAAAGGAAAACGTTCTTTATGAAGATAAATCCAGACCAAATCTCCTACCTCAAAAACATGATTCTTCTTTCCCCTTTTGGTTCGCCTAAAGTAAGCCTCATTAGCTAGCTGTAGTCGCTCTTGTACCTCCGCATGCAGCTTCTGAACATATTCTGCCTTAGCTTGTCCGTCCAAGTTGGCCATATGCTCGATTGGAATTGGCAACAAGTCTAAGGGAGTCAATGGTGCAAAACTATAAACAACTTCAAATGGGCACAATCTCGAATCGGAATGCACACTTCGATTATATGCAAATTCAATGAATGCAAGTTTCTCATCCTAGTCTTTCAGAGATTTTCCCACAAAAGCACGCAACATAGCTCCCAAAGTTCTATTCACCACTTCTGTTTGACCATCGATTTGCGGGTGGCTAGCGACGCTAAACAACAATTTCGTTCCATGCTTGTGCCATAAAGTTTTCCAAAAATAACTAAGGAACTTCACATCACGATCACTTACAATAGTTTTCGGTATTCCATGTAAACGTACCACCTCATGGAAGAACAAATCAGCCACATGTGAAGCATTATCCGTTTTATGGCATGCTATGAAATGTGCCATTTTTGAGAATCTATCCACAACAACGTAAATGGAATCTTTTCATCTTGTTGTCTGTGGCAATCCCAACACAAAGTCCATACTCAAATCAATCCAAGGATGATTTGGATCGGGTAACGGCATATACGGCCCATGCGATTGTTGATGTGCTTTTGCCTTTACGCATGTAACACACTTCTCAATTATTCGATGCACATCACGGTCCATACTTGGCCAATAAAAATGTTCTTTTAAAACCTCTAACGTCTTTCCTTCACCGAAGTGACCAGCCAGACCTCCCCCATGTGCTTCCCTGACCAATAGTTCTCTCAATGACGAATTGGGAATACAAATTTGTCTTCCTTTAAAGAGAAACCCATTGAGTAAAAAATACTGACCGTTTGCACCCTCCCCAAAATCTTCCAAGACTTTAGCGAAGAAAGGGTCATGTGCATATTGCTCCTTAATTAGATCAAATCCCAACAACCGAGAATTAAGTAATGATAGGAGACTATGCCTTCTGGACAACGCATCAGCCACAACATTCCCTTTACCTTGCTTATATGTGATCACGTAGGGGAAAGTTTCTAGAAATTCAAACCACTTGGCTTGTCTTCTATTTAGTTTACCCTGTCCCATAATGTACTTCAGGGACTCGTGATCAGTGTGTATAACAAACTCCTTTGGCAAAAGGTAATGTTGCCAAGTTTCTAAGGCTCATATCAACGCGTAGAACTCTTTTTCATATGTCGAATAATTCAGACTTGCTCCACTTAATTTCTCACTAAAATAAGCAACTGGTCTACCCTCTTGCATCAGAACAGCCCCTATACCAACACCACTTGCGTCGCAGTCTAACTCAAAAGTGCTATTGAAGTTTGGTAATGCCAACACAGGCATTTCACACAGCTTCCGTTTTAATAGTTCAAAACTTTCTTGGGCAACTTTAGTCCACCTAAACTCACCTCCTTTCTTTAGACACTCAAGCATAGGTGAAGCAATTGTGCTAAAATTCTTGACAAATCGTCGGTAAAAGGAAGCCAAACCGTGAAAACTCCTTATATCACTTATTGACTTCGATTCTGGCCATTCTTGTATTGCCCTCACTTTCTCCCTATCTACCTCTATTCCATCCTTAGATATGATGTATCCTAGGAATATTAACTTGTCTTGGGAAAATATACTCTTCTTCACATTAGCGAACAACTGGTTCCCACTTAATACAATAAATACTTCTCACAAATGTGACAAGTGTTCACCCATGTTCTTGCTATAAACTAATATATCATCAAAATACACTACCACAAACTTGCCAATGAACTTACGCAGAACATGGTTCATAAGCCTCATAAAGGTACTTGGTGCATTCGAAATCCGAATGGCATGACCAGCCACTCATACAATCCATGCTTGATCTTGAACGCAGTTTTCCATTCATCTCCTTCTCGTATGCGAATTTGATGATATCCGCTTTTCAAGTCTACTTTTGAGAACACCACAGCACCATGCAACTCATCCAACATATCATCAAGCCTAGGAATTGGGTAACGATATTTAACCGTTATCTTGTTGATTGCACGGCTGTCTACACACATCCTCATGGTTCCGTCCTTCTTCGGTACTAGCAAAACTGGGACTGAACACGGACTCATGGATTCGCGAACATATCCTCTCTCAATCAGCTCATCAACTTGCCTCTTCAATTCCTTTGCTTCCTCTGGGTTACATCTATAAGTTGCCCTATTTGGTAATGATGCTCCCGGTATCAAATCAATCTGATGTTCAATACCTCAGATTGGTGGTAATCCTCTGGGTAATTCCTCGAGAAATAATGCTTTAAATTCTTCGAGTAGTTTCTGAATTTGAGGATTAACAATAACGACCTAGAATTCATCACTTTACATGCCAATAGCAATAAGACTTCCCCTCCACCACGTAGGGTAACCTCCACTTCACGCCTACTTACCAGTAGAGACTCCTTTGCCTTAGACGCCATACTCGCCTTAGTTCTTACTTTTCGATAATCCAGAATTTGTTTGGGAGTCATAGGTTTTAGCATTATCTTTTGGCCCTCCTTGCGAAAAGCATAGGTGTTATGCTTTCCGTCATGAATAACATGACGATCAAACTGCCAAGGCCTCCCTAACAGTATATGATATGCATCCATCTGTGGTACTACATCAAACAACACTTCGTCTTTATACACATTCCCCACTGAAAAGGAAATTAGGACTTCTTTATCTACGTTCACCGCATTGTCTTGATTAATACACTGAAGGTTGTATGGATTAGGGTGCTTCGACGTTTTGAGTTGCAGCTTCTCAACAACCTCACTCGACACAACATTCGTACTACTTCCTCCATCGATGAGTAAGTTGCATACCTTTTTCATCACCGTGCATCTTGTTTGGAATATGGTTTCACGTTGGTCCATTTCGTCTACTATTTTAGTATTAAGTAGACACCTTAATACTAATAGCTCCCCACTATCACACTCCACTTCTTGATCCTTACACTCATCATCATGCTCCTCCTCGGACTCAGAGTCACTTTCATGGGCAGTTTCCATTGCAAACACATTCCATACTTCATGCATAGTGAAGGTCTTCTTGTTAGGGCAATCCATAGCATAATGGCCTAACCCCTTACACTTATAACATGTGATATTGCTTAAGTCCTTCCTTGGTGTATCCTTCTTCATCGTACTGTCCACCATCTTTTCTTTGCCCTTACTCTTGGTCCCGCTAGGTTCAGTCTTTCTATCTTCTGATCTCCAAGAACTAGTGGTTTTAATCGGCTTTGAGTATGTCCTGTTGGGTTTCGTATCATCAAACGCAGCAGAAAAATACGATTAAAATAAAACAAAACGAAACCCAAACCCAAGGATCTATACGAAATAATTTAATACAGATAGTTTAAGATTTTACCGATTAATTGTGCGAATTTGAAGCTTTGGTGAAGGTGTTGATCGTCTCCAAATCTTTAACGCAATCCAACTGGACAGCGTCTCTACGGTATCCACACGAACACCCATGAACCGTCTCACGATTCGAATAAGAAGAGTTACAGTACTAGCTGTATGATCTGTATCTCTTTTCTCTATCTCTCTTAACTCTAGTCTCTCTCTTATGAGCAGCTATGTAAAACGTTGGTTAGAGAGAATAGCTGGTATATCATATATATAGCCTTTTATAAAGTAATTCCAATGTGAGAACCCAAAAATCTCAATGAAATTTTGATTATGAGATTTATTTTATTTTCTGCATGAAGGTTTATTTCCTTATTGGTTATAAATAATGAAATTACATTTTTCTTATAAAAAAAAATTTCAATGGCAGTGTGATGTCCAAAAGATTTTAAAATATTTTGAAGCTCAAGTATTTAAAAGGTTATTGCATTCAAGAATTGTCTTGTGAGAGGGTGTATTCACGCGGGAAAGGGCTCACCAAGTGTGAACAAGATTAGCTACAGTACCCCTTTTTATTTTAAAACCTACTGCGGGGAGACAGTAGCATTTAATGTGCATCACCTCCATCAGTACCATAGAGTGGGCTATGATAAACAACCGATGGGTACTAGCAACCGTTGCAACCAACCTTTTTCTCATCAGTCACTTCTTTTGTTTTCATAACCAACGACTTATATCAAATAAATCTGACGGCCCTTGTTGCAAAACAAGTGACATATATATATCACGTTGGTACAACCCTTGCCCCACTTACATAAACTTCTATACGATGTACCACCAAATCCAAACTTACTCTCTAAACAACTGTCCTTTTTGGGAAGAACAACTAGAGCTTTTAACTCTTTCTTGCCACCGAGGAGGTAAGAACATTTCATTAAAGTCCTGCTCTATTTCACACTTTTGTTCAGTCATACATACCACGTTTAATACCTTGTTCATTTATTTCCAAAAGTATGACTTGATGCATGTTTTAACGCCCGGAGTTTATGTCATTTATTTCAAAAACTACCCAAGATAAGTGTAAAAATGTTGACAACCACCAGGTAGACAAACCTTTAACTACCAAAACATTCTTTTGTCAGTAGTTGCAACCTCATGCTTGAGTATTCTTCAACCTGAGTTTGAATCCTAAACCGTGTCTAGGATGGCATGCAGACAATAGGAAATGTTGTGTATCACTGATGAGATGATGAGAGTTGACCTTAGTGTGGTTATGGTTGAGAGCACCACCCATGGAGGAGTGAGGAAGACGACCCTGTATCTGAGACATGCCTTAACCTAGTCTCCGACGGGTTTGAGTTAGTCTCTGATGAGATGAGTTAGTCTCTGATGAGATGAGTTAGTCTCTGATGAGATTTTTCTAGTCTCTGATGAGATATTTTTAGTCTCTGATGAGATGTTGTTAGTCTCTGATGACGTCATCATTAGTCCTCAATGAGTTAAGATGACGTCATTAGTCTCTGATGAGAAGTTAGTCTCTGATGACGTCATCATTAGTCCCCGATGAGTTAAGATGACGTCATTAGTCTCTA
This sequence comes from Centella asiatica, assembly GCA_014636745.2. Taxonomy (NCBI): domain Eukaryota; kingdom Viridiplantae; phylum Streptophyta; class Magnoliopsida; order Apiales; family Apiaceae; genus Centella; species Centella asiatica. Next base: position 11,007,737 of record CM025784.1, on the reverse strand, counting down.
ATGAGAAGTTAGTCTCTGATGATGTCATCATTAGTCCCCGATAAGTTAAGATGACGTCATTAGTCTCTGATGAGAAGTTAGTCTTTGATGATGTCATCATTAGTCCCCGATGATTTAAGATGACATCATCAGTCCCTGAGGAGTTGTTTAGCCTCTGATGACGTCAGCCTTAGTCTTCGACAGGCTAAGTTTAGTCTCTGATGACGTCAGCCTTAGTCTTCGACAGGCTAAGTTTAGTCTCTGATGACGTCAGCCTTAGTCTCCGACAGGCTAAGTTTAGTCTTTGATGACATCAGCCTTAGTCTCCGACAGGTTAAGTTTAGTCCCTGATGACGTCATCCGTAGTCTCCGATGAGTTAAAGTGAAGTAATTCCCTGATGCACAGTTTGTTTTTGAAACTACAAAATATTATTTTCTTAAATTATTTTAAGATATTTTAATTGATTTCTTAACCTGAACAGCTTTTATATCAGATTGAGACGTTAAAAGTTAAGGACATCACATGTGCATTTTCTCTCATACTTTAACCAAGATATTAAATTCATCTTGTGATATGTATATTCTTACAGAATTTTCCACTCACGAGTAAATTAAATTTGATTGAGTGCAAAGGACTGAGGCAAGTATATTCACAATCTTATGTTTATTTCAGTTTAACGCATTATCATTTGATTCGATATGCGTGCAAGATTTGAATTATGTTTCAATTGTTTTTATGAATGAGCATACTATGCTTTAAATTCCGCTAGCATGATATGATTGATGATGCATGGATATAAATGAGCTTTGAATTTCAGCTGTGTTTCAATCTCATATCTGTGCAAAAGGATGAGAATGATGTCCCTTAAATGGGTTATGCCACATGGTTGACAAGAGGAAAGGAAAGGTGCTGATGTGTTCTTCACCTGACCTAGAGGAATGATAAGTGACTACGTAGTCCACACAAGAGGGATCATGCAGTCCAGTTTGGCCAGCTATGTACCGTATGGTTAGCAGATCCACGGGTTTAGCCCCCGATGGATATTATGAGAAAGTTATGTTCAGGTGTATACCTGCCTTTCTTCAAGGAGGATCACACGTTGTGTATCATCAGTGAATCCTCAACGATCTTTGAAGGTTTCCGAGGCCTTGGCATTGTTTCACCAAGCCTCATAAACAGACTTGAACTTCCTTCGATGTTCCAGATACATTCTTTTAAATTGCTTATATACTTCTTCGATGTGTTTATACTTGCTGGGCGTAAATCGCTCACCCATGTTGAATTTTAATGTCTTGCAGGACAGAACGCTAAGGCTGAACCCTCTGATAAGGGGAAAGCAAAGATGATAAACTACTAAGTTGTTTACTCTTTTGATAAGATTGAGGAAGGAAGGAAGATATGAAGGAAGGGATGAAGATATTAGAAGTAGTGTTGATTTTGGTTTGTAATTAAAGATGATGTAATAGCTTCCGTTGTAATTGTATTACTCTTGGGTTGTAATAACTCTCTAATACTACCTTTATCCAGTATTTATGCTATGAATGGATGTATGGTTATCTTTTCCTTATTTTGACAATGCCCTGATCCAGTAAGGGATTTTGGGGTCGTCACAATTTCCTTCTTGTTTGTGAGATATAAACAAAACCCTATTCGTGTGATTCGAATAGCCTTGAACTTGTGATTCGTTTAAGAACCCTAAATCTACTTCTTATGCGTACATCAACAAGTTGATTTAGTCTATCCGAGGCTGTAGGCTTAAACACCCTACATCACTATCGGAGACTAAGGCTGACGTCACCAGAGACAATTCTTAGCCTGTCGGTGACTAAGACTGACATCACCAGAGACTATTCTTAGCCTGTTGGAGACTAAAACTGACGTCACCAGAGACTATTCTTAGCTTGTCGGAGACTAAGAATTTTTCTCATCAGGGACTAATAGTATATCTCATCAGAGACTATTTTATACGATCAGAGACTAACTCCAACCCCTCAAAGACTAAGTTAGAACTTGTCTCAGATACAGGGTCGTCTTCCTCACTCCTCCATGGGTGGTGTTTTCAACTATAACCACCATAGGTTAACTCTCATCATCCTTTCAGTAACACAATACATCTCCTGGGATCTACTAACTCTCGCAGACACAGTTTAGGCTTCAAAACTCAGGTTGACAAGGGCTCAAGCATGGTGTTTTAGAAACTGATGAACATAATACTTGGGAGTCAATGGTTGTCAACATTCTTACACTCATTTTGGATAGCTTTCGAAATAAAACGTTAACTCTAGATGTTAAAAGCATGCACTAAATCATACTTTTGGAAATAAACGAACAAGGTATTAAACGTGGCATGCATAACAGAACAAAAGTGTAAGAAAACATAGCAGGACTTTAATGTAATGCTCTTACCTCCTTGGTTGTAAAGAAGAAGTTAAAAACTTGAGTTGTTCTTCCAGAAAAGGACAATTGCTTTGAAAGCGAACCAGAAGTTGGTGGTATACTGTAAAGAAATTTATGAAAGTGGGCTAGGGTTGTATTCAGATGATATATTTATATTGCTGGCCAATCAATAAGAGTTGCTGGATTGTTTGAGATTTGATTTCAGCTGTTGGCTGAAAAAGAAGTAATAAGCTTTGAAACAGAACCATTGGCTGGAGGAACCGGTGTTGCGGCTGCCAAAGTATCAACCAATCACCCAGAATAGCCGACAATCCATTGGGCAAGATTTCTCCTCCCGTTGGTGTCTTATGTAGCAAGTTTTCCTAACACAAAACTCAACACATGATAGTCCTTGGTTTGAACAAGGGGGCTGTATCTCACAACCGTTCACACCCATGTATCTCCTTCTTACGTGAAAAAAAAAAAATCATCACCCTTCCTTTGATAAAACTTGAATAAATTAATAATATAAAGATTCGAGCTCAAAATACATTTAAAACTTTTGGACATCACACTGCCATGAACTTTCATTATTTAAACCAAATAAAATAAATTACACCTCCATGCATAAATAAATAAACACATAATGAATTTGTCATATAACAAAACTCATTTAAATTTTGGGTTCTCACATTAATAACCTCATTTAGAGTAAAAATGAAATCATACAAGTATTAAACTTATAGCTAACTCCACAAAATACACATGTGTGTGTGTGTGTGTGTGTGTATATATATATACACTATGTAGTATTATTTACTTTTAATACACAAGAATTTCAAAGATCATGAACAAAATTTAGCCAAAATTTCTTACTATTTGAGGTTAATTAGAGAAAAATTTTAGGGTATCACATAACTGTTAATAAGTACTATTTAACTCAACACATAACAGTCCTTGGTTTGAACAGGGGGCTGTATCTCATAACCGTTCACACTCGTGTATCTCCTTCTTACGTGAAAAAAAATCATCACCCTTCCTTTGATAAAACTTGAATAAAATAATAATATAAAGATTTGAGCTCAAAATACATTTAAAACTTTTGTACATCACACTACCATGAACTTTCATTATTTAAACCAAATAAAATAAATTACACATCCATGCATAAATAAATAAACACATAATGAATTTGTCATATAACAAAATTCATTTAAATTTTGGGTTCTCACATTAATAACTTCATTTAGAGTAAAAATGAAATCATGCAAGTATTAAACTTATAGCTAACTCCACAAAATACACATTTATGTGTGTGTGTGTGTGTCTATATATATATATATATATATATATATACACTATGTAGTATTATTTACATTTAATACACAAGAATTTCAAAGAACATGAACAAAATTTAGCCAAATTTTCTTACTACTTGTGTTTATTAGAGAAAAAATTTATGGTATCACATAACTGTTAATAAGTACTATTTAACTAACTTAATTAAATAATAATTAAAATATAACTTATTTAATTAAGAAATAATTATTATAATAATTAACAATTGAATAATAAATTATTTAATTAAGAAAATTTAATAATAATCAAGACATAAAATTTTTAAAATAATAAATGATTAATAAATTATTTAAGTTAAGATTAATTAATCTAAGGTCCCAAATAAATCAAATAAAATTTATCGAGTCTAAAAATGACGTAATATCAGTCCGAAAATGCCATCAGATTCCAATTCGGTCTGAATCAAGTAAAAATTTACGAAACGATGACACAATTAGTTGATCACAGAATTAAGAAAGTACACAAATACCTCGTGTGTGCATTCTTATGTTGTAATTAAATTACGATTTCTCACGTCGTACACATGCACGTATATTACAGAACCTCATTCTTTAGCGATTTATTTCATTTAGCTAACTTAAGGACTAAGACAAGTATAAACTCACTATATCTCTTTTCGATTAATACAGGTTTTCATTCTTTTGATATATGTAGATTATCGAAAGTTGTATCATGCTATTATTGATATTTAAAGTCTTCATTGATAAGTAACATATGATCGCTTGATTTGACGCACATAAAATATGTTGTACTTGAACTAAATTTATTTGGGCGATAGTCTAGTTATTTGAATTCGCTAACACGCTAAAGTAAATATTGTAGGGTTTCGACAAATAAAATGCAACAGAAAAAAAATGATTTAAATAACAAAAAAACGAAACCCTAACCCGAGGATCTATGCGAAATAATTTAATACAAATGGTTTAAGATTTTACCAATTAAAATTGCAGAATCCAAAGATTTGATGAGGGTGTTGAACATCTCCGAATCTTTAACGCAATCCAACTGGACCATGCCTCTACGGTATCCACACGAACACCCCACGAATCATCTCACGATCCGAAACAATGAGAATTGCAGTACTAGCTGTTGAATCTGCTTTCTCTCTCTCTCTCTGAACTCTAGTATCTCTCTTATGAGCGGTTAGGGTTTTTCAGAAAAACGTATATTGGAGAAAACAACTGATATATCCTATATATGGTTGTGTATAGAGTAATTCTAAACCCTAATCTAATTAGGAGAATAAAATCTGAATTTTATATTTATTATATATTTTAATCAAGTCTCACTTAACTAATATATATGTCAAATAAATATATATTCTTATTTTCTTCCAAGGGACTCTAATATATATACAGATTACAAACATATAATTTAAAGTCATGATTTAAATAAAATCAATCTTATTGATATATTAAAATCACTAACATTTAAATTATATCTCCTTAATGACTGTTCTTAGTGTGCGACCCTATAGGTTATTATTATATTGGCAATAATTTTAAATCATATTATAAAATTATAAACAAAGAGTGGCATCTAGTAATACATCACTGTTATCCAAGTAATAATAAAGTCGTTGATTCGACGCAACCTTTTCGTGACCAATTTTTCAATGTAATTTAATCCTTTTAACCTTGATATCTAAGATTAAATTCAAGGCATGAATGTGTCATCCTCTTCACAATTTAATCTCAGTTTTCTTGATCAATGAATAGGCTATATGAAACAAATCTCTATTTGAATATAGACATGCGTTTCATAGTCTCACTTAATCAAGAGGCCTATATGTTAGGTCCCAAAGTGTAAAAATACTAGAAGGGGGGTTGAATAGTGTTTTTCAAAAATTAAGAATTGCAAAGAAAAACTTTACTGATTTAAACACTTCTTGCTTATAAAAGAATTTCTTATGTTTTGAAAAAGGCTAGCAGCAGAAATTGTTTAAGCAAAGCACCCCTTAGTTTTTGTAGCAAAGGTTAATGGCTAAAAAGAGCAAAGATAATAAGTCTTTGCTGATGGAGTTCAGCAGGACTTAAGCAAAGCACATAACAAAGAAAGTAAGAAATATGAAAGATAAGCAGGAATGGAGATAGGAATTTTTATAATGGTTCGGACTAAGCCTACTCCATTCTTCTTCTCTTTTACTTGAGAAGGCTATCACTAAAACTTGTTCACACAGAACAATCAGCAGGCCTGTTCACATAGAACAATTAGCAGGAGGACACTTAGTCCAATTTACACTAGGTCACTTAGACCAAATTAGTCACACAGACTCTAAGCAGATTGAGTAAATCTTGTTTGCTATCTTCAAGTAGAGTGCTCCTTAGTTGAGCAGATTGATAGCACTTGTTCAAGCTTTATGAAGTCTTGCTGAAGTCTTTAATGTGTCAAAGTGGTTGTTCAGATCTTTAAATTTTTATTCAGTGTTATCATAAATGAAATTTATGATTCCTATTTATACCACTCCAGAAAATATGTCTGTTGGGAATTTGAAATAGATCCGTTTGAGTGTACTGTTCTTGATGTGATCTTGTACCTTTACAGCAATCCTTGCTTAGTTCAAAAAGTTAGCTGTTATTCTGTCTTCTAGTGCCTTTCTGAAGAGTCTCCTAGAAGTTGACTAAGCAGGGGTAAAGATAAACTTTTTCTGACAACTTAACTTAGATCAAGCAAAGGATCTTGCTTACTTAAGTCCTTGCTTATTTCCATTCTAAGCAGGACTATACTTGGAAACTTCTTCATGTCTTCAGAATCCTTCTTGATCAATGAATTCATCATAGCAGACTTATCAAATCAGCAAGCTTCAATCTATGATCAAACTCCTTGCTTAACTAAATGTTATATCCACCTAACAAGTTGGATATTTTTCTAAGTCCTTTTACAATACTTAAGCAAGGACTATATTACATCATCAATTCTTATATATTAAACAATAAATAAATGTTTAAGCAAAAATTATATAAGCAGGGGTGCAACAACACTATAGATATCACCCCTAATTTATAGGAGGGTTAAATTCCATCTGCATCATTCTCATTTCTCACATAACTCATGATGCATCCAACAATCACCTTTATCATCCACCCGGTTAAAGGTGACTTTTGGCAATGTCAAAACACATAACTCCTTATGTAAAAATGTCATGACTTCAGGTCGAAGGACCTTTACATCATTGTCACTATGAGAATGACTTATGACACATAGCATAATGCTCCATGTAGAATTCTTATGGTGGGTCTGTCCAGTACATTGTTCTCTAACATGGTACCTATGCATCAACTTAATATATCTCGTATATATTTATGACCAATGAGATGTGGCCATCAGTCAATCCACATACTAGTCTCAATGTATTATTGTTAGTGGGATAACAATAATACATTGAGACTAGTAT
>CM025784.1:10968282-10990488 GCA_014636745.2 Centella asiatica | reverse complement strand
ACTTCTGTATGGATATATATAGTTCCGCCTGTGATGATCACTGTCTTTTAATTGTTGAGCATGCCAATATGTGTTGTTTGCAGTCGCTGCTTTTAAATGATTAGCACGTCAAGGCTATTCAAAATCAAGAAAATGTTTACATGAAGATATGTCCATATAGAAAGTTAAGGGGCTGTTGAATACTTTCGCCTGGTATTCTAGCCAATGATGATAAAGAATGTTAAGCCGAGGCAAGGCATCGGTAATGAGATTCTTATCCGCAGACCATATGCTTTTTGCGAAGGACTGCGCATGTCAAATGATGAATCAAACGACCAGGCTGACCAGCTGGGATGAAATTTGATTATGTATGGAAGTCAGATAATGATCAGTCTGGTCAGATGATGCATTATCTGATGAAGAGAGGGCAAATCAAGGTTTATTTGTTAAAAAGGGATAACCCATTGATATCACTCGGGAACCCTAAATGATACATGTTGATTGATGTTTCAGGAGTTGTTGGCATTGCTTCGCCCAACCTCAATGAATACTAAAGCTTTTGAATTATCTTTTCCTCTAGCTTATGAATATATATTTGCTGAGCATAAACGCTCATGTGGAATGCTATGAATGTTTTTCAGGTTATGTCGTGAAGGCTGAGTCCCCTAAGAGAGGGAAGGAGAGAATTGCTTAAGTGTGTTTAAGTTGTAAGGCCTTATGAGCCATCTAAAGTTTTGTTTCCGCTGCAGCTTGTTTATTTTCAAGCTTTGAGGTTTGTAAGATGATGTGGACCTTAAGATTTAGTAATGATGTATTTTGGGAATATTTTTATTTCCCACAGGTATGTTGTTAATGCTTGGCTGTGTTATTTGTTTTGCTGTTGTGATGTTGTGTTGTAAGTTTTCTGGTGCAGCCCGGAGTTCCAGCCTAAGGATCTCGGGGACTGTCACCCAAATCGCTGACAGTGTCCGGGGCCCGGCTCAGGGGATTTTCGGGGGCGCCACACAGAGACTAAGAATATCTCATCAGAGATTAAAATTATCTCGTCAGAAACTAAGAATATCTCATCAGAGACTAAGAATATCTCATCAGAGACTAAGAATTATCTCGTCAGAGACTAAGAATATCTCATCAGAGACTAAGAATTATCTCGTCAGAGACTAATATTAGAGCTTGTTTTTGCTACCATGGAAGGCTTATCATGAACAAACTCAGCCTAGGAGGTCTCATGAGAATGCAGAAGAATATAAACTTAGCATAAATCTTTGATGTTATGCACGAAAGAAACTAGGTAGAGTTCCAGGTTCTTACCTCTTCGTTCTTAAGGGTGAAATCAAAGCTGGTCTGAAAATAATTTTCCGAAAGAAGAACTTGAAAATTTATGGAGATGATAAGTTTAAACGGAACTCTTAACAGAGGAGTTTTGGTAAAGGAGTTAAAATTTCATTTCAAATGAGGTATTTATAGAGTTCAAGAGCAGTAAACTAAGGTTACGCATTGGAATAAAATGATTGGTTAATTTGGACGGTAAAACGGCTATTCATCATGACTTCTTGACAGCAAACAACTGCTGTCCTACATGCATGAAAACTTAGCCACCTAAACAGTTTCTAATCAAACACGTAATCACAAATCCTACGTAACCCTCTCCTCTTCCTCCATACTGATCAATATAATCTTAAATGGGATTTGCTAATCCCCTTTTTAATACCTTTTTAAGGAACTTAACCTCATAATCGTGGATATCATATCATTACAAAAATTTTCATTGTAGATATGAATTTATCATTCATATTTAAAACGATTAACCTTCATGTAAAAATATAATAACACAAAATAAATTATTTCTTATTATAGAATGCATTTAAAATTTTTCAGGTTCTCACAATGAAAATTATTAAGTTTTGTCTATAATGTAGATTTGGAGGAGATTTTGATACTCAGTTTCTTATTTGTATTTTTAATTTTGAGACTAACATTTATTGAATTTCTTTTTATTTATTACAAATTATTTTGATGTTGATATTTTTTCTTGAAAAATTATTATTTTCATCTTTTGGAATGTGGTTTTATAACTACAATCACACTGAATCTACACAAATTCATCTTGTCGTGATTTTTAAATTTAGTATCCACACATTATGATTGCAAATGAGGTGGGTGCTTGTATCTACACCGCGTTCTCCCCCGATCCTTTAAAAAAAACAAAAACAAAACTATATTTGTTGAATTATTTGGATCATTGAGGGCAACATCGTCAAAAACCCATTGAGATGAACCTCCTCTTACCGACTTGGCTTTGATTTTATTCCTTAACTGGATAGAGGAGTTCAAAATTAAGTTTTTGGTTATCAAACAACATCCTCTTCTTACCGAATTAGCACTCCTATAGTTGAGAGCAAGGAACATTGAGCTGGTGCCATAAATATACAAATGTATTTTTAATTTTCGTTTTGAAAGCAGAGATTTGACAAAAATTTTCAGGACGATGGGAGCATTTATTCCCGCCTGAGAAAAAGAATAAATTTTTATGAAGAATTATTTATCCTCTTTGAAGAATAATTTGTTATTTATTTACTTATAATAAAAAATAAATAAATAATAAAGAATAAATCATTTATCCCCTTCAACCTCACATCTGTGCTCCATTCTACTCTCCTCTGCTCTGCTCTGTACCTTTGACATGAAGAATCTGATATTTCTCTCCCTTCTTCTTCTCTTTCTCTCTCCTACCATCTCTTCTTCTTCAATTCTTCGTATTCCTTCAACACAAGCCGAGAAGCTCATCAAAGAGCTTAATTTATTCCCCAAAGAGTCTATCAACATCATCGCTGCCAATCACTCTGCTCTAATTGGTACAAAGAAGAACAAGATAGTTGAGAAGCGTTTCAAATTCCCTAATTTATCGGATTCTAGCGCATCCATTGAAAACTTAGGTCATCATGCGGGTTACTATCAGATTGAACACTCTCATGCTGCTAGGTAATTCCTGAACCCTAGAAATTTTCTGCTGAAATGTTGATTGATTCTGTCTCAGTTTCCATAAAATGAATGTCATGTAAGATTTTACAGCTGAATCTGCGAAATCCTTAAGTTCATGTTATTGTATTCTGATCAATACCGAAACTACTTGGGAAGGGTTTTAGTTTGCAATTACGGTATTTGTAATTTTGGGAATTTATAAATTCATTAAGTTTAAAGCGTTATGAAATTGATTATGATTGAAATGCTAAATGGGTAACCCAAAAAAAAGTGTCAAATGGGATTCCTTTTGTGGAGCGAGAAGTAAGAACTTTTTAGCGTACTCCCTCTGTACTGAAAAGTCTGTTTCACTTTAATCCTAGTCTATATGGAAAAGGAAAAATTAATTATGTAGTCCTTAAACTACTATCAGTTTATTATATAATCCCTTAACTATCTTTTGTTAATATTTAGTCCTTAAACTAATTTCCTTCCTATTTTTAAGGACTTTTTCAACTTTGATCCATTATATCTTATGTGTTTATTAATTATTTTTTGGTCAGTAAATTTTGTGGGAAAACATTTGTTATGTAGATATTTACGTGTCATAATTGTTCATCAAAATCTACCGTATGAGTTACACGTAATATTAACTCCAACATAAAATATTTACACCGCTCACATGTGTGGTTTAATGAGTAATCATTGTACGTAAATATCTAAATGATAAATAAATTTAAACAAAATTAATAGATTAGAAAATAGTTAACAACCAAGTAAAATATAATGGACTTAAGAAAACTAGTTTAAGGACTAAATATTAACAAAAAATAGTTAAGAGACTAAATAATAAATCAAAATTATTTTAAGAATTAAATAATTAATTTTCCCTATGGAAAATTCTAAACTTTAATGTGTTGTAAAGTAGGTTTTTTTTAAAAATAAATAATTGTGTACCATGTAATGCTTACTTGATAAGTAGTTCACGGTATGGACCTTTTGAAATTCAAATAATTCACTATGAAATTGGATTTTAAGATCTCCTTGATTGACTATTAAATTTGAAATAGGACACTCTTGTGTGGAACCATGGGAGATTATACTATTCCATGGCAGTTGCACTTAGGTGGTTGATAAGCATCTATGAGTTTATATGACTCTTAAGTTCCGAGTTTATTTTAGGTCCTAGAACATTAAATAACTCTGAAAATAAGTAGATATGTGTGAATGTGGGATGGACGGTGGGTAATTGTTTAGAGCTGGAGGCGCCTCATTCTGGCCACCCCAGGAGGCATTTGTGCAGGTGTCCTACGGCAGAGCACCTCTACAACAGGAGGCGCGAATGATCTCAAAAGTTCAAATATTAATAAAACCTTGAAAAAAAACTAATAAAATCAAAGCAACTCTAACCCAAACTGCTCTAAACATTAACCATTGTTTGTCTATCCAAACGCATTCCTAACCCAAATTATCACATCAGCCCCTGAATTTTTGAAGCATAGTCTAGTCACTGCAAATCCAAAACAAAAAAAGAAATGTTCCTCTGACTACTTCTTCAAAAGGATGTTCTGGAGTTCTTTCTAAATTTATACATATGCCTGTACTGATCATTTACTGATTAAAAGTGCTATTAGTGAAGGTTGCAAGAGTAATTTAGTATCTCCTCTTTGATTAAATCGGAAAATTTAGATTTCATCCCAGTAGAAGAACAAGTTTAGATTCCATGGTTAAAAAATACTTCAATAATCATAGGAAAGAAAGATTTGTTTGACAACTTCTTGATTTGATTGGAAATTTATAGAAGTTCTACACAGATATGAGATTATCAAATTGCAGAAGTTGAGATGCCCAAGGATAAAGAAATTATAATTGTGAAAGACAAGAAGGAAGCAACAAATGAGGCAGGCCAAATTGTTTTCGTTTTCCAAGATAATATTTGAGAGTCTAAAGTGGGATCACAACTTTTCTCATGTCAACATTGTCCCCAAAGATCGTGTTACTTGAATTGGAACTTGAGAGGCTTAATTTTAGGTGGAAGACTTCTTTTACAGTCCCTTCTTAACATGTTCAGAACTTGTCCAAAACTCGTGTAAAAGTTTTTCTCGAAGGAGTGGATAATGATGCGGTGCAAGAAATCAAAGTGTTAATTTTAGTCGATTATATTTTATTGTTTAGGAAAGTTAGTATCGCGTATCACACATTGACTACAAGGCAATGGCCTTGCTTGCATCTAAACGTGTGTCTATCTCTCAACTTGTGAGGCACCTTTTGAAAGGATAAAACTGCTAGGAGAAATCTCTCATAGCGGGCAATACCTCACAGGAGATCCCTAGTCAAGGACAATTTGGGCATTAACAAGGAATAAGTTATTTTTGTAATTAATTAGTAGCTGTATTATTAGAACTATTCTAGAAAAGAATCATAACATTTATTAGTAGAGATATGATTTTTATGGGTCTATATTCTAGTGATGTTAGGAGAATAAAATCTTAACGTTTTTCACTAAAGAAAGTTTAGGAATCATAGAATATATTTAGGGATTTTTCTTGGTTGTATTATTACTATTTAAAGAGATGCTATCCCCCATTATTATTCGGATTGGAATAAACATAATATGATTAGGGTATTCTACAACCCTAACCCTAGGTACGTAAATTTGACGTATCATATTGACGCCGTCTTTGGGAAACTAGCAAAAAGTCATGGTGAATACTCGGTCAATTGCGCATGAGAGCGAAGGTGTATCCTTCCCAGAAAGATAGTTGGGTATGCCTCCCCTCCAAGAACAAGAGGTACAACTAAATCAAGGTGGGGAGAGAATTAACTCTCAGCCAGCACATGAAGAGATAGAGCACCAGGGAAGATCCCTAAGGGGGACGCAAAGAAACCTTGCTGGGGTAGCACAGAGGACCCATAGTGGTCCTTATGATGCCGATTCTGAATTCGAAGACAATGAGCGTAGACATCCGCGAGATCTACGCCATAATTTAGAAAGGAAAAGGTCAACGGGCTGGGCCCTTATCCCCAGGTGAACCTAAGGGGTAGGCTCCGAAGAATGGAAGAACATAGAAGCCAACCACCCCCACCAAGATATGAAGATCTTCGGGCGAGTCTCAACCCGCGGCTACATCCACAACAATTTATAGGGTAGTCGCCCTACCCTTTATTAAAGCTATCATGGATGAACCACTTCCGGATAGCTTTAAGATGCCTGTGGTAGAAAAATATGACGGCATGGGCGATCCTACCAGTCATGTGCAGCAAATTGAGGCAATGCTCTTACTCATGAATCCGTCGGACGCTATTAAGTGTAAAGCGTTTCCACAAACGTTGAAAGGGCCGGCTCAGGAATGGTACAGGCAGCTTCCCCCAACATCGATTAGCTCTTTCGCTTAATTGTTTGTCAACCAATTTATCGGGGGAAAGATGCATGCAAAAAGCTCAGTCTCCTTGATGAATGTGCACCAGAGAGAGGGCGAAAGCCTTAGGGACTATGTGTCTCGATTTACCAAGTAGGCCTTAAAAGTCCCAAGTTTAGATCAATCTGTTGTCATTCTGGCACTAACCAATGGGACGACTAATGAACATCTGAAGATGAGTTTGGCTAAAAAGCCCCCCACTACGATAAATGAGCTACAAGGCCAAGCTGGGAAGTATATGGTGGTGGAGGAGTCCCTCATCAGAGAAGTCAGAAAGAAGGATGATAAAAAGCGAAGAATGGAGGAGGTAAAAATCCCGGATTCAACAAAAAGAGCTAAAGGGGAAACCTCTTTCCCAAAGAAAACTATAAGCCAAAGGTTCAATGAATACACTATATTGACCTAGCCAAGAAGCCAAATATTGATGGAGATTGCCTCAAAGCCGTACGTTCGATGGCCGAAGCTGTTAAAGATTGATCCTTCAAAAAGGGACTCTTCTCAATATTGTCAATTTCATAAGGATCACGGTCATGACACTAATGACTGCAAAGATGTGATAGAATTTCTCATAAGGGACAGTTGACCCGGTAACAAAGAGAGCACCCTGAACCTTGAAGAGAGAGGGAAAGAGAAAGGCGAGAATGCCCAGAAAATCAGGAGAAACCAGCCCCGACGAGGAGTGATAAATGTGATATCAGGGGGGCCAACAGTTGGAGGACGATCAAACTCATCAAAAAAAGCTTATGTCTGAGAGGTCATTTCCATCGAAGCTCCCCAAAAAGTGCTAGGATGGACATGTCAATAACATTCGGAGATGAAGATCTTGAGGAGTAAAGTTTCCACATGACGATCCGTTGGTGATTGAGGTAACGATTGAAAATTTTCTCGTTAAAAGGGTATTGGTAGATAATGGTAGCAGCGTTGATGTCTTGTATTATCAAGCCTTCAAAGATATGGGATATGACGAATCCCAACTCACTCCATCTCTTGCCCCATTGTACGGTTTCACTGGGATAGAAACGAAGATAGAGGGATCTATTTCACTCCCCGTTACTATGGGGGAAGGACCTAAACATGTAACAATGATGGTGAACTTTCTTCTTGTAAAAGCGCCATCTTCATATAATGTTATCCTTGGAAGGACAACACTAAACCAATTTAAAGCTATCCCCTTTACTCTCCATTTAAAAGTGAAGTTTCCAACCCCAAAGGGAGTGGCAGTAATCAAGGCAGATCAAAAGCAAGCACGCACCTATTATTTAATGGTATTGAAAATTGGTGGAGAGGGGAAACAAGTAATGTCCATAGAAACCCTTGACTCAAGGGATTAGATGCGGGAGCAAAGGGTTGAACCTGTAGAAGAACTGGAAAAAGTATCCCTTAGTGATACCGATCCCGAGAAGGTGACCTATGTCGGTTTCTAGTTGAACTTGGAGATAAAAAAGAAGCTTGTTTCCTTCTTAAGGGAGAACATAGATGTTTTTGCATAGTCGACACTGTATATGCCTGGAATAGATCTAGAGGTCATCACCCATAGGTTGAACGTGGATCCTCGCAGGAAGCCTATTAAGTAGAAGAAAAGAACATTTGCCCCAGAAAGACAAGAGGTAATTAGAAACGAGGTGGAAAAGTTGTTGGAGGCAAGATTCATAGAAGAGATCTTGTATCCTGAGTGGTTGGCTAACCCTGTGATGGTTAAGAAGGCTAATGGAAAGTGGAGGATCTGTATAGATTTTACGGATCTAAATGATGCGTGCCCAAAGGATTGTTACCCACTTCCAAGGATTGATCTCCTAATAGATGCTACGGTAGGTCACGAGCTCCTGAGTTTTATGGATGCGTTTAGTGGATACAATCAGATACGTATGGACCTGGATGACGTCCCAAAGGTATCTTTCATCACAGACCAAGGGCTATACTGCTATATTGTTATGCCTTTTGGCTTGGTTGGTTAATAAGATCTTTAAGCCCCTCATAGGGAAGAACATGGAGGTCTATGTGGATGACATGTTGGTTAAAAGTCTGAAGCGGGAAGATCATGTGGCAGACTTGGCCATGTCCTTTAGCATCCTTAAAAGATATAATATGAAGTTGAATCCCTTCAAATGTGCTTTTGGTGTAGCTTCCAGTAAGTTCTTGGGATTGATGGTCTTGCAAAGGGGGATAGAGGCCAATCCGGACAAGATAAAAGCAGTCATGGACATGAGTCCCCCCAAAGACTATTAAAGACGTTTGAAGGCTAACAGGAAGGATAGCTGCGTTAGAGAGATTCACTGCGAGGTCAGGAGATAGGTGTCATCCTTTCTTCAATGCCATTAAAAGAGCTAAGGATTTTTAGTAGACACCGGATTGCCAAGAATCCTTCGAAAAACTCAGGGTGTACCTAACCTCCCCTCCACTTTTAACTAAACTAGAAAAAGGGGAGGTTTTGTATGTATATCTGGTTGTCTCAAAGGTGGCGGTTAGTGCAATGATAATCAGTGACAGGGAAGCTGCTCAGAGACCCGTATATTATGTGAGTAAGGTCTTACATGTTGGCCTTGATAACAGCTGCCCGCAAATTGAGACCCTATTTCCAATCTCACTCGATGATTGTGTTCACGGACCAACCTTTGAGAAAAGTAATGCATGGTCCTCGAGCAAGTGGCAGAATGATTAATTAGGCTGTGGAATTGGGAGAGTTCGACATTATCTACGAGCCGCGTCCGACCATTAAAGCCCAGGCTCTAACAAATTTCATTGTTGAATGCACCCTCCCAACTGATAAAGAGGAGGATGTTGAGAAAGGATAAAAAGAGCGGCTGGAAGAATGACGATTGTTTGTAGATGGAGCCTCTAACGCAAAGGGCAGTGGGGCAGGGTTAATACTTATTAGCCCTGAAGGTTTTGAAGTGAAATATGCCATTTCTTTTAAGTTTCGCGCTACAAATAATGAGGCCGAATACGAAGCGTTGATGACAGGACTAAACTTGACAAAAGCATTGGGAGTACAAAGTATACAAGTATATACTGATTCTCAATTAGTGGTCAAACACATGAAAGGGGAGTATGAAGCTAAAGACATGAAGATGACCAAATATTTGACCTTAGTGAGAGCCATGATAACCACATTTGAAAAGTGTGGTATTCATTATGTCCCGAAAGAAAATAATGAAAGGGCGGATGCCCTATCTAAATTGGCTAGTGAGAACCTCGGAGAATATGAGAACGACGTCTATGCGGAAGAAGTTGAGACGCCTACCATAGACGCAAGGTTGGTTGCGCCAATCGTGCAGGAGGTTTGTTGGATGACCCCTATCCTTCAATATCTTAAAGAAGGTATCTTGCCTGAAGACCCCATTGAGGCGAGAAAAGTCCGTATAAGGTCAGCTCAATATACCCTGATTAACAATATGATGCTGTTATTTACATACAATATTTACTTATTAGCACAAAAGCTTGAGCTAACAAACACACCCGAGGGTCTTTCAAAGGGCTAAACCCCATGGTTCTTGGAAGATTTTCTTTTGCAGGTAGAGAAGGGCATTAAATTCGCGGTCCAAGTTTTTCAACAGTTAGGGTATTCTACAACCCTAACCCTATGTACGTAAATTTGATGTATCAAACATAATATGATTGAGTTGTGAGTTTTTCTGATTTTGTAAGCAGCTTTCGAAGCCTAAGTTATCCCCCCTTTTGATGTAGGACAACCAGTGATAACTAAGGCTCATAAGCCTCACATACAAATGCACAAACATACAAACTAAAACAACTCCACAATACTCAATCCATAATTTCATTCAATCTTATTAGTAACAAGAGATTACATCTCTTTAAGTAGTAACACTATGAGTCTACCACGTAACAACCAAGAAAATTGCCCTAAAATATCTTATAAGATCCTAAAATATCTCTATTAATGAATGTGATGATTTTGATCTCCTAAGATCACTAGAATTTTAATACTAATAGATATTATAGATCTTTGAGACCCTATTCCAAAATAATCCTAGTAATACTACTAATAATTAATTATAAATCAATTTATTCCTAAACAATTAAATATAATTATTTAAAATTAACTTTTTCACATCTTGCTCTGTATCATTCTGCCTCCTTCGAAAAAACTCATCCACAAGTTCTCAAGAGATTGAGATCCACAAGGAGAATCATTCAAATAGCTCTTGTACTTCCTGCATGCCAAATCAAGCAATACAATCTTTGGGAACAATATTGACGTGAGAGGAAATTGTGATGCTGCTTTAGATCCCAAAGTAGTTTCTTGGAAGATATAATCAATACATTCGACCTCAATTGTTTGTTCTTCCATGCTTTCCAAATTAATATTTTCTTTGCCTCTTGAATGTCAATGTCTTCATCTTCATTTTCTTGAGTCTCTTCATCCTAGATTTCTTTATCATATTTCTCAATAGTGTTTTATTCTTGCCTTCCTCTTTGGTTTCAATTTCTTCGCTTATTCTAAAACTTGAACACACTTTACCTTGTATTCAGGCTCAAAGTAAACAAGTTTCCTTTTCAATGACGTGTATTCATCCATCAAGTTCCAATATTCAGAAGCACGAGATTAATTGAATTTAAGTTTACCTAGTAATATATGAATGTTTACTTTGAACATGATTTTTGAAATTTAAGGACGATAAGCGAACATATTTTTCTCCAAACAAGTATTAAATTGTATTTACCAGAAACTCCAAGGTCTGTGTTAGATTGTTAGCAAAGTACAAAAACCAAAGGGACCGATTGGGGTGGAAAGGGGTAAAAGGATAACTTAGATTCAAAAGCCTCAGACACAAACACATAAAACTCAAACAACTCCAAAGCACTCAACTCATAATTTCATTCAATTTTATTAGTAACAAGAGATTAAATTTCTTTTAATAGTAATACTACGACTTAACAACCAAGAAAATATCCTTAAAATATCTTATAAGATCTCTATAATCTCTACCAATAATGTCAAGAATTTATTCTGCTAAGGTCACTAGAATATCAGTTCTAATATATATCAGATGTCTCTACTAATAAACTTTGAGAGTGTATTGTGGAATAGTCCTAATGGTACTACTAATATATAATTACAAAAATAATTTATTTCTAAACAATAAATTATTATCATTTAAATTTAACTTTTTCACTTCTTGTTCTGCATCACTTTCACCCTGACTAATATTGTCCTACATCAATATTGATGTAATCCCCATGTACCAGCAAATTTATATTATTGATTATTGAGACTTTTCTCTTGCATTGGTTGAGATCAATACTTTTCTCCCATCCGCAGTTGAGAAACCCCAAGGGTAGTGATTCTTTCGCAGTGAAGTCACCCTAGTTTTTCTTTTCCTTGTTATTTTCTGATTTTCAATCAATTATTTATTATTTTGATCTTGTCCTGCATTGTTGACCATCTTTTCTTTTAACTGGCTAATTTAAGGTTATATATAATTCCTATTTTTTAATTATTGCACCTCATTTCGATATTGCACACCTTGCCAAAGACCTTCGTTTTTGGCAACCTCGTATAAATTTTCAGTAAACTTTGATCGCCTTCTTTGTTGCTTTCTTATTCCATATTTTTTAAGTTTACACTGATTCTTGTTTGTAGGATGTTTTACTTTTTCTTCGAGTCACGTAACAGCCAAAATGACCCTGTTGTGATCTGGTTGACTGGAGGACCAGGGTGTAGCAGTGAGTTGGCTCTTTTTTATGAAAATGGACCTTTCAGCATTTCAAATAACTTGTCTCTTGTGTGGAATGAGTATGGTTGGGACAGGGTAATTTTCTGTTTTGTACTTGGAAATTGGGAGCTAGTGTTATACCTGTAGTTGTATACTGCATTTATTGTTGCACATATACGTTTTTATACATATTTCATCATTAAAGAGGCATATTTGAACGCCATTATGATGATTTAAAAACATGTTATATCCCTCATTCATTACATGTGAAAACTTCACTGATCTATATTCAGATTAACTTTGCGGTCATATATGAGTAACAGCAGTTGTTTATTGTACCTTCAAAATAATGTGGTGCTTTATAGTTCAAAGTCTTGGAATATCTCACAAGAGTTAATGCCCTGCAGTGTTACGTCCTATGTATCTGAGAATTTCTAAATCTTGCGTAATTAAATAATCATGTTAAAAACTAAACAGAGAGCCTTTATAAATCTTATAATAAAAACATAAAAATATGTAACATTAATTACAAAACTTAGTATAAACTTTTAGCATAAATATATATAATGGAAAGAAACATTAGTCTTTCCATCCCATAATAGTTTAAATTTTCGAAGGAATTTGTTGACTTAAGTTAATTTCTATAAAATTTTTCAAGTTATAAGTTAATATTTTGATGCCTGTGAGATGTTGGGTGGGTCTACAATTTAAGAAGTAGTGAGTACTGAGGGTGATTTTCTTATTCAATCTTACGTGCCAAAAATATAAATGTTACAAATAAATTGCATGATAGGGAACACAAGAGAAGACTAAAGAACTTATTTTTATAGAGAAAAACATGTTATTATATATTTCAATAAATTTGTGAGAATTTTGGATATTTAGTACTTGTGAAAAATTATAACTCCATCCAGTTGAAAATAATAGTTGTTTCATCAAAAGTTCCTGCCAATGCTAAAGCTAGATGTAAATAACTGCTAAAACACTGGTGATTCACATCTCCAACCTGAATGGGCTCTCCTTTCTATATAAATAATTAGATATTGAAATATAATCTGATATTTGATTTTTCTAGTTGTCCTTGTAATATTTGTTGAGCTTAGGATACTTTTATCTGTATGAAGTGAAGAAAGAACCAACTGTGGTTACTTGGCTCATAAATTCTTATGATTTGTAACTTAAAAAAAAAACATTTACTATTTGACTCATCTCAGTTTTTGTATGAGCCCTTTATGCATTTTCTGTAGCTAAATGAACTTACTGTACTATGACCATAGATACTCAGTATAGTAGTGAATATTATATTAAAATAGCGCAAGCATTTGATAATTCATTGCCTAATGAAAACTTAAAACTTTTCTTTTATTCCCCCCCCCCCCAATAACTGGTCAAACTCGAGGAAATAGTATTCCTGAATTCGGTTTAAAAACTTTAATAAGACTATTCATTGAATTAAATTAATCTTTTCTTTAATAAGGATACGTGGTTGCTAAAAGATTGCTTAATGATTTTTTAATTAATATTACCCAAACGATAAATATTAAAAGAATTGGCTGCCTGCTGTTGGACTCTATTTGGTGTATCTCCTACAATTTATACTGATCTGCAACTTGCAGTTCAATTGTTCACCAAATCTTGGTTTCCTATCATAGTTATCAGAACCGGCTAAGAAGCACGGACACTGACACGACACGGATATGATACAGGACACATGACACGTCATTTTTCCAAACAGTAGGATACGATACTCCAGGGACACATCATATATTTTAAATTTCTTTTCTATGTGTATACATAAATAGAAGGCAACATTATTACAATTCATTTGCCAAATATTAATAAAAATGCAAGAATACTAAATGAAATTCGTGATACAATAGAATTCATGATAGCCTAACATTCTAACAATGGCAGTTGCATTCATAACGTGGCCAAATATGAAAGAGTCAAATTTTACGTAAAAAGTACGATAACAATGTCTCAATTCAGAAACACACAAAACAATTCATAATCCTAAATTCTTTAGAAGAGACTACTAAACAATCCATAAGGTGCTGCTGCAGAAACTGCAGTCTGTACTTCCTGTCCATCAGTCATCCAATACTAATTATACTCCTATCCCCTTCTTTGCTATCTCTCTCTAAACAATTACTTATAGCTTATAATTCCCTTGGTCACAAATTTCCTTATATTTGTTATGAATTATGATATGTGCGAACCTTGAAAATCTTAATTTATTTTGTCCTTTTTCTCACGGGAGTGTCTTAACTAAGGATACAAGTATCCTTAAGTGTCCAATATTTAAACAATTAAATAATATTATGGGTGCGTGTCGGACACGTATCTGAGAGTGTCCGAAGAGTGTCAGTGTCCATGTGTCGGACACGTAGCCCTCGGAGAAGTGTCCGTGCTTCATAGAGAACCGGGCAGTTCAACTGAATGGCATTAACCGGACGCTTAGCTGGTTCAATTATTTAAATGTACCGGATTTGCAAACGAACTGTAGAAAAAGGTATGAACTGTCTGGTTTTTAGCTGGACCTCTTGAACTGGAAGATTATTGAAAGAACCAAACCGGATGTTTTCTTCCACTTTTTCATTCTGCAGATTTAGAACCGAGGTTTTTTTTCTTTGCTTTACAGATGAGTTAACTTTTTTGGATATCCTCTTTGGGCTTAAAACTGACAGAAAATCCTACAAGAGAGGAAGAGGATATTTTACGGATAAGAAGATGGTGATGATAAAGGAGAGATTATTGTACCTTCATGGAATATTTGAAAAGGGAAAGGAAAAAAAAAATTGAAATAGTGGATCTTAAGAAAGAGAAGGAGATTTGAAAAGGGATGATGATGGGGATAAAAGAGAGAATTGGAATATGGGGATGATGGAGTGTATCATCGCTTTTTGAATCTAGATATATGTGATATAGATGTATACTCTGTCTTTTTTCTTTGGGATACTATACTATTCCACGTCCCTTTCTTTTTTGGGATACTACATGTTCAACCGGTATGCATCATATACGCACACAATCTTACATTTATATTTTTGTCATTTCAATATACTCATGGTTCTCACTGCGCCCAGGCAAGTCATGGTAGTAGTCAACTGCATGGACGCCTGGGTGATAAGACGCCTGCCATGGCGTCCACACGATGATAAGTTGTTAATAATATATAACTTATAAAAGACCTATAAATATTAATATCTGTACATACTTTAAAATAAAAAGAAGACATTACAATATAATCTTTTAGCGCAAAAAAGACTAAATCATACTAAAAATTAGTATAATCAGGTATTCGTAATATTATTATATGATAATTTATATAATATCAACATCTGCTATCTATAAATGTGTTATACCATTACATGTTTGTTCTTTATATGCAATATGGGTTATCACTTTATACTATGTAACTGGCTCCTTATAAATGGTGGTTGCCCCGTCAAATGGGGCTGCTTGTCTTGTTCAGTTGTACTTGTGTGTTGACTGGTGAAAATCAATACAAAGGAGAAAAAATGTATAAAACCATGGCGATATAGATACTCAAGGTGATGTTTACAGCGTCCACTAAACAATGCCAGGATGCCTTGATAACAATTTATATACTCCCTTTATTTTATAATAATGTAATATAAGACCTTTTTGTTTCTAAAACTGAATTTGGTTTACTTTCAAATAAAAAACTTGTTTAAAGTAACTTGTTTTGTAGTCAATAAAATCACAACAGCTTTAAAATATATGTGACATACTATTAATTTTAAATTTTATACGAGTTGCATAAAATTTAAGATAGATATAAATTGAACTTTTTTTTTTTTTTTTAATAAGTTGAATTAGACTTGCATCTAAAATTAAATTATATAACTAGCAGAGTATATCATCACTATCCTGTCTATAGTAGCGAAGTATCTTTGTTTATGATTAGGGTATATGGTATTGAGTTAGCTTCTGGTTCGGTGCTTGCAGACTTCCTTTTTAGAAATTTATGTTTTTTCTAAATAACAGATGCACTCGTTAAAGTAAATAAAACACACAAGTGTAATGTATTTTTTTGAAATTTATCTTGAATTCACTATGTAATGTATAATTTTGTTATTTAGTTATTGTATGGAGTATTGATCACATAAATATATTTGAAAATCTTTGTAAGAAACAGTTCATTTGGCTCAATAAACGGTTGAACTGTTGAACCATTAAACCACTGAACCAACACCTCTTTCAGCTCAATATTTGGTCTGTTTCTGATGACTATGTTCCCAATTATTGAGAAGTATATCGAAGAAGTAACTACACACTCCCTGACCGTTTTTTATTTTTTATTTTTGTAAGTGAATATAGCTTCTGTTAGGTGTATATTGCCAGATTGCTGACAAGCATGTCTTTATGGATCTAAATTTAGGACATAATAGAGTAGAAGTTGGTATATCAGAATTCAATGTGGTATTGTGCTGAACCTGTTCATGGTTTTAATTATCTGATGATATGAAAAAGACTATAAATTGTTGTTTGATGACATGTACTTTTTTAACCAAGGTTATACTGTCCTCAGATGTAAATGCTTAGTGCCGGATCAAACTAATTTGTGTTGCTACTGTACACATCATCTGAAGTTGTTGAACATAAAAAAATTATACTAGTAAATTTGTTTTCAGACTAACAGTTTTTTTTCCCAGCCAAGTTTTGAGTGTTATGGTTGTTGAATATTAAATATTAAGTGATTTTACTACTATGATAATCTGCAGGTGTCAAACCTACTGTATGTCGACCAACCTGTTGGGACGGGCTTTAGCTATAGTTCTGATAAACGTGACATTTGTCATGATGAGAAGGATGTTAGTGATGACCTATATGATTTTCTACAGGTCTGTTCCTTACTCTTGCTTATTTCCGTTCCATAGAGCAGGTGGAATATTGTATTCATCATTAGGTGAACCTAAGTATAGACAGATGGGGAACGTGCCCATTAATAAATTTGTAATGACTGTAAACATCTAGGAATAATATGATATCCTTGCCCCCACAAATAATTATCTGCTATCTATATCGAAACTGCCAGTAGAGAAGGAGAATATGAAGAAAAAATGGTGTACTCACTCTGTTTCACACATATTGTTACATTCAATCTTGGTTAGCAAGAAAGTTGATATTATAAACTTCTCCCTCCATTCCAAAATATAAGATCAATTTTCAATTTTCAAAGTCATATTGACTCATTTTTAAATGCAAAATTTGTATAGATTAACTTTGATTAATATAATCACAGAGCTATTTATAAAGTACTACTAGTTTCAACTTTTATCATCTTTGACATCAAGCAAATCTCATGAAAATCAAGTTTGAAACGAGTCAAATTGAATTTTGGAACTCAAAATTGATCTTATGTTTTCAAACAGGACAGGGGGGGAGTACTTAAAACGTGTAATCCTCAAGAAAAGAGTTACATTTGAGTTTCTTCATGATAAATTTATAAATCATTAAATTCAAATTGACGTGAATCTCACTTGTCTTGATTCATGCAAATGCCAATATTGTAAGCTACAGACATACTTCAACAAAGTGAACCTTGGTGGTCCTTTAAGATTTTGATAAATTCACATCATAATTTTCATTTATGATTCAGGATCCTTCCATAAACCTACTCAAATACAACATTTTCGTGGCTAATATGGGAGTACGAAGTAGTAACTGGTGTTCTTTTGACATTTTAGATCATTTGCTCTTCAGATGGAGTCTCTTGTACACAAGTTCACCAGTAAGATTTTGAAGCACTCTAGCCATTCTTCAGTTGCATGGCCCTGGTTGAGCCAAAGCCATGTTTGGCTCTTAAACCTACGCTTGTACTCTTGTAAGAAGAAAAGAAGAAGAGAATAGGATAGAGAAAACCCATAGGAGCAGAAAGAGGCAGGGGAAGACCTATTTTAAGTGTCCAGAACCCATCAACAGAGCAACAGTATTTATTAAATGTTGAATCTGGGTTTTTGTGGGGTTGTACATATCTGCAGCTCTGAACCTCTTTCTTTATCATAACTTTAACGTCTTATCAATACTGACACAATTAATATAGAAAATACTCCCGTACTAACAATTTAAAGTTTTTAAAAATGGAATAACTGTGTTTGTAGTATATTCATCCAAGACAGTTTACTGATCTATAAGTAACAATCAATGAGAACGCTTGAACACAAAATGATGAAGGTAATATTATGATGATAATTTCTTTTGCATCAATGGCATAGTGGACACAAGCTATATTTAAAATTGGTGAATGTTTATGTTTTAAAATTGGTGAATGTTTATGTTTTCAAATTGTATGTCTTTTATTTTGAGAGAAGAATGTAGCTATTCGGAGAGGACCAGACAGGTTGGTCTTATATTACCCCCACCCCCCTCGTGAAGGCTTCTCCACTCGAGAACAGCCTGAATTGGATTTCTGAAATAACTGGAATTGTTTTTTATGATTTAGGCCTTCTTTACAGAGCATCCTGAGTTTGCAGAGAATGACTTTTTCATAACTGGAGAATCGTATGCTGGGCACTATATTCCTGCTCTTGCTGCTCGGGTCCACAAAGGCAACAAAGCTAAAGAAGGAATTCATGTAAATCTAAAGGTGTCTCTCTGTTTCATAATCTGTCATGATGGAAATCTCTTTGAAGTTTTTATTTTAGTTGACGCTTAAGTGGCTGAACAGGGATTTGCTATTGGAAATGGTCTTACAGATCCAGAATTTCAGTACAAAGCTTACCCAGATTATGCACTAGATATGGGGATTATATCAAAGTCCGTATATAAACGCATAAATTGGGTGCTTCTTCCAGTTTGTGAAGCATCAATAAAGCTTTGTGGTATTTTTTTTTCTTTTTTGTAAATGCAAATGGCTCTTTGTCGCTGCAGATTGTTTTCTCTTCTATTGGGGTGGGAAAGGATGTTTAAGAGGAGATTCTTGCTCTTATCTAATAAGCTTCCTGTCCCACCTATGTTATTGTGCAGGAAGGCATTGATTCCAATAATTATCAGTGTCCAAGTTACAATATTAACTCTACCAATTAAATATATTGAAATACCCAGTGCCTCTAAGTCTAAACTTTCTTATTCTATTAGGCACTTCTGGGACAGTCTCTTGCACAGCTTCCTATTTTGTGTGCAATCTTGTATTCAGTACTATCTTGTTGCATGCTGGTAATATCAATGTAAGTAATTCATATTTTTTAGTTTGCATGATATGTAGAATAATTTTCTGTGGTTAACATTCACTAGTACAAACCTTTAAAGCTATTTGTAAAAATGAACCATTGAATCTTCTACTAATTATATGATACCAAAATCTTGTGCTAAGCGAGACATATCATACTATACATGTTACCGAGACAATTTACTATGTATCATAGATGTATCAGAAATAGCACCGCATTGGGAACATGATTTTATGATTTATGGCACAATAACGAGACACTCTGACACTTTTTTGGGTTAGCGACATGATTTAAAAGGTTTTATGGAGATTCAAAAGATTAAGCAAAAGCCGTTAGGCCTTATTCCATTTCAATTGGAAATGTTTTCAATGTTTTATGTATTTTTATTTCACTTGATTGGGCCTTCAAATGACCTTGAGAGTCTCTTATTTTCTTCGAATGAATCATATGTCGCATGCCACTTCCATAATTACATAAGTTCAGAACTAACATTTTTCTCCCCTCCCCAGTTGGTAATTTGGATTGTTCTTTTTTAATTTATAGTTCAAAGATGAATATGATTGTTTTTTCTCTTGTTACATATTTATTTTTACATTAGTGATATTATATATTGTTCAATAGTCTAAATATTGGATAATAAGTACTGGTTTATGATTTAAAATTCATCTTTAGGGTATACCGTACATAGTTGATCACTTTTACATTATACTCACGGTAATATGCTTGTGGATTGTCCAGTAGATAGTATTAATTATTTTCTCTAAATATAGGTTATCTCAATTGTCACATCAGTTCTGCATCATATTATACAATGCATGATATTGAAATGGAAGAAAGTACAGGGTTTCTGATTTATGATATGCAACTGCGCAATTGTTGTCCTACAAAACTGCACTTATTTCTGAATCTGAAAACCCTGATATTTCATATGCAGTACTACGACATCAGAAAGAAGTGTGAAGGAAGCCTCTGTTATGATTTCTCAAACATGGAGGAATTGTTAAACCAGAAATCAGTTAGGGATGCTCTTGGAGTTGGGGATATAGATTTTGTTTCATGTAGTACTACTGTGTATCTGGCTATGCTTGTGGACTGGATGAGGAATCTTGAAGTTGGGATTCCTGACCTTCTTGAGGATGGAGTGAAAATGCTCATATACGCTGGAGAGTATGACCTTATCTGCAACTGGCTTGGTATGTATTTCACTTTTTGGACCAAGTTTGTAGCTATTAACACTACAACTAGGAACTACTAATTATAGTAGGGAAGAGAAAGATAATATTTAAGAAAGAGTTAAACACATCATTGATGTTTATAATATAGTCTTGTTTCCTCTATTTGTCTTTAAAGGAAGTTAGACAATTGAATCCCTCTAGTTTTATTTTCTTCCCATCTTTAGCGTCCAGGCAGGGTTGTAATATTTCAGTTGATAGGGCAGTAAATTTTGGTTGTATGTTGAGTATCTGACATGAACTGGTGCACGCTTCCCTAGCCCCTCCAATTCTTTTCTCCTTACAAGATTGAAATGTCTGCTTTAGTAGGAAGCTAGGAATTTGTATATGTGGGACTAGCTCTGTTGGAGGCTTAGTATGTCATATGAATAAACTGTCATACCTATCATGGAACATAAAGTTAATAGAACCACCTTTCCATGTGGATCATATATGCAGAGAGAGAAACAAGGAGTTCGACAAGTAGCAATTGTGGAACTATATCTAGCTGAAGGTCTTGTGCCAAGCACGAAACTCTATATTTAAGTAGGGAAACTGTTTTGGGGAGATTTTGGAGGGTGTATGGGTGTATATGATTATATATGTTCATTAAAGCATTTGGTATCAAAGCGTTACCTGACAAACTGGAGTTCTGTAAATTATTGTCAAAGAATTAGTTATAACACTTACAGTAACTTATGGACAAAATTACCTGATGTAGACCAACCAAAACTCGCTAACCATCCAAGAACCTTCTGAGCTGAAGTGAAAGGAAAACTTTTTTCCTTTTCTTCTTAAATAAATTTTTTTTTATCAGTACAATCGTAAATAAATTAGTAATATGCCTTCTAACATTATACTGTACTATTTTTCAAAAGATAACTGTTTTTGACTGTGATCAGTTAAACTATATGTATTGTTCTTTAGAAAGTAGTAATAATTGCATGAATTTAAATATTGTAGTATGAATAGAACAATATTGAAGTTTAAAATTGAGCTAGGTTAACTTTCAAAATCCAAAAAGATTGTTGTTATATGTGGTCTAGACTCTAGACGGTTTTCGGGAGTACTTATTACTCATTGATATTTTACCATTAAATTTACTGAATATCACAGCTCTATGTAATACATTCAATATTAATAAATTTAAAATAAAATTACGTATATTCATTCTAAAATTTTAAAATACTACAATAAAGTTAAACCTTATAAAGATATAACGTTCTCCACAATTGCATCACATAGTTAGAAATAATGTATCTTGATTGAGAATACATCTATGCGTACGTGCATGTGTGTGTTATTCATCGACAGCTGGAAACAAGGGGTCGCCTTATGATTATATGGTGATCCCCTTGTTAGAAATAATGTATTATTCATCGATAGTAGGAGTGACCCCCTTGTTAGAAATCACATAGTCAGAAATAATGAATTATTCATCGACAGCTGGAAACAGGCTGCACAATTATTTTTCTGCAAGATAACCAACCAAAACTTCATCAAGAACCCTAGTTGACTCAAGTATGATAAAAATTCCTTAGTATGGAGTTACACCATATTGCTCGGTTTGGTTATTTATTGGAATGAGAATGATAATGGAATGAAATTAAAGAAGAAATGTTGTGCTTCGTTGCTCTTTGGGATGGGTATGAGAATGAGAATGAAATGAAATTAAAGAAGAAAAACCAATGGTGTAAGATAAGGATAAAAAAAAATGGAGGGAGTTTGGAAGGAAAATAAGTTGGAATGGGCAATATCACTTAGA
>CM025784.1:10950282-10968272 GCA_014636745.2 Centella asiatica | reverse complement strand
AAAAAAGTAATGGTGAAAGAGAATGATAACAAAAAATGAAGGGAGTTGAGAATAAAAATCATAGTTGAGTGTTGAAATGAACAATACCGGCTGAAAGGCAAAGAATTGCCATTCTAACGCTTATCACAATTTTCATTCCAAGTTCCTTCTATTCTTTTTGTCATACTTCTCTTTTGCTGCTATTTTTTCTTCTTTAAATTCATTTCATACTATTTTTTCTTCTTTAAATTCATTTCATTCTCATTCACATTCCTATGAATAACCAAACGCACAATATATGTTTCATTCCATTCCAACAAGTAATCAAGCACACACAATATAGGTTTCATCCAGACCCTTATAAGAAGTTATGAAGATGTCATTGATTATAACAGGCCATTAATTTGAACAGGTAATTCACGCTGGGTTCATGCAATGGAATGGAGTGGACAGAAAGAGTTTGTAGAATCTCTTGAAGTTCCTTTTGAAGTTGATGGCATAAAAAAAGGACTACTTAAAAGCTATGGCCCCCTCAGTTTTCTGAAGGTTCATCTCTATCCTTACATTCTGTTGTTGATCATGGAGCTGAAGGTGTTAACATACTCGTATGAAATGGCAAACAGGTCCACGATGCAGGTCACATGGTCCCTATGGATCAGCCTAGGGCTGCTTTGGAGATGCTGAGAAGGTGGACCCAAGGCTCACTTTCTCAACAAAGAGCCGAACCAGAAATTTTGGTTTCTTCAATTTGATTTTCTGTCAATAGTTTTATGATCTATAAATACTGTTTGTAGATGTGTACCACTAATAAGAACTTGAATAACTACTAGAATAAATTTACTCTATACGGTGTAACCATTTCGCGGAGAGCATTATATTTAAATGGTTAATGTGATGACATTCCGTGGTGGGCTAAAATGTTCACTGTTGAGGGCGTGTTCTTCTGGAGCTTAAAATTGCTACATCTGTTATTATATACTGTTTTAGAAGAAGGGATTTTATCTCTAAAGAACCCCAATAATCGTCTCCGATAAAGTTTACAAAACGCAGGAGCTTCTGATTATAATTTTATTTTCTAAATCCTATCTCATCTCTTACTATCACAAATAAAGAAATTTAATAGCAATCATTACCATAAATATAACATATTTTAAAAAATTATGTACATTTCTCAAAATTAAAGCATCACAACAAAAAAGAATAAAACACTAACAAGATAATTAACAATTAAAGAATTAAATGAAATAAATTATACAACAACTTATAACACAGCCAAATATAAAGCATCACAAATACATTATGAAATAAATAATTAAAATTTCAGCCAAATATAAAGCATCACAAATACATTATGAAATACATAATTAAAATTATGAAATTTTAGATGTAATAAATTATATTAAGTTAATATTAAGTAAAATATATTAGTATATAACAACGTAAATTATTTTGGATAATTACAATAACTAAGAAAACAAATTTAAAATTATAACTAAATGAAATAATAACTTATTAGTTCATATATATGTGTGTGTGTGTGTGTGTGTGTGCGCACGCGCGTGCGCGTACTTATTAGTTTTAAAATTTATAAGTATAAAACTAATAGTATCGTAGACAACAATATTAACTACTGATCTCGTATTTAACGCAACAAATATTATTTAAAATTAAAAAATAATACGTATTGAACTCAATAATTCCAATCAATCAAAAATAAACTCTTGTTGTGCACAAGTCAACAAACTTGTTAATCTCTACTTGACATTTTGTGTTTCATCTAATTTCGAATCTATAACATTTATTATTATATATTAATTGACCGAAGACTTTTAGAAATAAAGTTGACTCTGCTGAGTTAATTATTGATATGATCAATTTGGTTATTCTTTATTTTTCTTATTATTACTAAAATTAATTTTAATTGATTCAAATTCAAATACTATTTAGGTTGACTTTGAACACGTTTTCACTTTCTTGTTTAAAATAAATACTATTTAGTTTTAAGTTTGAATGGGTGTTTGTCCATCGATAGATGGTTCAAGGATTTGCAGAAGGGTGGTTGAATATAAATCACTTATTATTGCAACTTCTTTCAATTATTTAAAAGTAATAAATTAACTTGTAGAATAATAATGAATCTCAAGAACACAACATATATCAATCTTCAAACTTTATTAATCTCAATCAAAGATTACAAAGTTATCTAATAATCACTGTATAATTGATTATCAACTTCTGTACTTTGTTCCTGAAGAACAACTGCAATCTAGAATATAATCCTAGTTTCTCATGTTGTACAAACTTGTTACTCTGTATCTCACAATATTTATCTCTGTGTATTTGATACAGTTGCTCTCTCTGTAAATCAATTATAGCTTCTTTTTGTATCTGTTCATTAATTTTTATCTAATCTGAACCTGAATATATATATATATATATATATATATATATATATATATATATATATATATATATATATAAGTCTCTGATATCCTAATTCAGATCAGTCACCCAACTTTGTTTCCTGATGCATTTAATGACAACTAATCCTGACTACATTAAGGTAATCAATAAAGGATTTCGCAAAGTAAGGAAACTGGTGCCTTAGAAGATTGTAAGAAGAAGAAGAGAGGGAAATGGTAAAGGAACAGGAGGAAGAAGCAAAGAAGAAGAGTGTCAGGCCCAGGACCTCCAGGAAACCTCAGCCAAGAAGATCTCAGAACCCTAAAAGTGCATCAGGGGATAAAAATCAAGATAAAACTGAAGACCCTAATGCCACTACAAAGAAGTCATATGAAGCCAAGGACAAAACATCTTCTCCTATTACCAAAGAATATGGTCCACCCACTCTAGCTGAATTTCTCAAAGAAGAAAGGCGTAAAAACCTGACATTTATGTTCTCCATAAAAAGCATAGATGTCAGGTTCAACAATAGAAGGGATCAGCTAATAACAGTTCAACTGAAGAGTGGGTCAGAATTCAATGTAGCAATGGACTGATTTAGGAGAATGGATGCTGAGCAATTAGGACTGGTCCTAAATCTGATTCCAAGATCCTCGCAGGCTAACAAAGATTTAAGGGGGATAATCGACAGGCTGAGGAGAGCCATCAACAATGAAAGGAGCCTGCCCACAGCATTGGAAAGTCCACTGAAATTATTCTATAGATCCATTGATGGGCAGGAGAAAAGTATAAGGATCAAAGAAGTTGATGGCCTAAACCTAGAGGAAGCGATACATGTTCTAAGCCAAATAGCCAATCACAAAAATGAACATGTCATCCAGTTCAGAATCCTGCTGATTCAGAGAGTATTGAAGGAGATTGAAGAAACCAAAGCTGATGATGGGAACACTGCAGTAAGGAATGTGCCACCAGTGAAGAGATTTAAAGAATATCCAAAAATGATCACTAGCCCCATGGGCGTTCAATTCAAAAATAAAAAGGGGAAGATCATTACCCTCTACTGGTCACAACTTGCTACAGCCAATGTTCAAGAAATAAAATCTGTCCTTGAAGCTTTGGAATTCAGCAGCAATGTCAACATAGTCAACTTCAGAAAACTTCTTCAAAAGGAGTTGGAGCAACTGTAAGCAGGTGGAGAAGACAAAAGACTAAGGATTCCTGATCAAAACCTAGATCAAAGAAGACAAGGCCTTGGTAGTGACTCTCAGCCGATTGAATCAAGTCATCCATTGCCCTTTGTCTCAGCAAAAAGGAAAAGGGATCCTGATGTCTAATACAACATTCTTTTTGTAATAGTTATAGGAAAATGCTTGTACAGAAATTATTTCATTAATTCATTCAAAATTTCTTTCATGTATTTAGTATTGGTTTTGACATCATCATCAGTACATCTAGGGATTTATGGTTATCAAATTGATAAACATAAATAGGGGGAGATTGTTAGAGATAAATGATGATTATGTAATAAATTGTGCAACTGTAAATACTTGAGGTACTTTATAAACCTTAAGATCAGCACAAGTTTTGCATCCACTGATAATAACCTTATTAATCAGTAGATGGTCGATCTCTTCCCAAGACAAGTCAGAAAACAGAAACATTCAAAGGACTTGACTAAGTGAAGAAGAATGTCTGATGCTACTTGTAAACAGTCAAAGTATTCCACACATAAGAAATTCTAATCAAACTTACGTTGATTAAGTTCCAATCAGGGGAACCCATCAGGGGGAACCCATCAGGGGGAACTCATCAGGGGAAACTTGTCAGGGTATGACGAAGGCAGACCAACCCATCAAGGAAATACTTCAGGACATGTCAGTGTCAGGCCAACCCATCAGGGTAACCCGTTAGGGGGAATGACCAACATGGCATCAGTGGAAGCCATTAGTGTATGCCGTCAGTCATAACCATTAGGATCAAGAAGCACTGAGTGAAACTCAAGTGAAGGTTGAAGCCCTGATCCAGTCAATAAGTATCAGGGGATCCAGAAGCACTGATCAAAGTCCATCAGGGCTGATAGTCAGTGGATTGTTATGACAGCATGCACCCGTCATCAGTACTTACACGGAAATCAACGTAACGTGTTACAGAAGCAAGAAATATCAACTGGAAAGATATTTCTTTAAGTTTGTTTTTGATCCAATCAGAACTCTCTCGCATTAAATGCACACAGATCAGGGGAAGAAAAAGAAGCAACAAAGCATGCAGCAGTCTGACACATAGGGCTACGATGTGACATACTTGCGGCTAAATTGAGAAAAGCAGCACGTCTCTAGCACGTGATTTCATCAACTGATCAACATATAAGCAAAGGAGTTCTCATTACAAATATACAGAGATTGAATCTATCCAACAGATAAAACAAACAAAGAAGCACACAACACTAGGAAGCTTAGAAATATATTTCTTGAGAGATTTATTTTTCAGAGAAAGTTTTCGTTGTTAGTGAATGTGAGAAGCTGTGAATTTTATTTGCAGAAATTGTAGCTGTAAATCACATTTGTGATTATACAGATTTCCAGAAAAACTCCAAGTTTTAATATAACTATTTTAACTTGAATCTGTGTGTTCATTTCTTATAGTTTTTCTGTTTGTTACAACTGTTTTCCAGTAAGCACTTTTAAGTTTAAAAGAGCAAAAATTTTCAGGTGTTTGTATTCATCCCCCCCCCCCCCTTCTACAAACACCTGTGCTTATATTGCACTAACATCATTCATAGGAGTGTCATCTTTATCATTATTGGAAGAACTAAGAGTTTGTACAGTATTTGTATTTTCTCTATGTTCTTTATTTATAAGGATCTCATCCTTATCTCCCTCAATCTCTCCTTTTTCTTTGCCTTCTAAGGCATCAATCTATATCTCTCCTTTTTCATTGCCTTCTAAGGCAATACTCTCTGTCTCTCATTTTGCCAAGGTCCTCTCAGAGGGTTAACCTTGTCTCTCTTCACAAAGTATTTTCTCAACCTCACTCAAAATTGTCCTGTTAGGGCTCCTATGGGCTGAGATCTCATCGACTGTGGATAGTGTTAACAAAGCATTTACAATGAAAGAATCCACATTTGAGAGTTGAGAAGTGGAAGGAGATTTGAGTATATGTACCATTGGGGATGTATAAGTATTTATTGAGGAAGTATTTACAATGTCTCCTATATCCCCTGATTGATCATCAGTGATTGGGTAAATAATTAATTCCAATGATCTACGTTGTCTCATGTTCAACTCCTTTTGTGTGAAAATATACTTCAAACTTTTATGATCTGTGTATATCTCACATTTTTCTCGATATAAATAATGTCTCCAAATTTTAAGTGCAAAAACGATTGCTGCTAGATCTAAATCGTGTGTTGGGTAACGCTTTTCATATTCTTTGAGTTGCCTAGAAGCATAGTCTATAACTTTTCCTTGTTGCATCAACACATAACCTAGTCCTAGTAAGGATGCATCACTATAAATAATAAAGTTTCCATTGTCATCGGGTAAGATCAGAACTGGTGCCATTGTTAACCTTTTTTTTAATTCCTTAAAACTCTCCTCACACTCTGAAGACCATGTAAACTTTACTGCATTCTTGGTGAGGTTGGTTAGTGATACTGCCAATTTTGAGAAATCTTTTATAAAGCGTTGGTAGTAACCAACTAATCCAAGAAAACTTCTTACCTCAGTCGGAGTAGTTGGTTAAGACCATTTATTCACTGCCTCAATTTTTATTGGATCCACCGATATTCCATTCTTATCAATAATATGACCAAGAAATTGTACCCTTTGTAACCAAAACTCACACTTTGAAAACTTAGCGTATAACTTTTCCTTTCTCAGGGTTTCCATAGTAAGTTGAAGGTGCTCTTCATGTTCTCTTCTTGTTTTGGAGTAAACCAAAATAACATCTATGAACACAATAATGAACTTATCCAAATAAAATTTAAACATTCAGTTCATTAGGTCCATAAATGTTGTAGGGGCATTCGTCAAACCGAAAGGCATTACAAGAAACTCTTAATGTCCATATTGGGTACGAAATGTTGTCTTTGAAATATCATCAGCCTTTACTCTTAATTGATGATAGCCTGATCTTAAATCAATCTTAGAAAAGTAGGCTGCATCCTTCAATTGATCAAATAGATCATCTATTCTTGGTAAAGGGTACCTATTTTTAATGGTTACTTCATTCAATTCATGGTAGTCAATGCATAAACGCATTGATCCATCCTTCTTCTTTACAAACAAAACGGCGGCTCCCCAGGGTGAAATACTAGGACGAATGAAACCCTTATCCAGTAATTCTTGCAATTAGATAATCAATTCTCTTAATTCTGTTGGAGCCATACGATATGGTGTCTTTGATATGGGTGTCGTACCAGGAGCTACTTTAATGCCAAACTTTACTATTCGACCAGGAGGTAGGCCTGGTAACTCCTCGGGAAATATATCCTTATATTCTTGAATTATCGGGATGTCATCTATTGTCGGTTCTTCTTTTATCATGTCATGAACATAGGCTAGAAAAATTTCACACCCTTTTCTAACCAATTTCTCGGCTTGCATGCTAGTAAGGATATGGTTAGGACTTGTTGGTTTGGTTCCATCGAAAATTACCTTATGGTTTTGGGGTGTACTGAGTAAAATACGTTTCCTAAAACAATCCACTTGGGCTTTATATTTTCCTAACCAATCCATTCCCAAAATGATATCAAATTCTCCCAATGGAAAAAGTATTAAGCTTGTTGGAAACTCATACTTTCCTACTTGAATGGTACATTGGTTTAAAATCTTTGTAAGGTAATACTTATCTTGATTAGCAACCATAACTTTTACTGGACTAGACATTTCTTGCGGTTCTAGTTTTAGTTTCTCAACTAAACGCATAGAAATAAAAGATCTAGTTGCTCCAAAATCAAATAGTACGTATGCTAGTATGGTTTTGATTGGAAGCGTACCTGCCACCAAGTCAGCAGATTGTAATGCATCATTGATGATCATGTTATAAATGTGTGCCAAGGGACGTGCATGAATTGCAATGGGTCCTGTTGATTATCTTCTTTCTCCCTTAATAAGCTTTCTTGCTTTCTGGGGGCAATTTGGAGAAATATGACCTTTTATGCCACAAGTGTAGCATGTAGTGTAGGTAGGTCTTTCCAGGTTCTGTTTTTGAAGTTTACTTTGGTTTGTTACAAAAAGGTTGGGACAATTTTGTATTACATGTCCAGGCTGTTTGCATTGAAAGTAAACTCCTAATCCTTTCAAGCAAGGTTCCTTTCCGTGGTTCTTGTTACACTTGGGACAAACATCTCCCTTTCTTTATCCACTACTTTCCAATATGTCCCTATTCCAGCGACGTTATTTGTACTTGAATTGTGGCTATGGAAATTTTCTATCCTTGGTTCCTGTCTAACCTGAGAATTCACTATTCTAGGTTCTTGTCCACCTTGAGGTCGATACCTTTTCCATGTAGTGTCACCCTTCTTTCCTTTGTCACGATTATATTTTGCAAAGACTTTAGTTCCTTGTTCTACGATCTTAGCTTTTTCAACTATTGTACAAAAATCGTCTAATGCTAGAATTGCTACCTTATTATAGAGCCAAGGATTGAGTCCTTGCTCAAATCATCTTGCCTTCCTCTGTTCAGTGTCCACTTGATGTGGAGCAAAACGAGACAGCTCATTAAACTTTGCTTCATACTCGGTCACCGTCATACTTCCTTCTTTTAGGTTGAGGAAATTAATTTCCATTTCATCTGACATACTTAAAGGAAGGTATTTGGCGAGGAACATTTTAGTGAATCTCTCCCAAGGGATCTCCCTATCGGGGTTATAAGTAGCTTGTTGAGTTAATTCTAATTGCTCAGCACTTTCCCACCAAATGTTTGCTTCCTTAGTTAATAGGTATGAAGCAAAGGTGGTTTTCTGATAATTTGCAACTTCACATATTTTAAAAGCTTTCTCTACTTCTTTGATCCATTCACGGGCTGCTACTGGTCCTTATTTTCCAGTAAATACTTGTGGTTTTAAATCTTTAAAATCTTTGAAAGTAACTCTGTGTATTTGATTATTGGGTTGTGGACTTGGCTGAGAATTTCCAAATGCTTCCTTCAAAAGATTCACCAGATCTTGCATAGGATTTGTAGTACTATCACTTGTTTGATTTTCTTGTTGAAGGGGTCTTCCTTGTTTGCCACGACTTCTTCTATTCATTTTTTTGAATAATCACATATGTTATTATTAAATTTAAAGTCTCAAGTCTCTTCCATTCTTTTAAAACATGTATATATATATATATATATTTTTTTTTTTTCTTCTTTTTTTGTGAAAACCCTTTATTTATCCTATTATCACATAAGAACATAGTATGTCATATATAATAAGTGAAAGTTACATAATCTTAAGATGCAAAATTCATAATCTAGACCAACTATAGGTTAATATAACAAAATTATTCATTAGTTTAACAAAACGTATTCCCTGTCTAAACTTGTCAAAAGTACCTTCTGATCCTTAGATTAAATATTCTTCACTAAGTCCTGAGTAGACCTAACTTACTATGACATCCTCAAAGGAACAGGTTAACCTTAGTTGATAATCAGAAAAGGCCATCAGAGCCTCCATTGATGCCTAAGAGACTGGTGCAAGACGTTTTGTGTTAGATATTTGTTGATCAATAGCTTGCATTGTCATTCTATATTGTGCTTCTACCCGATCCTTTGCATAACGCCATCTTTCCAACATGTATCTATATTCATAAGCTTCCCTAACATGTCGAAAAGTTGCCTCCTCTCTATCCCTTATATCTGCTTCATAATACCTAAGCTGATTTTGGAGTCTTTGTTCTGTATCAACAGTTGAGACTGATATTACGGGTGCTGACACCAAAGTTGGAACTAGGGCAGATAGGGGTATAAAGGTCGACTCAAAAGTAGGTATGGTGAAACTGAGTATGACAGTTTATGGAAACATGTGGGTTGGATGGAAAATTTGGTACTATGGTGAATGGGGATACAATAGGTGTAGTCTGTGTTGGGGTTTCTTCCCATGAATTCTCTTCTGAAGGATCATTTTTATTTTCTGATTCAAGGCCATTCGTAGTAGACTCAGGGACTTTGGTTCTGACCAGCATAGGTTGAAGTGGAAGGTTGTCTTCTAGGGAGCATTTTTCTGTTTTAGCAGTTAATGAGGTATTATTATGTAGGTGTATATCTGACATCTACAAAGTCATGCAAAGTTTGGTTAGCAAAATTATAATAACTATTAAAAATATATAACCAGTAACATAGTTTTTTCTGATATGACATTCCTTTAACATTTTATTGTAAACTGTAAACTGACTAACATTTGCCTTACTTGACTCTTCCAATTTGGCTCATAAATATTCTTTTCAGTGTTTGCTCTGATACCAACTGTGACAGCCCGATTTCCAAACCAAAGACCAGCGTCATCAGTTTATTACTAACTGTCATGACATAGGCGTTTGGAGGAAAACCAGTTTGCCAGCGGGGAAATTCAAAGAGCTATTACACCAAAAACTCTTTTCTTTGTATTAATAATTGAAAATGAAACATATAGTAATTATTACAAACATTATTTTTAAAGTTTTCAGCAACGAAAATAACATATCTTTTTCTTGAAAACAAAGAAGATCCAATCAACCGAAAATCCTATTTATGAGCCTTGGACTGCCACATTTACTGACTCTGATATAACTCTTCTTTACCCTTTGAACCTTCTTCTTTTTTAGATTGAACTGAAAGAGAATCAAGCAAGTATGAGCAGTAAAGCCCAGCAAGTAATATAAGACAAATATAATAAATCTGGTTAAGAGATCAGTTCAAAGATACAGTTTTCAAAATATTATAAAAATATTAAAGTCTCATCTGTTGGATTCAGATGGGGAGAGTTCATATCTTCAAATAGAAGAAAAATTGGCAATATTATGCCTTTGAAATTAAGAAATCAGGAATATCTACATAACTCTCGGATGCCTTTCAGTAATATGACTTACTTGAACATCTCACCTCAATGATGTCTTTCAGTACTATGACTTACTTGATCATCAATTCTGTTCAGCACAAGGGCCTACTGAGAATATCATCTACCACATGACAATAACGGGCCAATGCTATTTCATTGTGGTCTGCTATGTATATACGTATGACATTTAGTAGACTTAATTACATCTACTTTCTCATAGGGTCGGAAGAATAGAGTATCCCATTCTTATTACCCAGATTGATCCCCCTACTCATATATATATACACAAGGGCCCGGAAGAATAGAGTATTCAAAATCTCATTCTTATTAGCCGGGTTGATTCCCTTGTAGAGATAGTGGATAGATTTCGACACCTTAATGAAACTTACCAAGGTGATTATATAGCATCCTTATAATCTCAGTGAGGGTGGTGACACCTCAAGGGACTATCCAAGGCGATCACACAATACCCTTGTAGTCTCAATGAAGGTCACCAGGTATTTATTACCTTTATAAGCTGAATTGAATAACTCAAAATGTCATGTAATGATATAAAACAAATAAATGCTTATAAACGAGATATTAAAATCAAGTATTTCTCAAAATGATATTAGCTTCAGTTTGAGCAAATTAATTCTCTGTCAGTACGTATACGAAACAATTATGTATACGTAAGAAAAATGGTTTAAGCATCTACCATAGCTTGACACAGATCGAATTGATTGATCATGTGTTTAATCTGAGATATACATCATACTTACCTTTATATCCGTATAAATAATTGTGTGATATATTGAAAGGATGATAAATATATCACTTGGAAATAATTTATGTATAACTTGAACAACTAAGTTATACGTTGAAAGAATAAGAACACATATATTACTTGCCTTGACCGGGAAGATAATTGTATAATAGGTCTACAAAATCTGTTTTATAAATCATAGATGATTAACAGAAGTTAGAACTACCATAACATGTTTAGGTAATAAAGTTATAATGTTTAAGTCATGCTAAGACTGCGTCAGGGAATGTATCCTACTTGTCAGGGAATAAGCTTTGTGTTATCAGGGTATAGCTTACAGCCATCAGGGGATAGCTGTCAGAGTATATGTTATTTATTAGTGGATATTTATCATCAGGGGATAAATTACCCGTCAGGGAATATTTTACTCATCAGTGGATAACTACCCGTCAGGGAATGTATAGCCCGTCAGGGAATAACCATCCATCAGGGGCTGACTACTCATCAGGGGATGGTTTGTTTAGCGCCAAACTCAATAAGCTAGCGTCAAACTTCTCGAAGACTAGTATGAGGTTACTCATCAGTGACTAAATAGTCTCTGATGGCTTATTTATTCATCAGAGACTATTTTTACTTATCAGGGACTATTTTACTCATCAGAGACTATTTTTAGTCTCCGACAGTTTATTTTGCTTATCAGGGACTAGTTAGTCTCCGATAGTGTATTTATTCATCGGGGACTATTTTATTTATCAGAGATAAACATTAACTCATTAGAGACTAAGGTTATCTAGTCAGAGACTAATTTAAACTTCCTTCATCAAAGACTAATATTATCTCGTTAGAGACTAACAATGTGAGGTATATAGAGATTATCTAAGTGATTTATCTCTACAGGATTGATAGAATCTAAGGTTTCATGCAGGTTCTATTTATGCAGAATGACTAAATAATGAAAATGACTAAATAACTTAGTAAAAGCTCTTAGTATTTACCTGGCAAGCTTCCGATACTGCAGAATAAGCTGGAGGAATTTATTATAGGTTTAAGAAATTTATGTGTTTGAGAGTGTTGTGAGGAAAATGAGTGGTAGGGTTTCTCCTTATATAGGTGCTGGAAATATGAAAATATCTACGATATTTCTTACGTAGATTAACATCGGACTTGAAAGTTACTGACTTTCTACAATATGCTAACAATTACGGATGGGTGTCAGACTGTGGTATAACTTACTAATGATTCAGCTTAGTAATACGCTTACTCATTGGGGAGGGCTTCAACACCTGTACTGCTTACTCATTACAGGTTCATTACTTATCTATTACGGAGTCATTCTCCATTATATCAATAGTAACAATTTATGTTACTCTCACATAAATTAATCCTAACTTAATTCAAAATTAGTAATAATTTATATTACCTCATAATTTAAACTACAATCTATTTTTGTTAATAAATAAATTTATGCATGCAGATAAATTGACCAGAAATTTATTTGTTAACAGTTTTAATATTATATTAGTAATTACCTATATTTGGGGTATTATAGTATCTCATTAGAGACTAACATATACATTGTCGGAGACTAACTTGGAATCTCCCAAGGACTATTTCCATGGTCAGAGACAACTCCAAACCATCGGTGACTAAGTTGGAACTTGACTCAGACACAGGGAAGACTTCATCACTTAACAGAGGGTGGTGTCAACACCAAGTGACCACAACTAGGGCAACTCTCAACATCTCTTCTGCAGTGTGTAACATTTTTATCATCTACCACACTCATGGACGTTGCTAAACCTCAATGACTCAGGTTGAAAAAAACTCAAGCATGGTGTTTTCATTACTGATAAAAAGAAATGTTTGGTAGTTAAAGGTTGTTCACCGGGTTAAAGAGGATAGTTTTTGAAACAAAAGCATTAATACCAGATGTTAAAAACATGCATTAAGTCATACTTTTGAAAGTGAATGAACCTAGTATGCTCACAAACATGACATGCATAATAGAACAAAAGTGCAGGAACATAACAGAGCTTTAGTATAGTGTTTATACCTTTTTGGCTACAAGGAAGAAGCTAAAGCTTGGGTTGTCCCTTTTGAAAGACAGTTGTTCTTTAAGAGTGAACCTGGATTTTGTGGGTGGTTTGCCGTATAGAAGATTTATGAATGTGGGGCTAGGGTTGTACCAACACTTATATATATATCTCACTTGCTGAACAATGCGAGCGGTTGGATTGTTTAGAAACAGATTTCAGCTGTTGGCTGTGAAAGGAAATAACAAGCTTTAGAAGGAAGTGATTGGTGAGAAAGGGTGGATGCAACGGTTGCTAAAGACAGTCAATCATCAATCACAGCCAACAATCCAGCGTACTGTTGGAATAGATTAGTTGGTTTGACGGTCACGTGCTCTCAATCTTGACATAGTGCAATTAATGCTCTTGTCTCACTGCCGTCTTTGGTTCAAAACGGGTGTTGTAGTGTGAAAACCTTACCCACATGAGAAATACACTTACTCTTGATAAGTGCTTGAATAAAAGTAAAGAGAAATATGATAATCATAATTAAATAAAAAAATTATTAAAGGGTTTGAGTTTAAAATATATTTAAAAACTTTGGACATCACATTGCCATAAAATTTCCTTTAAGTTATGAATTTAT
This sequence comes from Centella asiatica, assembly GCA_014636745.2. Lineage (NCBI taxonomy): Eukaryota > Viridiplantae > Streptophyta > Magnoliopsida > Apiales > Apiaceae > Centella > Centella asiatica. Next base: position 10,954,467 of record CM025784.1, on the reverse strand, counting down.
TATTCATACCAAAAATAAAATAATAAAAGAAAAATAATTTAAACCCTCGTACATAAAATTAATCATAAAGTGAAATAATGGTGAAACACTCACTGAAATGTTTGACAGATTCAACAGGTTAGTAAATGACCTGAGACTATATGAGAAGGCTTATGCTAATAAAGATGAGAACATAAAGTTCATGAGAGCACTTCCCATATCATGGGATCCTAAAACGACATCCAAGGAATTGAAGGATATGAATCTTCTAGACTTGGACAGGCTTTATGGTACCCTGAAGACATATGAACTAGAGGTTCAACAAAGATCCGAAATGTCAGGGGATGCCAGAAAGCTTAAATCTGTTGCCTTGATGGCTGTCAAGAAGGATAAGGAAGAAGTAAGACCAAGTGTCTTGATGAAGTAGCAGTCAGGGGATGCTAAAATGAAAGGGGAAAATGAAACTGATTCGAAGGAGGATGAGTACACTCTTGAAGAATTAGAAGAATTTGATGAAACCATGGCTTTTCTTGCAAAAAGGTTTTCCAAACTGAAATTTCAAAAACCTTCTAGATCTAAAAGATTTTCTACAAAGAAAACTAGTAGCACTAAAAACTTTATTGACAAATCAAGAATAAAGTGCTACAAATACAATGAAATGAGCCATTTTGCAAATGAGTGCCGCAAGGCCACAAAGGAAGGTGAATCCAGGGGAAAGGAAACTGCAGTGGATTACAAGAAAAAATATTTTGACCTTCTAAATGCCTCCAAGCAGGGAAAAGCTTACATTGCTGAGGGAAAGGACTGGGCTGACTCAGATGAAAAAAATAATGAGGAATATGTCAACCTAGCCCTGATGACCTCATCCACTGACAGTAGCAGCTCACAAGTAAGTCTTGAAATTTCCTCTAACAAGCTAAAAATGATTGTATTAAAACTGTTAAGGAAATGATTTGTGAGATAAAGGATCTTTATGACACCCTGAGGAGTGTTGTAGCTGAGACTGAGAGAGTGCAGAAAATAAATGAACATTTGACTGCAAGAAACACTCTTTTAGAATCAGAACTTTCTAGACTTGAGAGTCTTGAAAAAGAACTCTCAAGGACTAAAAATCTCCTTGATTGTGCTATTAAAAGAGAGGAATGGACCTCCACTCCATTGAGTCAAGAAAGGGAAGTCATAAAGAAATGGAATGAGTTTAACAAAAAACTGCATGATCAATTAAATTGTCAGAAATCTGATCCTAAGTCTGGTTTAGGCTATGAAGAGACTCTAGTGAAGCAATCTCCTCTTGAGATTGAAAATGCAGCTAACTTTGGAAAAAGGCCAATACAACCTATCAAATTTGTAAAGGCTGTAACAAAGTTAGAAAAAGAGAATGTTTTCCCAATGAGTGAAGCTTCCACAAGTGGTAGGAGAGGCAAGAAACCTGTTCTTGCCAAAACACTCAAACCCTCAGTCAAGAAAGAACTAGACGGTGCATCAGTGGATACACGATAAGAGTGCATCAGGCCATCGTAGCCCTTCAAGGTATAAAGGTTTGTCAGGGGAAAATAAAAAGAATAGGAATGGTAAGTTAGGTGTAAACAAGGCTAGTAATTACACCTCCATTCATGAAGCCCCTAGAAAAGTGTGCTGGAATTGTGGTAACAATAATCATTTATCTTTTCAGTGTAAAGGAAAACCACAAATTCTTTCTGGCACAATATTATATACTGATGATTTACCAACTGCTCAAGCATGCACCCCTAAAGGTAAAAATAAGAAAATTGTTGTTAAATCATACATGTATGGTGTAGCTCCTAAAAAGGAGAAAGTCTTTAATTTGCCAAAACCAACAGTCACAATTAAAGAAAAAGTTGTTTTACCATTAACTGTGACAAAACCTAGAGGACCCAAAGCCACTTGGGTACCAAAAATAAATTAAATGTTCTTTGTGTGCAGGAAAAAATCAAAAGCAGTCAAATCTGGTTTCTAGATAGCGGCTACTAAAGACACATGATAGGAAACAAAACCCTGCTTACGGAGTTCCAAGAAAAGGTTGGTCTAGTGATATCTTTTGGTGACAACAGTAAAGGACTAACTCTTGTTTATGGCAAAGCAGCAAATGGGGATGTCACATTTGAAAATGTAGCACTAGTTTATGGGCTTAAGCACAACTTGTTAAGCATAAGTCAACTATGTGACAAAGGATACATCATTTCTTTCAAAGGAGATTAGTGTTTGATCTCAAATGAAGATGATGGGAAGCTGGTTTTGTCAGGAATAAGAAAAGGAGATCTCTATATTGCTGATTTCAACTCAGTAAGTAGAGAATCATGCTTCTACAGCAAGGCAACCCCTGATGAAAGCAGATTGTGGCATAAGAAGCTCTCTCACCTGAACTGCAAAGCTGTCAATGATTTGGTGAAGAGAGAGTTGGTAACTGGACTACCTCAAATGGAATTTATTCAAAAAGGATTATGTTCAGCTTGTCAACAAAGGAAGCAAAGGAAATCATCGTTTGTCAGCAAGGAAGCCACAATAATCGAGGATCCTATTCAATTGCTTCATATGGATCTCTTTGGCCCCGTTAACATAATGTCAGTGTTAAAGAAAAGATTTGCAATGGTTATTGTGGATGACTACACCAGATACACTTGGGTTAAGTTTCAAAATTCTAAAATAGAAGTACCTCAACAAATCATTGACCATATAAAGAAAGTAGAAACTGAGTCAGGGTCAGTGGTTAGAATGTTGAGGACAGATAATGGAACTGAATTCAAGAATGTAGCTGTTGATGGATTTTGTGTGGAGAAAGGCATCAATCATACATTTTCTGCTCCAAGGACTCCTCAACAGAATGGTGTAGTGGAAAGGAAGAACAGAATCCTAATAGAAGCTGCTAAGACAATGCTAGCAGAGGCAAGGATTCCTACTTATTTTTGGGCTGACGCAATTTCCACTGCTTGCTTCACTTAAAATAGGTCTTTGATCAACAAGGCTCACAATAGGACTCCATATGAGCTAATGACAGGGAAAAAGCCAAGTATCAAGTTCCTACATGTTTTTGGATGCAAATGTTATGTTTTAAGGAACTTTGGTGAGAACTTAGGAAAATTTGATTCAAAGGCTGATGAAGCAATTTTCTTAGGTTACTCCCTGACATCTAAAGCCTTCAGGGTTTACAACAAGAGACTCCAGGTAGTGATGGAGTCTATAAATATAGCTTTTGATGATCAAGAAATTTCTGGACTTGAAGACCTAGATTTTCATAAAGAACTCAGATTTGAAAATGAAGATGATTCTGATTATCAAGAGTATGAAGCTGATGAGTGCAGACAGATGGAGAATATAACCATCCCTGATGTCAATCCAATCACAATAGAAGCCCCTTCATCAGATAGACTTAATATCCTGGACAACAGGTCAGGAAATACTCCATTAGGGGATCATCCATCAGGGCAGATATTCTGATGCTGACTTTGGAGGATGCAGAATTGATAGAAAAAGTACAACATGTAGCTGTCAGTTTCTAGGAGGAAGGCTTGTATCTTGGTTCAGCAAAAAGCAGCACTCAATTTCAACATCAACTGCTGAAGCTGAATATATTGCAGCTGGAAGTTGTTGTGCACAAATCCTATGGATGAAAAATCAGTTAATGGACTATGAATTGAATTTCAATAAAATTCCAATAAGGTGTGATAACACTAGTACCATTGTCATTGCTAAAAATGTTGTGCAACATCCCAGAACCAAACATATAGAAATCAGATATCACTTTATCAGGGAACATGTCATGAATGGAACCATTGAACTACAATTTGTACCAACAAACAAGCAGCTGACAGACATATTCACCAAGGCTCTTGATGAAACCACCTTTTCCAACCTTGTGGGAGAGCTGGGTATGGTGAATTATGCAAAATGAAATTCAATATTCTTGCTAAAGACTTGTCAGAAAAATTGTTGGAACAACTCAAACTCTTACGGATCCAAGTTCTGGTACTCCTAACTCATCTCATGAATTTCTGATAAAATTAAATGATATATGACTATGTATGTTAAAAATGTAAATATCTACATATATTTGTTTATTTTTCTTGTGTTTGTTTGTTTTTGTCTGATGCATCAAGATCAGGGTATTCGACTCACGCATCAGGGTCAGGGTATTCGACTCGCGCATCAGGGTCAGGGTATTCGACTCGCGCATCAGGGTCAGGGTAT